>OZ007595.1:216448484-216766717 GCA_963931845.1 Maratus michaelseni | reverse complement strand
TTGGATTTTCTCGAGCATGTGACCTAGTCAAATGATTTTCTCGTGCCAAAAACCCGTAGGATACAAAATTTAGTTCAAAACGTCTAAGCCGTTTTTAAGATAAAAATAGCTTGACCCATAAGGACCCATGACCACAATGATCCACTAATCGAAATTTCTCGAGCATGTGACCTAGACAAATGATTTTCTCGTGCCCAAAGCCGTAGGATACAAAATTTAGTTCAAAATTCTGAGCCGTTTTAAGATAAAAATAGCTTTACCCATAATGACCCATGACCAAAATGACCCACTAATCAAATTTCTCGAACATGTGACCTAGTCCAAAATCCTTCTCGTTCCCTAACACTGTAAGATACTAAATTTAGTTCGAATCCTTTGAGCCGTTTTTAAGATAAAAATAGCTTGAGCCATAATGATCCATGACCAAAATGACGCACTAATCGAATTTTCTCGAACATGTGACCTAGCCCAACAGTCTTCTTGTGCCCGAAAACCATAGAATGCAAAATTTAGTCTAAATAGTCTGAACCGTTTTTTAGATAAAATTAGCTTGACCCTCAGTAACCCAAAAATGACCCACTAATCGAATTTTTTTGGACATGTGATCTAGAGTAATGATTTTCTCGTGCCCGAAACTCGTAAAATACAAAATTTAATCAAAATCGTTAGAGCCATTTTTTAGATACAATAGCTTGACCCTGACCCATGGTGACCCAAAATGACCCACTAATCAAAATTTCTCGAACATGTGACCTAACCCAATGGTTTTATGGTGCTACAAAACGGTAGAATACAAAATTTCGTCAAAATCGTTATAGCCGTTTTTAAGCTAAATTGTGCATATATATATATATATATATATATATATATAACCACACACTCACACAAGATTTGCTCGTATTAGAATATATGATATTATACGTACTCAATAAATCTAGAGAAAATATGCTCTAGTGCATCTCAGTAATGTATATCAATTCCATTAAAATACGCACTGTAAACAACTTTTACACATAGATATTAATGCAATGGAATACTTTTACGCGCTGCTGTAAACGAAATATATATGCTACATACTCTATACTCTAGATATATCATGTTGCCAGCTACCTCAGTGACGCATATAAATATCCTTATGTTTCAAACAGTGTAACGTCATTAAAATGTACTGCAAACGAATTTTCCCCATTGACCATAATGTAACAAAATACTTTTGAGTGTCCTTGTAAACAAATTAGAATTGCTACTTATTTTATACTCTATAGAAAACATGTTGTCGTCTACCTCAGTGACGCATATCAATTTTGTTATGATTGAAACAGTGAAACATTATTAAAATGCACTGAATACGATTTTTCCCCATTGACCGTAATGCATCGGAATACTTTTGATTACCTTTGTAATCTAACCCTAAATGCTACACACTTCATTTTCAATTCCGAACATGTTATGGTCAAACTCAATAACATATATAAATTACATGGCAATCCGACTCTATTTACGCGAGTTAGAGCGTGGACAGGCAGATAGATAGACGTTCAGACAGACGGCAGATAAACCGAATTCATAAATACTCTTCAACTATTTTGGAAAGTGTTAAAAAATGACACTAGTCATTCGCCTAGAAATTATGGCTTTTTAGGTGCGTTCGTAATTATATAAATACGTAGCACCTATTGTCATCGTCTGGTCAGTCCGTCTGTCTGTCCATCCGTCCGTCCGCATATAACAACGCAAAAACTACCCAACCGAATGGTTTGAAATTTAAGATATATTATCTTTGCAGAATTTTGTCGAGACATTTCAAATTTTATGAAAATTTTAAACAAAACTTTAGAAGACATTAATAAAAACATTTATTAAGAAATTTGAATTTTTTAAAAAAGAAATCGGCGCTTTCTTGTTGTAGCAGCTTCCGAGGTTTAATCGTCAAGTGACCGATACACTTATTTTATGACAGAAATGAATCTGCAGACGATATAATTCATTTCACCGAATTAAAAATCATCAAGATCTGAATATTTATATAACTAGCTATAGTACGAATGCACCTCATTTGTCACGTTTGGCGTACAATTTCCAACTCGTTTTAATTAATCTTTTAAAATAAGTGTAATTATTTTAATTTATGTTATTTAAAAAATAAATAAGTAGCACCTATAGTCGTCGTCTGGTCCGTCCGTCCGCATATAACAACGCAAAATCTACCCAACCGAATGGTTTGAAATTTAAGATATAATATCTTTGCAGAGTTTTGTCGAGACATTTCAAATTTTATGAAAATTTTAAACAAAACTTTAGCAGATATTAATAAAAAATTTGTTAAGAAATTTGATTTAATAAAAAAAAAAAAAAAAAAAAAATCTGGGCTTTCTTGTTATAGGAGCTTTTGAAGTTTAATCGTCAAGCGACCGATACACTTATTTTATGACAGAAATGAATCTGCAGACGATATAATTCATTTCACCGAATTAAAAATCATCAAGATCTGAATATTTATATAACTAGCTATAGTACGAACGCACCTCATTTGTCACGTTTGACGTACAATTTCCAACTTGTTTTCAATTTATGTCATAGAAAATAGGGGATCATCTGCGTGCTGATATTTCATAAAACTCTGAAATTTTCGATACTCGCATATCATTTTGACATCATATTTGGCGTTTTCAGTAGATTTTACGAAATTATACCAATTGGGAAGTAATTTAGTCTAGTAGTGTAAGAGGTGTGTATAGATTTCATGTTTGGAACTCATAATGTTAAAATTATTATATTTATAATCATTTCGAAACAGATTGCCATGCTGGGAGTGTTTTAAACATACAGTGATCTCCCACTTTAAACATACAGTGATCTCTCACTACAGTGATCTCTCACTACAGTGATCTCTCACTTTCCGCCGATAGAGGGCGCATTCTGATCTAAACGAACTTCCGACACGTGTTCCCGCTGCCTGCGGTACCCTATAGCAGGCGTGCAGCGCATGTGCTGCAAAATTTTCTATTTCCACCTTCTGCCTGCAGACAGCACTGTTTGAAACAAACCAACTTCGAACGAAACTCTGACACGTGTCCCCGGCTCCTCCAGCACCGTATAGCAGGAGTGCTGCGCACGCACTGCAAAATTCTTTAGTTCCACATTCCACCGCAAGGGGCGCAATTTATTCTATACAACATCCGACACGGGTACCTGTTGCATGAAGAGAGTTAAGTGAACAAATTTCCCTCGAAATTACGCCCATAGAACTCGAGAAAATAATGCGCCCCCTGGCAGTGGAAGGTGAAACAAAAATCTGTAACGCGATCGAAAACCAAGTCGAAACATCCAAAGCCAGTTGTGATCGGGACTATAGATCTGAAGATAAGAATGCACAGTTAAAGAAAAAAATGTAGTATTGCCCGCCAGGGGGCGGTACGTCAAGGTCTCAACAACAAATCATTTACTTTGATTGTTAGCATTCACCAAGTTCATACGGGTTGTGTGCTTTCATTAGGAACAATAAATTGAATTTTTACGAAAATCGTTATTTGAAATTTCCAGTATTAAAAATATATAACATTTAAAAAACGCTACGGGAGAAGCTAAAAATGTTAAATTTCTTAAATGGAATTTGTTTTGTGTAATTCAGAGCAAGGCGTTAACCCCCCTCCCCATACCCGCAAATATTACGAATAATTTTTTCAAGAAAACCTCCTTCCCATACATTAGCGATCATTAAAAAAAGAATTACAGTGATCTCTCACTTATACGCGATACACGGAAATCATTTTTCCTCGCCAGTTCTTTTATAAGGAAATTTTCGGCTTCTTAAATCGCAGATTTTATAAATCAAATTTTACTGTTTTAATATAGTGGTATAAAAAAGTAATCACTGAACATCGCGTATAAGTGAGCGATCACTGTAATTCAAAAAAGACTTGACGGAATGAGGTGTAATTTTAGATTCGCATATTTAGAGCTTCTAGAAATAGGCCTCTGTTAAAAAAAATATAATAGGTTACAATTCATAATTAAAAATCGAAATTTATTTTATTTAAAAAAAATATTTTTTACTATTATTATTATATTGTTTTAAAAATCTAAGTGCGTACCACAATTGTAATCGCAATTCAAGCAATGTTTGCTAATAGACCGTTCTGTAATCGAAATATTTTATATGTACCTGTAAATGGATGTTAAATACAATGCACATCATATTCTACACTATGCATCTTGCAGTGCACCTCATTAATGTATATAAATTTAATTATGTTTGAAATAGTGTAATATCATTAAAATACGCTGCAAATTATCCCTCTTCCCTCGTACATCATTATGTAATCGACTTATTTTATGTAATCTTGTAAATGAATGATAGATGCTTTGCTCTCCATGTTCTACAGATACCATGTGTTATTGCACCTCAGGAATTCATACCAATATAATTTTTTTTAAATAATATAATATCAGTAAAATACACCGCAAACTGTTTTCCCCTATAAACCATATTATAATGGAATTATTTTGAGTGTTACTGTAAACACACTATAAATGCCACACTTTTATTTACGATCTATAAATACTATGCTTTATTCTAATACACTGCATTTTCAATACAGAACATCCTATCACAAGCCTCAATAACATAATTACATGGCGATCTGAGTATATTTACGAGAATTAGTACGGACAGAGAGATGATGGTCAGACAGACTGCAGACGAACAAACTCAAGTCATAAACACTTTTAATCGTGTTAGAAAGTATCAAAAAGGCAATTATTTTTACTTTCTTCTATCTTTACAAGAAGAAAGTATTGGATTCATGACAATTTTCGACTTCCGGTTTTCGACGGATTTATACGTTTTAGAAGGTCCTGAAAACGATTTGACCATTTTTAGAAAATGTCTGTCTGTCTGTTTGTCTGTCTGTATGTGACAAAAATTTTGTGGGCGCTCTATCTCAAAAACTAATGTTCGGAATTTAATAAAATTTTATATTCAGTTAGTCCCTGATATAAATGGGTGCTGATTAGTTTTTGGTAAATATCGCCCAGCAGGGGCGCTGCTATGCAACAGTTTTCGCGATTTCCGCAATAGCTCTATCTCAAGAATTTATGTTCAGAATTTAATAAAACTTTATATTCAGTTAGTCTGTGATATACATTGGTACTTATTAGGTTTTGGTAAAAATCGCCCAGAAGGTGGCGTTGCTATGCAGCATTTTTCGCGATTTCCGCAATAGCTCTATTTCAAGAACTAATGTTCGGAATTTGATAAAACTTTCTATTCAGTTAGTCTCTGATATAAATTGGTGCTGATTAGTTTTTGGTAAAAATCGCCTAGCAGGTGGCGCTGCTATGCAGCATTTTGCAGGATTTACACGATTTTAGCGATAGTCATATCTCAAGAAATATTGCACGGCATTTAATAAAACTTGAGTTTCAGTTAAACCTTGATATAAATTGGTGCTGATTCTTTTTAGTGTATGCGAAACCTGTGTGAGATAGAAGAAAGTTTTGGGATTGACACATCCGACTAGTTACTTTATCAATAACTTTTTCTTTATATTTCACAGCTTTGTCATCTGCTGTGCAATACGAATTTTGATGTTCCGATAACAATGCATTAAGGGCTATTTAGTTTCATAAACCCTTTTACATTCGTTTATTACAAAATGATTTGTTTAATCTTTTATTTTCTGTATAAAATAGATATACACTTGTCGTCCTGGAGATTTAAATATAAATATATTAAACATTTTTTTGTCTGTTAGGAATATGTTATCAAACTACAACAGATAACAATGCCAATTTTTAATATTTTTAGAACTTAATTATAAATTAATAAATTAATTTTTAAGGCATTTTTCCGTTAGCATGGTGCAGGGATTAAATCGACCAATTCTTTATGGTTACAACAATATGCGAGTTATAACGACAATGGAGTTGATTTGTGTGCCAAGTTACACTCGCAAAAGTAGAGCAACTGGCTTAAATTGGAAGAATGAAATATTTTATGTACTATAATGTAGAAAATAAAATATAAATAAAAAAATAAGGAGTGTAATAATTAATATATATATATATATATATATATATATATATTAAACATTCTTTTGTCTTGAAAAAATTCGCCTTTATTAAACTCCAACAGAAAACAATACCAATTTTTAATATTTTTAGAACTTAATTATAAATTAATAAATTAATTTTTAAGGCATTTTTCCGTTAGCATGGTGCAGGGAATAAATCGCCAGATATTCTTTATGGTTACAACAATATACGACTTACATCGACAATAGAGTTCATTTACTTGCAAACCACACTCACAAAAATAGAGTAACTGGATTAACCCTTTCCGGCACAGACAAATTCTGTTCGTAAAATGAGAAATTACTGACTGACACCAGAATTTACAAACGACTTTTTTAGAAAATGAGAACTTATCATTTTAAGCTTTCATTATAGAAGCAAAATTTCATTAAAATATTCTTGGTGTCGAATGCAAGTTTGGAATTAAAATTAGATGTGCCCGGAGTGGGAACACTGTGCCGGAAAGGGTTAAACTGCAACAATGAAATATTTAATACTAATAATAATATTTTCCATAGAAAATAAAATGGAAATAAAAAAATAAGGAGTGTAATAATTAAAAAATACGCTTTTATCAATTAATTGTTTAATATTAATTTAATTACGATTATGGATTGAGAAAACAATTAAGAAATCCTGAATAGATAATTTAAATAATGTTTTTTTTTTCTTTCTTCATGCTGATATATCTTAAGAGACAAACAGAGCCAAAAATATAATTTCTTTTAAAAATTGTTTTACACTTTTTACCATGCTTTGATTTACGCTTTTTACCAAGCGTAAATCAAAGCGGTGAATTTTCCATAATCGGGGCCCAGGTCATATTAAAAGAAAATGCAACAGAATTTTCTTGGAACAACATGAATTGCTGTCATGAATTTAGGTGTGATTTTCAGAAGAACATTGAATTTTTATAAAAGGGTGTCGTTTAAAAAACTGTTTTTAATTTTATACCTATTATCTTTTCAAAAATGCAAATTTGTTTGGTAATTTTCTTTATTCAATAACAATTCGTTGGTTTAATGAATATTTTTTTCCACAGAGTATTTTGTATTCATCCATTATAAAAGTTTTTTTTTTTATAATTTTAGATATTTTAGAAAGTAGGTGTACACTTGTTCTCTTGAAGTTTTAAGGAGAACCATCTTAAAGATTCTTTTGCCTCGAATAATTTTGTCCTATTAAATTGCAAGAGAAACTCTTTACTTCTTTTTTTTTTCCAAGTTCACTATTACGGTAAAACTTTGAAGAAAAGAATAATCTAATATATTTCTTTAACTTTAAATTTACGACTTCTGTCGATTGCAACTTTTCTTTTATCTTTCTTCGTAATTCTGTATTTACGATGAAAATAAATACAAAATACATGGATTTTTTAATACGTTTAAAAATTTTGAAATGCACACTCTGATAATTTAACCTTCCTACCCTGTTAAAGTTTTACTCAACCTTGATAAAAACATTTAATACCAGAATATTTATTAAAATAATTTAATAAAATTATTTAACTTAGGTTTTTTTTTATGACATTTATTTAAGTTATTTTAGGCATTAATTTCTTTTTCGAATCGAATGAAATAAATTATACAAAACGGATTGGTTCGACCCATTCAGGGTCAGAATGTTAAAACACTGTGGTAAAAATTTAATTTAAAAGATGAATATAACATAATAAAACATACGGTTAAAACATTTATTAAAACGTAAAGCTATATCCACTTCCTAGGAATGTATTTTTAATATGTTTACTATTCTTCTTCTTCTTCTTCTTCCTCCTCTTCTTCTTCTTATTATTATTAATATGTTTACTGTTATTATTATTATTATTATTATTATTATTATTATTATTATATTTCTTCTTCTTATTATTATTATTATAATTATTATTAATATATTTCTTATTTTTCTTCTTATTACTATTATTATATTTCTTCTTCTCATTATTATTATTATTATAGAGCAGGTGTTATTAATTCTTGTAGTATGTTTAAAATTCTTTAATAGAAAAAAACTATTTTGTGATGTTTTACAAGTAAGATGTATTACATAAGTAGTAACATAAGTAGCATAAGTAGTAAGAATTTGTTCCAATGTTTAGATCAAATGCAAATATATATATTTTTTTCAAATATTATTTAATTGAAAAAAGATGTATTATACTTATAAAGTAGCGTCTTGGTAACAAATATAAAAAAAAGTATTCTGACAATTTAAACATCCTCTGTTATATCACGAATCCATATTATCACCTTTCAACCTCAATCCCCGACACATGCGATTTCTGTATTATTAAGTGCCTTGCTATTCTAAATTTATTTCTAATTTGAAAGAAAACAAAGGCAATTAATTTTCTAAAAATTTTATACTTTTTATCTTTTTAACAATGCGAATTTCGCTCTTTCGATAATGATGCATTAATTCAATGACTATTTTGTTTCATAAATCACTTTACATTCTTTCATTACAAAAGCAATTCTTTTAGATTAACCTTTTTTTTTTACAAAATAGATATATAGTTATTTTATTGAAGGTTTGAAGAGAAGCAAACATCTTAACGATTCTTTTATCTTAAATAAATTTGACCTTTTAAATTGCAAGGGACACTTTATTTATTAATTAATTAAAAATTTTATAATACTGAATTTAATTCTTTAGGTAAAACTTTTAAGTATAATAAATATCTAATAGATTTTCCCAGAATTTAAACTTACAACTTACAGTTGTTAGTCAGTGAAATCCCCGATTCCCCTCGATATATTTAAGCTATGGGAGTGGAATGCATTCGTATATTTAAAATATTTTCTCAGAAGATTTATGTTTTTAGCTTCTTTCTTTTTGTACTCTTTTTAAAGAATGTATCTTCTAGGTAGCTTTCATTACAAAAAGTAAAAAGCTATAGCTTTTTACTTTTTGCAGCGATTTGAAGTATTGCAGCGATTTGAAGGAAAGCAATTCCGGAAAATTTCGGTATATTTTTTACCGATCATGACCCCCAGATCCCATCCTCTGTTCAAATGTTGTTATATACAGTGGCGGTCAAAAGTTTCCGGCCATCATAAAATGTTTGGTTAATTTTTAAGTATACCCATATGAAGAGGAATCTCAAAGTAATATTTATACATTTTATTGACATAATAGTTAGAAAATTATTTATGGAATAACAAATAAATATCAATAAATTAAACTGACAAAATTAAGTGCAAAGGAAAACGCATGTTCTCAAAAGTTTCCGGCCATCTTGGCAAGTATGGAAAAAATTGGTTTTATAATAGAAAATAACAGTGATCAACAACATTTACAATTAGTATTTTACCGTCATACCTTTAGCAATAAGTACTGCGGCGCAGCCACGTGGCATCGACTCAATGAACGATTAAAGATCGTCTATGGTAAGTTTTTTCCACTCTTCTTGCAATTTTTGGGAAAATTCTGCTGAATTGGAATATTTATTATTTCACACATGTTTGTAAAGTTCGTTCCAAAGATTGTCTATTGGATTCAGATCAGGTGATGGGGCTGGCCATTTCAAAAGCGGAATTATTTTATGCGAAAGCCACTGCTTTACGAGCTTGCAAGTGTGTTTTGGGTCGTTATCATGCTGAAAAAAATAGTTGCGACTACAATTTTTCCTTCAATAAGGCAGCAAATGATCTTGCAAAATATCCTTATACATTGTACCATTCAACTTGCCACGGATTTCAACTAACGGACCGACATCTTTTCCAGAAAATGCTCCACACAGCATAACTTGTCCTCCGCCATTCTTCATTGTAGGAATAATATATCTGGAATAATATATTTTGTTTTAGGTCGTCGGACGTAGTGTCTGTTATCACTCCCAAAAAGGTTGAACTTCGATTCCTCGGTAAATAGTACTTTTTTTTTTTCCGTTTTAACATGTCGAGTCTTTGTGATCCTTGGCAAACGCCAGTCGGGCCCGCTGTTTTTTTTTTACGTATGAAGGTTTTTTAAACCTGACTCTTCCATAAAGTCCTACTTCACGTAAGCATCTTGACACGGTAGACCGACTTATTTCAGCAATATTTTCACTCCGTAAATCGCGGGATATTGCAGCGACATTTTTATGTGGGTCATCAACTGCTTTTCTCCTAATAATTATGTTCACACGAAGAGTCATTTTCCGGGGTCTCTCGGATCGTGGCAAGTCCTGAAGGCCATGGACATCTTTTTATATATATTTTTAAATATCGTTCAAAGTAGATTTTCTGTTCGATAACTTTGCCGCAATCTCACGAGAGGTTTGGCCCTTTACCGACAAACAAATCACTCGTTTACGAACAATAATTGTTGAACTTTTCATTTTTGAATTTAAACTACGTTATTCAAGTTGATTAATTAGCAAACACGGCCAAAAAAACACTTTAGAGATAGCAAAAACTAACGCATGACGAATGTCCGGAAACTTTTGTACACGTGAATTTTGAATCCCTCCCCTTTCATCCAGTGTCTTTAGTATCCAATCAAAATGATCACGTGGTTAGAGGTCATTTGCATATTCCTAATTTTTGGAGAATTGCACTTCTTCTTCGCCGAAACGTTCTGACAAATAAATAAAAAAAAAAAACTAACTGGCCGGAAACTTTTGACCGCCACTGTTTATATCTGATCGTTGTCATATAATAGCACTTGTATTTATAAACGATTTTTATGAAACTTTTTATGTATATTAGGCCCACCAATATCTAGACAGAGATCGGTAGCCGCCTGTCTTTCTCCGCCATCTTGGTTGGCCAGCTTGGTCTGCCATCTTGTTTCAAAATGGCGGTGACTTTAGATTTAAAACTTTAAAATATATACAAAAAAATTCGAAATTCCATTTTTTTTTTCGTTTGAGTGTTAGGTCTTGTTACAAGTTCCGGAGCATTTTTTGATATAGCAGGTTAAAATTTTACGGTAGCTGACATTTTGAAACAAGACAGCAGATTAAAACAAATCTGCGATTAATTTATTTGTTTTAGTGAACGTGAGTTCTCGCAAGTTATCTTTCATTGTTGTAATAATTTTCCCAATCATACGCATCAAACTATATATTCATATCCCTTAGCGTGAAATTCTCTCCGAACTCGGTGACAATTGGCGAAATATCGCCAAATTTGGCGACCAAAAATAAAAGCCAATTTGGCTATTGTTGACAAATTTAGCGAATTTCTTTGTCAAATTCGGTATTAACGAATCTTCTGTAATCGGGTTCTTTGCATTTAGCTTGCTGTTTTCGAGAAACATTAGCTAATATATTAAAATGAAGATATAGGAAAGCTACCGTTTCCCCTTCGGTACAGGCCGGAGAACATATTTTCTTAGTTATTAAAATATTTCTAAAATATATACTTAATTTTATTTGAAGTGTTAAAATCTTACTCGCAGTTCGTCAGTTTTTAACATATAAAATATTAAATTAAGCATGTATTTTAGAAATATTTTGAGAACTAATAAAAAAAGAGAAATCCTTTATAAAGAGTAGAAAGAAAAAAGAAGTTAAGAATATCAATTTCTTGAGGAGACATTTTAAATATACGAATGTATTCTACGGCCATAGGTTTAACATTAGCCAGTGGAATGGGTGAATTGAGTGACTAACAACCTTAAGCCAATTGCAACTTTTCTTTTATCTTTCTTCGTAATTCTATAAGCACCAAGTAAATGGACTTTTGAATTTCTTTGAAATTTTTTTATAAATCTACAAAGTAAATATCTACAGAGAAAACTTGTTTCTTTAATAGCATTTATCAGATCATAAAGCTGTTCTCGAAATATACTAGTACTATTATTATTATTTTGTAAAATATACTATCAATTTTTGTAATCTGTAGAAAATCTTTTAATAGACGGAAATTTATGTTGTGAAAGAATTAAAATCCATGACAAACAACTGTATTAAGAAATTCATCCAGTTGTATAGATAAAAGGAAAAACAAACGCATTCGGATCGGATATTTTATGACTTTTTGTGTATACACTTTTAAAAATATCCCTGTAAAATTGCGGACAAAGGCCTGCAGCAGAGATTCCAGTCATACCCCGGAAAAAAAATCCATGCCCATCATTTTGTGCAGCCCGTAATTTTACGGGGCAAAGTAATACAGCATTATAATGCACAGGATATAATGCACTTTAAAACATAATATCACTTTACTTACTGTTCCGTAGCACGTAGCACGTTAGATAATCATCACAGAATCGCTTTTTTGGCGGGTTAGAAAATATGTTACGGTCGCGGTTAAATGACATTATTTTTCGTAACACGAAAAAATGAAGGGTTACACCTTAGCGGAGGAAAATGTATGGGATCGTACTGTATTTTTGCTAACACATGGGCTAGAACTGTAAGAATATGTGGATTGTGCTTAATTTTCTAAGTACCGTAATTTCTGGTACATAACCCGCGACTCAAATAAATAATTTTCGAACCAGAAATTTTATGTATTAGATAAATTCAAATATATACAGAGTAGAAATGAAATACATTTTATTAAATAAAATTTCTGGTTCGAAACCGATTTGAGCCACGGGTTATATAGCAGAAATTACGGTATCTGAGGGATAAGGCCGCTTATAGAGAGGGTCAGACCGTTTTTCATCAAATAAGGCTGTTGCCCGTGAAAATTGAAGGGCAACGCTCATAAATTTACAGTTTTTTCGGAGAGTGTTTGTAGGAACCGCTAAAATAAAATAAAATTAAATTAAAAATCTAATTTAATTGCTTTGCAAAATTCTAATTAACGATCACTTACGAGTGTTTTGGTTCATTTTATATCACTTACTTATTAAGTATTAGAAATTAAAATATGACACATATGAAAGCATAAGATATGCCTAATTATTATCAATTTGTAATCACGTAGTAACCCTTAATTTAGGATTACAACAGGAGAATATTTTCATATTCTATTCGTTGGATTTTTTACACAAATTTTCTTTCTGGTAAATTCTCTTGAATTTGCTTTAGAAGTGTACGTGAAAGATTATTTTTTTTTGAAATAGAATAAAAAATAGAAGACTGTTACTGAGTTATTTTTTAACCCCTTGAAAGGGGGCCATTATTTATGCCACTCAATTTTAATAAAAAAATTTACAGTACTTTCGTGTAATTTTTGCTTTTAACGCTTACGCGAAAGAAATGATAAATTGCAGTTCTATACAAATGAAACGTTTCGAAATTTCTGGTGTAAATTCAAAATTACTTAAATATCATATAATACAGAAAAAAGTTATATTTTTTAATCTTACAAACTTGTAATAAGAAATAAAATAAGCTTCTTATATGCTTATAATGATAATTGATTTGTTACATGTTTCCACACACATAGAAAATACAGTAACTAAAAAAAATCGTATACAATACAAAGATATCGAGAGAAATTCATTTCTGTAAATAAAATTCTTGCAAAAGGACAAGTGAAAAGAACGAGATTTCCTTCAAAAATTCCCCACCCGTTGATTGCAATAATTTCCTCATCAATCACTTTCTCTGCGACAATAGTGGGATTTTCCCGAGGATTAGAAAATGGAACACCTGTTTCCCCAGGCGCTCGGGCAGCTTGGCCGTATTTCCTTGGTCGAGCGTCTTCAGTGGTAGCGAGGAGCTAATTGTTAACGCAGAGTCTAATTCACACCAGTATTGTCGAATAATAATTTTTGCCTTATTCATTATAGAAAGTCTGCATTTAATTAAATCTGATGATTACCATTTATAATACACTCTAAAATTGGAAGGAGTGAGAAGTTGACTCTTTGGAAGAGTGAGAGGCATTTTCACTCTTTTAGGAGTGAATTTTATAAATATGCACTCTTTAAAGAGTGGAATTTTCCACTCTCTATAAGGAGTGAAATATCTCACTCCGTTGTCGAGAGTGACTGTTTCACTCCGTTGACAAGAGTGAATAGTTCACTCCGTTGAGAGTGAAGAAAAACAGTTTTTTCCAACAAAACCACAAGATGACGCCAGCTCTCAGATCCCCCGTTATCGAAACGAAACGCCTAAAATGAAATCCTTTATATATAGTAGCACAATTTTAAAAAAAACTGAAAAAGGCATTGAAATAATAAATGAATCGATAGAATTATGGACAGGAAATATATTTTATGCTTTACAAATTGCAGGATTTGCCAGTGCTAAGAACAGGTCAGGGAAAACGAATATTTGAAGTAAATTTATGCTTAGCTGCAACAGAATTTTGCTTCTATTTTATAAACAGAAATTTAATATCTCTGAATGCTAATTATTTTCCTCTTTATTTAAATAACCTATTCTACATATTTTATATCATTTCTAACCTCTTTATGAATATAAACAAAATATAATTATACAGATTAAATTTTCTGTTATTTTTAGCACGTTTGAAATTAAAATGTAAAACATTCTTATGTTGAAAATATTATGTATGAAATGAAAAACGTTGCATTTAATCACTGATTTTATACCATTTATTATAGCTAGCAAAAAAAAAAAAAAAAAAAAAAAAGAAAGAAAGAAAAAAGAAAAAAAAAGAGTATAAATGTGTCGGTAATAGTCTTAGGAAAAATTTAACAGCTATAATTTAAGAAAAAAAAATACGTTTTTTACCCTGACTGAAATTCCCCCCCTAAAAATTAGTTTTGAAAAGTAAATTTGGGGGCACGTTTGTATTTCATTGGGTAAGCTTCGGCTTCACGGGCCTATTTGATAAACAGGCCCTGGGCCTCGGACAATCTTAATCGGGCTCTAATTATGGAAACATTATTAGCAAGAAAAAAATGAATGAATAAATAAATAACTGCTTTGTTGTAACGGAATTTTTGTCATAGCGGAAATGTACAGACTAGTGTTCGACATTTTTTAGACGATTTCGGCGTTGTTGTTTTTAACGTTTAAAATATGAATATTGCTTTCTGAAATAATCTGTATGATAATCTTGTTTCTTGATTCTAATTCTGCATAATGCTTTCGATGGTAGAAGGTTTTTTGTAAAATTTACAGGGTTATTGCTTCCCATGCCTCTTTAAAAACTTTCCAGATTCGATCAATCGTAGTGGTTTTGCCCTTTGAAATACCGTAATTTCCGGCGTATAATCCGCAGCTCAAAGAGTCGTTTTTCGACCCAGAAATTTTATTCAATAATTGTAGTTAAATATTTACAGCGATCTTTTAAGTTACATTTTATAAAAGAATATTTCTGGGTCGAAAAATGACTGTTTGAGCTGCGGATTATACGCCGGAAATTACGGTAGCTCTTTTCAGCAGACCAAATGCACAATAAACTATAAGAGAATTGTCAGGTGACTGGAGCTGGAATACGTTGAAAGGTATAAATACAATACCTGTGTGAGTTTTTAATGTTTTCAACGAATACAGCGGTAGTTTTTGAAGTATGAGCAGTAGCTTTGCTTTGATGCAGTTTCACCCTTTAAAAGTCATTGTAATAAAGAAAATGGCATTTTTTTCTGTAAATATCGGATGTAACACATTCTCTTAATAATATAATGAATTGATTGTAACATTTTTGTCCAATATTCTTATTTTTATTTTCCCATTGAAAGATAAATTTGCGATAGTCATAAATCCTTACCTGAAACTTCGTTTTCCGCCTTGAAATGGGCTCTTTTTTTTCCTGTTTTTTTTTTCATCTGGTATCTTTTTACTATGTATATGTACTGATTTTTGGAATAGCACTTTCCAGTCAATTGTTATGTTTATTTCGCAGTAAAAAATTTTTATATTATGCGCTTTGCAATCATTTTAGACTGTCGAATTAGCATACTTCTGTTCGGAAGAAAAAAAAACGCATCTTCCCATTTACAGCTTTTTTGCATGCGCAATCTTGAAATAAGAATAAATTTGAAAGTATCAGACGATAATATAAATTACACATAATAAGTTGTTGTCAGATTTTTTTTCCTCTAAAATAATTTCATTTTTTTAAATCATTTATCAAATTTGTCTAAAAATGTGCGAACAGTCTCTGTATTATATGATACAAAAAGAAAGTTTCAGTATTCTTATTTACACAGTTGAGAAACACCGTAAATATTGTGATTTCTACACAAATTTAATAAGTGTGCTGGAATATCACAAAAGAAACAAAGCTAAAATAATGTAATAAGAGCTTTTTTTTATCGTTAGCGGCTGTAGCATGCTGTAGGTACCAGCTCTCGTACGAGCGCAGAAGTCAAGCAGCAACGAGCTCGGTTAGTGTTTGGGAGGGTGACCGCCTGCGAACAAGCGTGTGTGTAAAGTTAGTTTATTTTATTCAAGAAATTTAGTCACTCATAATTGAGTGACTATTCACTCTTATCAGGGGTGAAAAAAATCACTCCTTTTGCAAGAGTGGATAGTCACTCTTCTGAAAGAGTGAGTATCCACTCCTGTTCAGAGTGAATATTCACTTCTCAGGAGTGAGTATTCACTCTTTCAGAGAGTCAAGAATTTCACTTTTTCCTAGAGTGAATAGTCACTCTAAAGAGGTTGGGCAAATTTTGACTCTGCGATAGAGTGAATAGTCACTCTTTCTTATTTAGAGTGTAGTAGCGGGAGTTTGGACGTGCGTTAATGGGGTCCAGATTGCATGACTAAAGTATAAATAAAGTCACTGCTTGGGTTGGCATAGGCCACGAGCTTTTCTGAGTGGTCTCGAATCAACCTGGCGTCGGCGCAGAGGGATGACTAACAGCTCAACCGAGGATGCTGCAGCGGCATCAAACATTTTCTGAAGGTTGCTTAAACACCCTGACGGGGACATATGTTAATGGATCCCTATGTCCGGCATCTTGACTATATCATCGAGATCATGTGTGCCCAGGGATTCCATCTCCATGGCAACATTATGCGTATCCCACTTCTACACTCGAGGCGCCATTCATTGCAGTAGTGAAAGCAGGTGGTTGTTTATGGGGCGGATAAGCGAACAGAAAACAGACGGCACCACTCGGCACCACTGTACCACTATTTTTCTGTCACCCTCTACTCTGTAGCCCTGGCCTAGTCCTCCGGCGCACAGTGGGGCAAAATCCCGAACAGCTGGCCAAAAGTCGAAAAATAAAGTTACTATTTCGGGAATTTTGATTATACAGTTGGCTAGAATAATGTTTGGAGAGTCAGAAACTGTATTTAGAAAAATATTTTCACGTTTCCCTGACAACATGCATCATTTCAAAAGTGATGCTTGGAGAAAAATCATCTGAGGTGAACAAAGAGAGCAAAACAGCGGTTCCTCTAAACATGTGCTACATTTTTCCATATCATCCAATTTTAATTATACAAAATGGATTCACATGATGAAGGTGTGTAAATTATTAGCATGCATTAGAAAAATTATATTAAGCGTATAAAAATTAATATTGTCATGATTATTTTTTATTAAAATATTTTTTAAAAATATTAGTTTTTTGTTTTCAAACATCAGAAAGTTTATAAGTTCCACAGTGTTCTGCGACGAAATTTAAGGAGATAATGTCCTGAACTATTATCTAATGAATAAAAAAAAACAGCTGCCAAAAACTGCCATTTTACATTTCGTGCAGGTTTTTGCAACAACAAGTAGAAATGTCACTGTTTACTTACCCATCATACGTAGTATAGGGTAAGTCTTGCAATCGTTTTAAAAATCGAAAAAACATTTTTGACGGATTTACACGTTTGAAACACTGGAGATACCGAAAAACATATTTTTAGAAAAAAAATTGCCGTCCGTCTGTCTGTATGTGTGTCTGTATGTCTGTGTGTCTGTAAACGCTCTATCTGCCGATCAAATTGAGATAGAGACTTGAAATTTGGCATGTACTTAGTATGTAATAATGGAAAGAAGCTTATTAAATTTTAGTAACCTCGATTATCCGGAACTATTTTTTACGGATTTTTTTCGGAAAAATATTTTTTTCGAAATTGTTTATTTTAAGGAATGAATATAAAATGCAATTACAAAACACAAAATTTGCATAAAGAATGAAGTCGATCGGATTATTAGTTGCCGAGATATTCTAATCCTATTTCCACACTCTTCGATTATTCATGACCCTGTATTTCCTCCAAATTTTAACTCAAAGATATATTTAAATTAGAAATTAGATGCTTAATCCGACGCAGTAAACTCTTAGTTAATATGATTATCATTTTTAGAGATATGAGGATGTTTCTTTTACGCAATTCAGTAATAGAGCATTTAAAGTTTATGACGTCATCAAGCCACGATTTTATTCGAATCGCAATACATTTTATAAGTAGTTTACACATGTTTTATTTTCATATTTTATAATATGCATATCCATGATGGGCAAGTATTACGGTGGCTCACAACGACTAGTTTTTAGTCGCTTCAAAAATTCTGAAATTTTAAAAGAGTACACCCAGAAAAAGGAATTGATTAAAACAACAAAACATGTTTTGTTGCGTACATTTTGGTTGTTTTAGTTAAATTCAAGTAAAATTGAACCATTTTACTTGAATTAACAAAACATTTTTTGCTGACGACCCAAATTTTTTTTTGGAATTGCAAAAAAAAAAAAAAAAAATGTTGATTCAAACAAAATTTCCATTGACCTATATTTAAACAACAGTTTTGTTGGGTCAAACAAATTTTTGTTGATTCAACAAAACTTTTTTCTGGGTGTAGTGCATGTGTTAGAAGATAATTTTATTGTCAGAGTTGCTGTGGTCTTCTTACAAAGCTGAGTGCCAGCAGTTCTTTGTGCAAAGTTATTTTTCCGAAAATGGCAGCTTTTTTGTTTTATTGACATGTATAATTATATTCTAAACAAGAGTGTTGTAAAAAAAAAAAAAAAAGAGGGTTTAATTAAAGTGTGATACAGTGTGATTAAAGCGTGATTTTATTCCTTTATAAATTGAAAAATTAAAGAAAAAGAACTTGCTATTTGAAAAACAAGATTATAGTCTAAGTTTCTTAAAAGGTTTTACAACCCTTTGAAAATCAGTTTAAATGAGTTGTTATTGATAAGAATATAAAGAGAAATATTCTGTGTGATTCTTAAGCCTTTGCATGGTCGATATTATTAATATAAAGAAACCGTGGGCTATCCCTTATCTATCCTCGCTTTTTATTTGATGTTCTTTTCCAGAATTACCGAGAAAAAGTGTACATGTCTTTCTGCGACAGTTGTACAATGATATTTTAAAAGAATAAAAATTTTTAGTTTTGTCAGATTTCTGCCAGTGGTTGGGTATAATTAAAAAAAGTGCCAATTTAAACCGGTTTTTCGGGACATGAAAATCACGAAACGTTGTCATGAGGGAATGTTTACAATTAATACTATTTCTACATAAGAAGATATTTGTAAATGAGAAAATTATTCTTGAAACAATTTAAAAATGTCATTAACAATTTTCTACTGCTTGCTTTCGGTATCTATACTAATTCGAAATTTTAGCTTTTAATTTCAACTTTTGCATCGTAATTAGCATTCTTCAAAGCACCTGTATACGAAATTTCATACAAATTGACCAGCTTTCAAAACGTTTAAATTCTTAGTGCGCCATATTGGATCTCCCATTTTGTTTTTTGTTTTTTAATTTTAACTATGGAATCGTAATCAGCATTCTGAAAAACACTTGTGTACGAAATTTCGTCCAATTTGAATAACATTTTCATATTTTGGCCAGCTTTTCGGGATTTTGCCTCACTGTGCGGCGGTACGCAGGTTGCGGAGGGGGGGGGGGATAATTTTTCTATTTTTTATACTGCTTTTTCATTTATTTTTACTAATGTTTTGCATTTTGTATTGTTTTGTCACAAGCAAGGAGCTAGTAATCGCGTCTGTAGGCTTTCTACGATCCAAGCTGTCGGTAGCGAAATTATCCTGTGGGGGCTCCACAATAGTCTCCGAGGTGTAGTTCGCTTTTGTGGGTTGTCACATGCTTCTTGGAGGCGATGATATGTCGGGCATAGGTTGTGGACCGGATATGTTCCGCCCCTCTCAGCGTATTAAGTTATGCTCTATTGCAGCATCCGGAATCGGTTAAAAACCTTTCCTTGTCCAGTATTGGATTATTTTGTTAGTATTGCAGCTCCACTATCTACGAATATTAACACATCTATAAAAGAGTTACGATATACACAAATTGCGCATTCTAATATCGCAGGTTCTTATCCAGACCACGTTACGGAATTTTGCGGAATTTGCTTTGACGAAATCGATTAGACGAGTAAACTCAAACTATATTAAAAACAATCGCAGGGTAACCCAGCCTATTTTATTTATTTGCAACTATAATATATTAAGATGATCGTCGAATGAACTCCTGGGCTGTGAGTTTCATTTAATCATTTAATCTATTACTTTTAAATGCTAAAGGTGTAAAATTAACAACTATAATATAAATTAAAGTAACTTTTATTAGTTGTTTTACATGTTTCGACTCTTCTGAGTCATTTTCAAACAAAATGAGAATATTCTAAAGCTGCACGGGCTTTGAAGTTATTATTTACATGTACTTTAAAAAAAAAAAAAAATTACGCACGTTATCTATTATTTATTTATTTTTTATTTATTTATTTATTTTTTCTTTTTTACTTGATTGTTTATTTTCATATCTTTGAGCATGGAGTAATTCTAGCCACAGTTTCGGTAAATTAAAAGATGCCGCATCGTTACATATTGTATTTTTGCGCGTGAGTATCTCTATGGTTTCTCTTATTATGGATGGATAGTGTTACACTATCCATCCATAATAAGAGAAACCATAGAGATACTCAGGCGCAAAAATACAATATGTAACGATGCGGCATCTTTTAATTTACCGAAACTGTGGCTAGAATTACTCCATGCTCAAAGATATGAAAATAAACAATCAAGTAAAAAAAAAAAAAAAAAAAATAATAATAGATAACGTGCGTAATTTTTTTTTTTTTTTTAAAGTACATGTAAATAATAACTTCAAAGCCCGTGCAGCTTTAGAATATTCTCATTTTGTTTTTGAAAATGACTCAGAAGAGTCGAAACATGTAAAACAACTAATAAAAGTTATTTTAATTTATATTATAGTTGTTAATTTTACACCTTTAGCATTTAAAAGTAATATACTATTACAAGGTGTTATATTTTATTATATTGTTAATCATTTAATCATTTTTAACACTTTCTAACCTACTTGAAAAGGGTTTATGACTTCGGTTTGTCTGCCGTCTGCCGTCTGCCGTCTGCTGTCTGCCGTCTGCCGTCTGTCCGTGTTCTAACTCCCGTAAATATGCTCGGATGGCCCTGCAATTTTTATATGTTTTGTCGTTATCTATAGCATGTTCCCTATTTCAATTGAAGTGTGTAGCACTTATAGTTTTCTTACAGGGACACTCAAAAGAATTCCGTTACATTACGGTCTATGGGGAAAAATCATTTGCGGTTTATTTTAATGATGTTACACAATTACAAACACATTGTAATGGATATATATCAAAAAGGTGCATTACAAGAAGTTTAATATGGAATAGGGTGTGCATAGCATTTATAGTTACTTTAAAGGCACAGTCAAAAGAATTCCGTTACATTACGTCTATGGAGAAAAGTCGTCTGCGGTTTATTTAAATAATGTTTCACTATTTTAAACGCATTAAAATGTATTATATCACTAAGATGCATTACAAGAGGCTTACTACAGAATATTATGTGTGTAGCAGTCAATGTTCATTTACAGGGACACAAAAGAATTCTCTAATGTCTGTTAACAATAATTCCTGGAAGTGCGTTTTAAGTTGCTGAATTCGATTTTAAATTTAACTCACTTTTTGTCTTTTACTTGGTGTGTATAAATTCTGTAGATCATATACAGGGCAGCACAAAAGTTCACGAAAGCATTTCTGTTTATTGACAGAAACTCCCGAAGGAGAGTTTTAAACTGTGCTACGCGTTTCCTAACTAAACTAAAATTGAGCATCCAATGTAGTATATATACAAATCTATAGATCATATACAGGGCTGAATAAAAGTATTCGGATATTTTTCCGAATATTGTATATGTTGGAAAATCCTGAAATTACCTTTTTAAATATTATGTCATGCGTTTTCCAAATTGTTTACTTAGATGATTAGTAAGATTACTTAGATAATTATACTTTTTATCTTTCAGCTTAATATACGGTAATGCTTTGTAAAATTATTTTTGAAGCGTTGGAAAGTGTTACATAATCTATTCTTGACACATGATTTTTCGTTCTTGTTGAATTTTTAGTTTAGGCAAATTAGATCACAGAGTAATTAAACTTTAAATTTTAAATACATTTTTTATCACTTTATATTCGATTTTAAGCATGTGCTAGATTAAAAGAGGTAAATATATTTTATAAAAGATTTTTTAAATATAACTTTTGCAATGTCGCGATATAATTTTCCCTTTCTGTTTTTTGAGCTGTGTAGCTCTTTATTGCCGCAATTTACATTCCTCTCATTCCGGAATGAATTGCACTCAGAATTCCCGTCATTCCAGAAGAGCCACATCATGTATCTAAAAAAATTTAGAATGAGAAAAAAATTACGCATTTTTTTTTTTTTCGTAATTTATTGCAGTTGTCAGTTGGGTATTTTCAGTTAATGTAAGATATTTCATTTAATCAAATAACCTTTTTATATGTATTTTAAAATAAATATTTAGGATGAAATAAATGTTTAAAATACTCATAAAGTTATATTTCAGTGAGAGAGAATCTACCACTTGATAGCCTAGGCAAACTTCAACTATTACTATTTTTTTAATTGTCTTATTTAATCGCAGAGTTCTGAATTAAAGAAATGTGAAAATTTATTTTCTTAAAAAGCATTGGAAGGTTGCCTAGTCGGTAATCAGGACCTGCGTGAATCTCATGTAAAATATACTTATGATTCCGAATTATACTATTTTTTTTAAACTTATTATATTTATCTACAGAAGTTTTAATCCCTTGTGCGTTAATCAGGACTGTGACTGAAGTAAACCAGGGCTGGAAGCGGTCCTAAAATTTTGTCACTTTACCACCACTATTTTAAAAACAATAATCTTTATTGTATACTTCTATTGCAGATGTTAAAAGGATTCAACCACGAAGATTTGTGATTTGAAATAATGGTAGAAAAAGTAGAAAATTTAGGAACGGTGCGAACCTGAGTAAACTTTGTCTTTTGAATCAGTCACAAGTGTGACTCGTTTAAAAGTAAAATATACCTTGTGACTCAAACTAGAGCGTGACCTACACTAGTCACGCGAAGACACTTGCAGGCTAATGTTAAACCTATGGAAGTTGTAATCACAAATTCCTCTCTTGCATATAAATGTTTTTAAATGATTGTTTTTGCATATGGTAGCTGAGGTCGAACTCGGGGCTAGTTTTTACTTTTTAGATTTTGTTGCAGTTTTTTTAAAAGTTATTTTAACTTTCGGAACCGGTTCATATACTAGGATATTTTTAAGAGAAATATTCCACAAATAAATATTTTTAAATTTGTTTTGGTATATTATTAATGAAATTTGTTATTTACTTACGAATTTCTATTTAAATATTTCAATTTATTTGAGTTAAAATGTTGCTAATAAAACAGTCATTAAGCAAATAAGGTAAGATTACCTTGATTACCCTTGGTCTCTAGGTATAGGACATCGACGATTAATCCAACAGATAATCCAGTTTGGCACATGTATTAATCAGTGATACTTTTTTGTCACATATATGTATTTATTAATTTTACGCATTTTTAAATAAGTTGGATCTCTTTCATTATGAAAATATATTTAATATGAATTAGCTAGTATGTATTACCTTATATTGGGTTGTTCGGAAAGTTCTTTCCGTTTGGGAAGTTGGTTCGATCGGAAAACTCTACCATTTAATTATTAAACTTTAAATCCATGTCTAATAATTGACGGGCAGAATTTTCCGGTGCGAATTGTTTTTCACGAACAAAAGCAACTTTCCGAAAAACCTAATAAATTATATTCACGTTAGAAAAAAAAAAATCTATGGTTTTAGGGACTCATTACAGAGTATATCATCATGCGATTTACAAAGTTAGAGCGACCCACTTACAGAGAAAAATCAGTATTTAGAGTTCTTAAAATGGATGTGACAAAAACGATCATTGTATAATAATCATTACTTTCTCTTTAAGAAGTCTTTACTAAAGTTTTTTAGTTCATTATTGGTATTCCCGATAAATATTCTAATTTGTTAAACTTGAGTAGGTAATTATGATATTGCTTTCAGTCGGTGAAAGAGATGGTTTTCCCTTGTTTATGTAATTGTACTTAAATCTTCTATTTGATTAATGGTTTTTTTATTTCACAATATTAGAGTTTCGGGGATCATAATTTCCAACAAATTGGGGTACGACTGAATATAAAAATAGTCATCAGTCTTACCCCATAATTAAAATGTTAAAATACAAATACAACGTTTACTAATCTCAAGCATTGATGCGCACTGCGCGCTTATTTTTATTTTAAGTCCGCTTATAGACTTAAGCTAAAAATAAAATAGTCTCTAATAATCATTAACAGTTATTAATAGTCATCCATAGTCATAATAAACTGTCAGAAATATTTTTTTCTATTAACCTAAAGCTAAATAGACTTTTTGTAATACGCCTGAAAAATATCAGGCTGATGGAAAAATGGCAGATGATTCTGCAATAGCCGGGCTCTTTGGAAATAGACCAATTTCTCAATTAGCTTACAACACCCACTTGCATACGTACATATATTATTACCAAGCGCGTAAATAAAATAATGTAAAAATAAAGCATGGGATAAATTATTTTTTAATATACTCGTATATATATTGCGAATCGCTTATAGGCAGAAAAGGAAGAAAATAAAGATATCCAATTCTTTGGAAAGAAAATTGGAAAACTGGTGACCTACGTGATTTATAAATATTACTTACAAAGAAAAAGCAGCATGCCACGATCGATATAAATCACTGTGGTGAAAATGTTTTTTACATTGTACTTCAGACTTACCTTCTCGTTTATATCTTATAACTTCTATTTTCACGAAGAAAAATTTTTAACGTTTGTAAAATAAATAAAGGATGAAACCGTACTGTTTAGCTAATTTTTCTAAACTGTATATTAATTATATGTTCGATATAAAATGAAAATCTGTCTTTTAGTTTACAGATTTTTAGTTTAGTACCAACGCAGTGTTGCCAGTAGACCACTTTTTTTAAATTCAGATTGTTTGATTTACACCACTTTAAAAAAATAGTGGAATTGGTCTTATTCTCGCATTATTTAATCTATCTTAACCCCTTGGGGACGAGCGACAAGTATACGTGTCGCATAAGATGCTCAGTAAACGATCATTGTATAATAATCCTCCATTATTCCCACCAGTTAATTTTTATTGTAAGATTTGCCTGATTAAATCACAGCATTTATGCAATTCAATTAGACAAAAATTTCTGTTTTGAAAAACTTGTGTTAAAAGATTAAAAAATTCTGTAAAGGACGCTCGTCGCGAAAGGGTTAAGTAAGCGAATATATCTACTTCAAAAAAGTGGTGGCAATCAAGCACGCTGAATTAAAAAAAAATAGTTATTGGCTATACTAAAGTGCAGAATCTTATGATTAATCGCTTTTTGCGTTTGCTCGAAGCAATTAATTGCCAATTGTAGTAACCCTTTATCGTAGCAAAACAAAATGCACAAGATTTTCAAATAAGTATGCTTGAAAGTTATTTAAAAATCAGAAAGTCACTCAACTGAGTTACAGTTTTCAATTTCATGCGTAAGTACATTTTCCACTATTGCATTGGGTAAAAATTGAAATCATGCGATTTTAGAAGTTATTTTTGAGAATTAACAATAGCAACTGGTTTTCTGGCAACCGTTCAAAATTGGCCGTTATAATTCTGAGGACGACTGATGTTGCGTTTTATCGCTACTTCCATGGTTTTAATTTAATCGTTTCAATTTTGCGCCTCGCGCAGACGATGTTTTTTCTGTTGATAAAAAATGGATCTGTCTTAGAATGTTTTATGAAATGAACTAGAAAATGTAATACGGAATATAAGATGTAATATTTATGATGTGCGCGAAAAATGTTGTGTATATTGTGTTCGTGATCGTCAGTATATTTATTTGTGTGTCTACATTGTGTAGATTCAATTCTTTTTTGAACAACATGAACATTTATTCTCGAAAAGTCAGAATAATTTAAGATATCTTATCTCCCGAAAGAGGACCGTTTAGGTAAGCCTAACCTATTCTTGTGTTCTAGTTTTATGATTATTTAATTTTGAAATGAATATTGATACTTTAATATCAATATAAATAATATTGAAGATATAATTTTACAGACAGGGACAGATTCAATATTATTTTGGCATCCTCTACCGGGATATTATATTATTTAAGAAAATGAAATACGATAATGGAACAGATTAAAAAATTGCGTACTCCATTAAGAAGCGCTTTTACGCGAATTGCTAATTTACTTGAGAACAAATTAACTGATGAAAATAAAGATATTGAAGAAATTAAGATTTTATATGCTCAATTAGGTGAAAAATGGACAGATCTACAACCAAAAGAAAAAGAAATGTTAGATCTTCTTTTAAACGATAAAACATGTTCTCAAGAAAGATATGATAAGGAATACGAAGGTTTTAGCGTGTATGAAGAGAAATTTATTAAGTTAAAAACGAAAGTTCAAAAGATTTTAAAGGTTTTCGAAACTGAAAATACCACGAAACGGAAGTTTAAACTTCCTAAGATAGAATTTAAATTATTTGGGGGAGATATTAAGGAGTGGTTAGCCTTTTGGGCTCAGTTTGAAAAAATACATAACGATTCTGAAATAGCGAAAGAAGATAAATATCAGTACTTGTTACAAGCAACGTTAAAGGGTTCTAGGGCAAGAGAAATAGTGGAGTCGTACCCCGCTACTGGTGATAGTTATGAAAATGTTATTGAATGTTTAAAGGCTCGATTTGGTCGTACTGATATGTTAATAGAAGTATATATAAGAGAAGTGCTCGCTTTAATGATGAATAATGCTACAGGAAAAGGAAATACAAGAATTCCTCTTTTTAAATTATACGACAAAATTGAAACCTATTTAAGATCATTAAAAATGTTAGGTGTTTCAAGCGAACATTATTCTGCAATTCTTTATCCATTGATTGAATCGTGCTTACCAGTTGAAATATTGAGAATTTGGGAAAGAAACAAATTCTATTACTTTAAATTCAAAAGACGAAAGTAATAATAAGTTAGATTCTTTGATGAAATTTTTGCAGCACGAAATCGAAAGCGAAGAAAAAGTCCGTTTGGCTAGAAGTGGGTTTAATTTAGAAAATGTGAACAAAAATATTTATACAGTGTCAAATAGGCGAGAAAGAGATATTCCAACGGCTACGGAATTACATAATTCATCAAAAATGAAAAGGGAAACGTGTATTTTTTGTAACAAGCCACATTTAAGTAACGAATGTAGACATGCTAATAGTTTATCTCATGAAGAGAAAAAACAAATATTAGTGAAAAAAGGGGCTTGTTTTAAATGTTTAGAGATAAGAAAAGACATATCACGTTTCTGTAGAACGAAAATACCACCCTGTGATTGCGGTAAATTACATTTCAAAATAATGTGTCCAGCAAAAAATGATAATGAAAACCCGATTATGGAAAAGTCAGATATCGAATGTAAAAAAAGACACTGCTTTATCCAATAAAACAGGTACTCGTCGCGTACTTTTACAAACGCTTATTGTCCGTCTTAGATGTAAGATGAAATACATAAGAATATTAATTGATTCAGGTAGCAGTAAATCTTATTTATCATCTTTTGCATTGGCCGAGATGGGATATGAATGCATAGGGGAAGATAATTTGACACATAGTTTATTCGGTGGCACGGAGACTGTATTATCACATAAGAAATATTTGATCAGTCTGAGCGACTTCTTTGATAATTATCGCTGTTGTGTCGAAGTATTAGATCAAGAAAAAATTTGTTCGAACATTCCTAAAATTGCTCTTGGCTCATTTATGAGTGAAATTAAGAAACAAAAAATCTTTCTCTCTGATTTGAATAACCAGGTTGAATTGCTATATGAGTTTGGACAATTGATTTCTGGCTTAGTATTGATGGAAACACGTCTTGGTTGGACTTTGATGGGAAAAACTGACCTATGTAACATATCCGATAGCACAAACAGCGTCATGTCACTTCATGTAAATGATGCAAAAATTTCAGATTTATGGCGGCTAGACACTCTTGGAATTCTCGATCCTGGCGAAAGCGGAAGCAGACAAGAAATAGAAAAAGCAACTGAAGAACATTTTAATAAAAATATAAAAATAGATGCAGAAGGAAGGTATGAAGTGAGCCTCCCATGGATTGAAAACCATCCTCCTTTACCAACTGGTCGAAAAATCGCTGAACGACGATTAAGAAATTGTGTTGAATCACTAAAGAAAACTGAAACATTACAAGAGTATGAAGATGTATTAAAAGAATGGATACAAGAAGGCGTTATTGAAGAAGTTAAAAACTCCTGTAATGACGAAAGGGAACACTACTTGCCACACAGAGCTGTGATCAAAGAAAATTCTACCACCAGATTTAGACCAGTCTTTGATGGTTCAGCTAGACAAAAAGATTCACCTTCGATCAATGATTGTTTAGAGAAAGGTCCTAATATCGTAGAGCTCATTCCGACTATATTAAATAAATTTCGATTGAAGAAAATAGGCGTGATTGCAAATATTCGAAGAGCCTTTCTACAAATTGGTTTAAATGAGCGAGATAGACCATTTCTGAAGTTTTTATGGTGTGAGGAAGGTGACCCCGAAAAGTTCAAAATTTTCCAGCATAAAAGGGTTGTTTTCGGTCTTACATGTTCGCCTTATTTACTTGGTGCAACTATCCGGTATCATCTGAAGAATGTGCCTTCTAGATTTAAAGAAACAACAGACAAGTTGTTAAAGTCTTTTTACGTAGATAACTGCGTCACTAGTGTTGAAAACTATGAGGAGCTTGAAAGATTTATTGAAGAATCCACAATTATTCTCCAAAATGCTAAATTTGATCTTCGAGGGTGGGAGTATAATCTCAACAAAACAGAAGCAGAAAACTTCCTGTTATTAGAAGAAAAGAATATTCCAGTTTTGGGACTGATGTGGAATGTAAAATCTGATACTCTGAAAATAGATTTACGAAAATGTTTTGAAGACTCTACTATTGTAACGAAAAGAACAATCCTGAGTGCTGTTCATAGAATTTTCGAGCCCATTGGCTTCACGTGTCCTGTCACCTTGGGGCCAAAGATTCTCCTTCAAGAATGTTGGAAATTGAAAGTTTCGTGGGATGCTGAATTGCCTGAATCGATTACCAAGAAATTTGAAAACTGGCGGAAGGATGTCTTTAAATTAAAGGAAATAGAAATCCCTCGATGTATTATTTCCAATTATGAAGCGCCAGAAAATCTTTCTTTGCACATATTCTGCGATGCAAGCAAGAATGCATATTCTACATGAATATTTTTAAGATGTGCGACTGAAAATACAATATCTTGTCAGCTTGTACATGCTAGGTGCAGAGTTGCTCCAATGAAAATCATTTCTATTCCTCGATTGGAACTACTTTCCTGTAATATAGGAGCTAGACTGGCACAAAGTGTTATACACGATCTTCAGTTGAAAGATATCCCGAAATTTTTCTGGTCTGATTCAGCAAATGCTATATATTGGATCAAGGGAACTGAAAATTGGGCTCCTTTTGTTTTCAATAGAGTTAAAGAAATCCGATCTTTGACAGAACCTGATAATTGGTATCACATCCCTGGATCATTAAATGCAGCAGACCTCCCTTCTCGTGGTTGTAATGCAGAAACTTTAGTGAAATCGAAATGGTGGGAGGGACCGGAATGGTTGCGAAGACCGGAAAAAGAATGGCCAAAATCCAACGTTGTTCCTGATTTCAACATAGTATATTCCGAAAAGAGAAAAACTGTTGTTAGCACTACAAATCATGAAGAATCAACTGAAAAAATTTATAACAGAATTTCGTCGTACGACAAACTGATCAGAACTATTGCTTGGATTTATAGATTTTTTACTAACTGTAAAGTGGAACGTGCCAACCGGTTTTCTGGACTCTTAACTCTAGAAGAAATAAATAGAGCTGAAATACCTTTGTTAAACTTAGTACAAAAGGTTTCCTTTTTAGGAACTGAAGATAAACGCTTAAAATCACTTCAGTGTTATGTAGAATCGAATGGACTACTTAAAGTAAAGACACGTATTCTGACGAGAGAAGATGAAAGAAATTTCCGTTTTCCGATACTGTTACTCTGTAGCCATCCAGTTGTGGAAATACTTATTCGGACAAGACATCTTAGTTTAAATCATGCTGGTACCCAGATATTGATGAGTAATTTAAGAGAAGACTTTTGGATTTTGAAATGCAGGAAGACTGTTAGAAAGGTAATTAGAAACTGTTGACGATTGGTAAAGGTAAAGATGAAATGCGGCGAATTTCTACGTCCTGTTCTCTGATTGATTCCTCTAGAAGTAACCCATGAAAGAGGTACTGAACTCCATTCTACAGTTCAGTCGAATGATAAAGAATGTCCTTTAGATCCTGCTCCAACCAAACCGACGATAAAATTGACTGGTAAAGACTGTTATTTAGACCCTGCTACGAGTAAGCCGATGATCCAACATTCTGTTAAAGACTGCTTTTTAGATACTGAATCTACTGAACCTATTTTCCATAAAGGTGCTAGTGACTCTCCTGTGGTGACTGTACCTGAAAAACGATCCCGATATGGTCGATTATATAAACGCAAAATAAAGTCTGAGTTTCATTGAATTCGAAACTCAAAGGTGGGAGTGTGTTGCGTTTTATCGCTACTTCCATGGTTTTAATTTAATCGTTTCAATTTTGCGCCTCGCGCAGACGATGTTTTTTTCTGTTGATAAAAAATGGATCTGTCTTAGAATGTTTTATGAAATGAACTAGAAAATGTAATACGGAATATAAGATGTATGTTGGGAAGATTTTGGGTGTTAATTCCCTACATGGTATCACAAGTTGTTAAAAGAGAAGGAATAGTGGTTAGTACAATTTAGAAGAGCTTTATTGCTTAATCGCCGCGTTGTGAAGACGATAAAAAAAAATAAGCAAGCTCCGGTTCGATATTTTTTAACGCTGATCTAGAATATCTGTGACCGCAAAATAATAATTAAAAAAAAACTGCAAAAGGAAAGGGAATGCACTTAATGCATACAATTCCAAAAAAAGAAAGAGAAAAAAAATGGAAAAAGAGCATCCTAAAATTTTACAAAATAACTTTTTTTTTAATTAAAAGGAAATTAATTGGAGTTGAATTGCTAAAAATGGTTCTCGCGACTCTGAAAGAGAACAAAGACACATAAATACAAAATCTTAATAGTCGTATTAATACAGTATTTTTAAAATTAATTTAAGTACCTGAAATACCCAAATATTTAAAATAATTACACAAACAAATGTTTTTAAAGAATTTCACAAAAGTCAAAATTACAATTAAAATTCGTGATTTATTTGTATGGTTATTTTTTAAAATGTACAGACTTGAATTTTACACAGTCACCATGGAACTACATTGTTTTCAAAATGATGAATACTATAATTTTTTACATTCCAGATAATTATTATTTTGGAGACATTGTGGAAGAGGTGAGAATAAAATTTAAAAATAAACTGTTAATGAATATGGGAACAATGTTCCCTTGAAAATAATTATTTAAAATTTTGATAAAATAAGTTAAAAAAATTGATAAATTTGAGAATAAAAGAATGAGGCCTAAAGTTACTGTCACATAAAAATATAAAATTAAATTAAAATGGACCAGCCGGGCACGAGGATCTTATTTTTTTTTAAAAATGGCTCACCCATACTAAGGCTGAAGAAAACTCCATCCAGGCTTTAGGGCTGCGTCGCCCGACCCGAACTTTCTATTTTCTTGGACGTTTACATCAGAGCTGTTGCACTTTTCACAAATTCAGGAAAAACTGAAGGCTTTTTCAGAGGGGAGCCTGCCACCTCCACTGGGGGCCTTTTTTTGCCGCCCCTCTCGTTCCTCAGAGATTGGCTGGGTCAATTTTTGAAGTGGTCACTCTCTGTAAAAGTGACATTGAGAATGCATACGTGAACAGAGTTGCCAAGTCTCCGGCTTTTTGGACACCAGTATTTAAGTACAGAAAATGTCGTTTTATGTAATCGGTACATTTCGCGATTTAAAAGGACAACATTGTCTCTAAAAAAATACTGGTGTGCAAAAAGCCGGAGACTTGGCAAGTCTGCGTGACGCTATCATGAGGTCACTTTTCCCAAAACGACCCGTACATTGCTTTGTACTTTGGTGGATATCAAGAGTTGCTGTTGCTATGGTGAAAATTTCCAATGCCCGTTGATCCAAAATAATAATGTGGAATAAAATTTAGAAAATTATATTAATGGAAAATAAATAAAATATTGAAATTTAACTATTTAAATTCCTTAAAATGATATCCATATTTATGGATGGAAAATAAAAATTAAAGAAGATATTCAAAAAAAACTTTAGAAAAAAAACAAAGAAAAAGATTGCTAAAATAAAAAAAAACATTATTAATTACAATAAATTAAACTTAAATAAATAAATCAAAAAATGTGCCATGTTGATTGTTTATCTCCAACAATGTAATATTTATGATGTGCGCGAAAAATGTTGTGTATATTGTGTTCGTGATCGTCAATATATTTGTTTGTGTGTCTACATTGTGTAGATTCAATTATTTTTTGAACAACATGAACATTTATTCTCGAAAAGTCAGAATAATTTAAGATATCTTATCTCCCGAAAGAGGACCGCTTAGGTAAGCCTAACCTATTCTTGTGTTCTAGTTTTATGATTATTTAATTTTGAAATGAATATTGATACTTTAATATCAATATAAATAATATTGAAGATATAATTTTACAGACAGGGACAGATTCAATAACTGATAAATCAATAGTAACAGAAAAATGATTGCGAATATTTGACGATACGAATGAATTTTCGAGGAATGAATTTAATACGAATGAATTTTCGACATTGTATATACGTACATTTTCTTTTTTCCGTATTGCTTGAAAGTATTATTTTTTCTCGATGGCTTCGTATACATTTTTCCATCACGTAAATGAAATTTTTGTCTATTCGATTGATCGTGCTTCCGGGCTGTAACTTTCGTAAATTCTACACGCCGTATTTTTATTCTTCTTTTTCTCACACATGTGAGAATATAGCCAGCCTTGCTTTTTAAATGTGCTTCCCTCATTGATGTGGTATTTCCAAATGTTTGACTATAATGTCTGACTACAATGGTGTGTAAAAATTAAGGACGGGAAGATTTGTTTAATGCAACATCGTGCAAAGCGCTCCAAATCGACTCAAATCACACCATAAGAGCTTCAAGGTGTAAAAATAGGGGTAAGGTGAACAGAACTTCGAAAAAAGGAAACCAAGTGATTCAAAAGGAATTTTATTGAAAAGGTAGCTTCGAGCACATCTGGACAGAAGACAGAAACATCTATGTGACAGGTGGCTGGCAAGAAAATTTCAGTTTTTAGTTAGTGATCCAATGAATCCATGGGTGCGCTGCATGATTTCCAACATATATCCATGCTGATTACGAGGTTTGTCAATCAGCAGTTGAGAGATACCGGCCCATTACTCTTGTTACTTAATCGCAACTTCGGAATCGTTGCTGGTGGCTGGTGAAGTGCTGCTGAGAGTCTCCCGAAAACATCCCACAGGTGTTTGGATGGATTTATGTTCGTGATCTTGCGGGCCAATACATGCGATAAATATCCTTAATTTCCAACAGCTCTGCGACAGCGACTGTACAATGAAGTGTAGCGTTGTCACCTATGAAGACGAATATATGGGTATAGTATGGGTACCAAGCTTCCCTAAACGACAATTCTGGCAGCCCCAAACAAATCCCTTTCGATGATATCTGAGGGATGGTTTCGTGTTCCCCTTTCTACGTATGCGTGTACGCCTAGAATAGCTAGTCAGACTAAGGCTGCTCTTATCTCTAAAGAGCATAGACCCCGTTGATGATCTGACCAGTTCTGTATTTCTGGAATCACAGAAAACTATGTTTTGAATAATGGTACACACACTGTACTGGTCGTCGTGCAAATAAACTGTCTTTGCAGAGCCTGATTACCGACGGGGCACACTTTCACCAGTAAAATTTAATAGAAATTTTCGTCTTATTAAAACGCCCTACTCGTGCAAAATTACTGCCATGAATAAGGAAAAAATGTCTATAAATGTTCCTTTTTACTGGTGGAAGTGTGCCCCGTTGGTAATCAGACCCTGTGTCTTTGTAAAACCTTCTGGTCACGGTAAAACGCGATATAAAGAGTGCAGTAGTCCGTTACAACTGTTTTGCGATTTAGCCCTCTGCATGTTGTCTGTCCTTTCTCGCCTATAGGACAAGATACCGGTCTTCTATTGCCGACGTTGCTCGTGGATAACCACATCTAAACCCTCGAACCTGTCGTTAGAAATGCTCTCCAAGCTCGTGACACGATGCTGTCAACTATCCGTAAGTCCTCGGCCACACTAGTCACACTGCGACCTTCTTCTAACTTCCCTAGGATTCTACCTATATGACGTCTACAAAATTGTCTTTCGGACATATCACACTCAGGCAGCAACTTGATTTCATTCAAACCGAGCTAACCGTGCAATAGCTTTCATAGAAATGCTGGGCGTTGGCCCAAGCGTGTTTTGTACAATTCTATAACCCTCACAGTACGTCATGTTCCATATATGCACACGCTCTACCGTACCCCATGTTAGTCTATCACTTGATTGGTGTTTTGTTCCCCCCTGTCTTTCTTTACGCTGTTAGTCTAATTTCTTTATTTCGTCCTTAATTTTTGCACTTAAGTGTATTTATATAAGAGAGTTGGGAGACGAATTTGTATATCATTGATAGAGCGGACTTACACAATTTTCCAGCCCTATAGAATTTTCCGGACTCATTGCGCTCTTTTGTTGGGAAGCAACAAAAGATATTACGAAAAAATCAGATGAGAATACTTTTAACGGAACTGTTTTTTCTTTTTTACATAAGTGGGTTTGTGATCAATCAAAATGTTCAAGAGTATTTTATTCGTGCGATTTGTTTTGATTACGCCATTTATTTGTAGTTTCACAGCTGTATGTGAATAAGTGTTTACAGTAATTTCGGTCATATAAGATACGGCTAAAAAATGTCTGATTTGAAACAGAAATTTTATTTAATAAAAAATTAAATTAAATTTCTGGTTTCAGGCAGATTTTTTTTTTTTAGCCTCGGCTTATATAATTGAAAATACTGTACTTAGGAAAATTACGGTACTTGTGTAGGCCTGATCTTTCTGGAAAATCCGTAAAATAAATGCAGTATAAGAATGTAGAGTCTAAAGGACTGCATTTCTATTGATTATGAATCCCACAAATACGAATAACGCAACAATATTTCGTCCTTCGCAGTCTTAATTGCAAAAAAACTTTTTTCGCTCAGATTGAATTTAAACATTTTTATAGGTATGCGTAAATACCAAAAAACATCCATAGATGTTGTTTTGCATATGTTTATGCGATTTTCACACGACACGCATACAAAAAATACACATAACCTGTGTTCTAGAATATGGTGCGATCGTGAAAATTATTTAAAAATGAGCCAATGATAGTAAAAAGGTTCGCCACTTCTGCTACTTGCTTCATAAAATATCCTGAAGATGCGAAATCTGAATATGTTTTTGATGTGCATACTCTATAACAAATTCTATAATAATATCCACACTTGCCTACCAACGGCTTTTCAAAAATAAAAAAAAACAAGCTTTGAACCTGAAAACATATTTAAATAAATTTGTCTTTATCCTATGTGGTGATCATTTGAAATCTACTTATATTTATTCATTAAATAAATTCCTGGTTCGAAGAACGTTTTTTTTTTTTTTTTTTTTTTTTTTTTTTTTCTAATCTGGAGGTTGGCATGTATAAATATCATATTCTCTCATAATAAATTCTTTAATAATTGAAGGTCAGAAACAATCCCTTAAAATCGTTTTTATTTTAACTGTCTTCCAACAAATGTGGTTATACATTTCATTTGTGTTTTGTTTCAATGAATAACTTTTGAACGAGTGGTAAAGTTTTTATACTTTTTGTTGGAAAAGTCTCTTTTAGCAGATCGTCCTTGTTCAATGTCAGTAGGATCTAAAAATTATATACTTTTCTGTTTGCCTACTTTTCGGCTTAGGCTCAACTAGCCGCGCCAGCAGATATCGAAGTAAACAATTTGGAAAACGCATAACATATTTAAAAACCCAATTTCAAGAATAACCAATAATATTTGGAAAAATATCCAAACTGTTCTATGCAGCCCTGTATATAATTTATATATTCGTATATATACTACACAGAATGTTAAATTTTAGTTGAGTTAGGAAACGCGTAGCACAGTTTAAAATTCCCCTTCTCTAATTTCCGTCAATAAACGAAAATGTACTCGAGAACTTTTGTACTGCCCTGTATATATGACTTATAGATTTGTATATATACAACATAGAATGCTAAATTTTAGCTCAGTTAGGAAACGCATAGCACAGTTTAAAATTCCGCTTCTGGAATTTCTGTCAAATAACGGAAATATACTCGAGAACTTTTGTGCTGCCCTGTATATGATCTATAGGGTTAAAATATACACTAGACCAAAATTGAGTTAAATTTAAAAACGCGTTCAGCAACTAAAAGAGCACTTCCAACAAGTATTGTTAACAGACAGTACCGAATTCGTTTGTGTGTCCCTGTAAATGAAAGATGAATGCTATACATACAATATTCTATAGTAAGACTCTTGTAATGCACCTTATATCAATTTCAATATGTTTGAAATAATGAAAAAATTTTAAAATAAACCGCAAACGATTTTTCTCCATAGACCGTAATATAACGGAATTATTTTGAGTGTCCCTGTAAAGGAGCTATAAGTGCTATGAACACACTATTCTATAGTCAGCCTCTTGTAGTGCACCTCAATGATATATACGAATTTAAATACGTTTGAAATTGTGTAACATCATTTAAAAAACCGCAAATGATATTCCCCCATAGACCAGAATGTATCGCAATTCTTTTCAACGTCCCTGTAAAAAAAATTATAAGAGTAAATTACTCACTTCATTTTCAATACAGAACATGCCATAGTAAACCACAATAACATATATCAATTGCATGGCAATCCGAATATATTTAAGCGAGTTAGAGCATGGACAGACAGACAGATAGACAAACCGAATTCATAAAAAAATTTCAACAATGTTGGAAAATGATAAAAAATAGTAATAATGAAAGATAAGTATCTGGACGAATCCTAAATTTCTACAAGAACCGCATATGTAATGTTTATGTGTTCCTATTTATAATTAATACCTAATAAATGTTCATTCAATTTATTTATATATTCTTATTAGTTAATAGAAAATTTATACTTCTATTTATTTCCATCATATTCAATGTTGCCAGATTACAGAATTTTTTTCGTCAAAAATCTATCACTTTTTCCTGCTAGTAATATTCGCTTTATTTAATGGCAAACATTCCGTGATTAAATAAGTTAAAAGTTACTAGCCTAAAAAAGTGGAAGATATTTTAAATAAAAAAATTTCCCCAATCTCTCAACACTGATCATATTTGACCAAACCAAATTAGATTGTTTTGTGTCAACGATTTAAGAGTGCAATTAAAGAATGAAGAAAAGATACTTTAGAATTAATTCAACAAATAAATATATAAATGTGATAAGAATAACCACACTGATATAATGAATGTAACAATCATTTTCATGAAAATGTTGTTGCATTAATTAAAGTATAACAGTGCTCTATAGTTTTAATGGTATGCTTTACTTTTCTTTGTAAAATTGTTTCAAAGGTACATTTAGTAGTTATGATATGACAAATTATCTGAAACCAAGATGAACCGTCCCTGTAAAAGGGGATAATTCATGAAATATTCAGTAAACAGATGCGCAAATCGTATTTCTCTACAACAACAGACTATAAATAGAACGCCTACTCGTAACCTGGGAAACATCTGGGAAGAAAACGCCTACAATAAGCAAAACAAATCGATATTTTAATAACATACCATATTTGTTATTATTACGGAATGTCATTCGGCTGAAATTGTTATTTTAGTTGTGAAAGTCAGATATTTATGAAGTGTTCCATTTTACTTAATCAGTAAATATTTAGATAACTTTGTAGAGATTAGATTAGATTTAGATCGATTTGTATACAATGGGGTAAATGATTTCGCTATCTCCTTAGTATTTGGATTAACTAACTTCTTCGCGACGAGCATAACTTACAATTCTTTTAATTTTTAGATAACAGCCCCAAAGCAGAATATTTTGTGATGTTCTGCAACGCAGATTCATTTGACCAAAATTGTTCTGCAAGATAAATTCATACATTATAAACTTCTCTTCAGAATGTTATCAAAAAAACATTTTCTTTATTATGTGAATAATGCAAAGCAAAGTAGAATTTAATGAAATGCAATCAAATTTTAAAACAGGAATGGATTATATTTCAATATATACATCTTCATTCCTTTATGCACACAAAGTCTAGTATTTAGTATTTAATACCACGGTATTGATATAGAATTCGTTGTTTTATGAATTACTTTTGATGCAAAATATTTTGACATATTTCCTCTATGCACAAAATGTTTATTGAAAAATGGTCCATACATGGATACTAATCCAGCCTTTAAAAGTTTTCTCAAAGAATTGTGTCCAGATGGAGGGCCATTACAAGAAATGAACATTCGTTGGTCTGTTGTACCAATATTAATTTCATTACCATCATTCGTATTGGGTCGTTTTGAAAATATTTTGTCAATTCCAGATCCCCATGTCTCACAGATTGCTTCTGAAATGGGAATTGAAAATATATGAACAAAGAAATTAAGAAAATTGGGGATATGTGATTTCAACTCCAATATTGACTTTTTTAATATTATCTTTTCTTGAAAAAGATTTCCAGTTTGTTTGCATTCGTTAATGCTTTTTATCATCCAGTCAACAAAGATTTTATATTGAAAAAAAAGTTCGTTATTTTCCTCTTCAGATGGAGGAACACATGAAAAGGCTTTTATTGTTTCTAGAAAATTGGAATGATTAATGGAATTATTTTCAACATTAGAACGTGGGAATATCAAATGTTCAAAGTTAAAAAGTAACTTTGCTGCAGAAATTATTGAGTGTATCTTTTCACTCTGCTCAAAATACAAACTACATTGGAGTAGTAATGAATCTATGTATTTTATTATTTCTTTGACATCATGCAAAAAATATGAAATAGTTGAAGAATCATGGGTTTATCTCAACTTTTTGGAACTGATTGGGAGGTCTGGCATTGGTATACCCTGAAATGTATTTTCTTTTGAGAACATCGAAGAGGAAAGCTTTGTATATAGGAAAAATACATTAGGTAATGTTTCAATATATTTTTTCAAACTTTCTGAGTCAATACAATTGGAAAGGTTTGTTAAATGATATTTCATTGTAAGTAAATATTGCTGCAAAATATCTATAAAATTTATATAGTCACAAGGAAGATGGTCAATCTGTTGAACACGTTTGGAAGTAGCTGTAGCTGCAAGCACACAAATAACATCAGCAATTATTAATATATCAAAAATGTTTCTTTTTGAAAGGAGTTTATCTCTAAAACTTTCATCTTCAAGTTTTTCACTGGCTGCGACTAATGCTGCATAATCTTTCACAAATGTTTGGATAACATTCACAGAGTGGGGGAAAATTTCATAGTTTTAAAGGTTTTTGGTTTATATAAAAACATATCCAATTCTTGAGCACACTTATTAAGGAATTAAGGCATTCATAGGATGTTCCCCACATGAATTCTTTCATGCATGAATTTATAAGTGTGAGGCAATCTTGTACTAATCTATTGCTGGAATGAACCTGCACTAATTCAAGTCTATGCATGGGATCCCAGGATACTGGGATATCTTGGCGAACAAGAACTTCTTTTAAGTGATTTATCACTCCTAGTCGAATATACTGACCGTCTACGGCAAGCCCAACTAGATGTTCTCTAATGTAAGGAAGACTTAGACCAAATTTTTTAAGTGTATCAATGATGCTGCAACTCAAACCTTTTCCACTTACATCATTGCAAAAATGGTGCTCTAAATAAATATTTTCAAATAATTTAGGATTATTTAAATCAAAAATTGGGACTCTAAGTCCGATAATATGTCGTGTTCTATGATTTACGGTCATCTTATTTGCTACTATGCCAATTGGCACTCCTTCGTTCATAATGTAACAAGATATAGTTTTTGCCAAAGAAGAATACACGTGTGGTACAAATAATCTAGGAAATTCTTTAGAATGACTTTTTTGTCCCACGGAAGCTCCACTATTATAGAACTCAGTGATAATATTTTCGTAACTAGAATTCTTAAGAAGGTTAGAAGAGCTGGCCGGCCGCAACTACATTTTCCTCCAATCATCAGAGAGTTCTGAGATATTGCTGATCAAAGCGTATTGCATTAGAAGCGGCACGGTGTTTTCTCTCAGAATAACAGCACATTGCTCAACTTTTACGTTTTCAGAAAAGCGCGGTAGCTTCGGCGATTTTGTTTTGATTTATTTTCTCCACATTTGAACAGAATTGTTCTGCAGCTCATGTGTCTGTTCTGCGACGTACGTCGCAAATTTCGTAGTATTCTGCTTTCGGGGATAACAGTTTTTAGAAATAGAACTATTTAGCACATTATGGCACGTATGCGCTCGTCGCGAAGGTGTTAAGTAAATAAAAATATGAATCGCGTTAACCCTTTGATTACGGCCAGCACAGACGACAAATGTAGACGTAAAATGTGGAAGAAATAGAAGAAAGATTAGTTCACTGGGACGTATATGTCCCGATTCTAAGTCAAAGGGTTAGTCGGAAAAAGAAAAAGAATGACACACCCGAAGTTATAATTATAGATTCGTATTCAACCAAAGCCATTAAATAATAAGCCCAGTCAGATAGTGTTAAATTTGTTAGCGGAATAACTAGCGTCACTTCATCTGCTGCGGAAGGAAGGCGAAACAGAAGTGCGTCGCAGAGAAACGATACGATTTTTATCGTTTTTGCATTGTATCGTTTACGATTTTTATCGTTCTTTATCGTTTTATGTTTTGATTTTGCACTTCCTTTAAAAGCTTGCTAATTATTGGGATCTTTTACATTAAAGCTAAAACTATAATTGAGAAAAAAATGGGGAAATTTACTGGACTAATATTTCTATATAAATATAGTGGTGGCGAAGAAGTTGATTTATTTGTTAAAAGTTAAATAAAAAGTGATGGAAATTTACATCACTATGCAATTAACCCTTTCCGGCACAGACAAATTCTGTTCGTAAAATGTGAAATTACTGACTGACACCGGAATTTACAAACGACTTTTTTAGAAAATATGAACTCCTTATTTTAAGCTTTAATTTTAGAAGCAAAATTTTATTAAAATATTTTTGGTGCCGAATGCAAGCATCCCATCCGCTAGATGGCGCTATTTTCAACTTGCGAAAAGTTTCCCATTTATCTGACTGGGCTTATTATTTAATGGCTTTGTATACAACTGAGTAAGTGATTTTCTTTATCACCTTAATATTTGGTTTATCTAACCATTGCGACGAGCATCATTTACACTGCTTTTAATTTTTAATCAACGTTTGAGAAATATAATTTTTTGACAGCTTTAAACTCTGAAAAATTGTAATTAAATAATATTGAAATTGCTGTTAAAAATTACTGGTGTTCAAATTCGAGACTGAACTGCACCCTATACGGCACTCACACGCTGGTTGCAAAGGTGTTAGGTAAAATATGAATGGCGTTAACCCTTTTATTACGGCTAGCACTGATAACTATTTTTATATCCAATCGTACCACAGTTTTCAAGTAGTATTTTTTGTGCTAGATTTCCCCAGAAAATTTCTTAGTGTGCATGTATGACAGAGATTATTTTTAAAAATGTGGTACAAATAAATTTAAAAATAGTTCATTGGGATGTATATGTCCCGATTCTTAGTCAAAGGGTTAATCGGAAAAGAAAAAGAGTGACTAACAAGGAACATACCCGAAATGATAACTATCGATTTGCACACAATTGTGTATATAAGTAGTATGAGGTGTAATTTTTCTAACTGGTCGAAAGAGTTCGGGCCAGGATTCGAACCCGGGATCCCTTGGCTGAAGCTGCAAATGCTCTACCAACCTTGCAATCCCGTACGAATATGGCTAATCAAATTCACCCAGTTAACTTTAATGGTCATAGTTAACCTTAATGATTGCTCAGCTGGTAGAGCATTGGCAGCTTCAGCCAAGGGATCCCGAGTTCGAATCCTGGCCCAGATTTTCCCGAACAGCTGGGTAGTTTACATCTCATATGATTTCTTTAACAATTAGAATAATTGCAGCAAAATTAATCTAGTATATAAGTAGTGGGTTTATGAGTTGTTCCTTCACTCAAAAAGTTAGCTGTTGACATTGACCCTAAATGGATTTCTATTACTCAAACCGTCTATTTTTTCAATTGGATTAAAGCAGCGCTCATCATATTTCTCAAAAGTATCGTGACATTTTATGGAATGTAATAAATGAAATGCGTGAAATAATATGATATTTTGTGAAATATAAAAATATATTTATGGCTTCCAACAAGATTAGGCATTCTAATAAGAAAAAAATCGATATTTTTATAGACGTGAGGGAAGCAACATGGTAATGTACATAAGCAGTAGACAGTGAAAGACAAATTAGAACATTTCTCGGACACACATTGATGGTGTGATGTTTTTAGCTGAAGTCATTAACCTGTATATAATCTGTATCATACATGCCAGTATATCATCTACAGATTCTTATACACATCACAGAGTATGCTAAAATAGCAAGTCAGCACCACAGCATGTAAATATATAACATTATTAAAAGCACAATTACGACAACAACCATCCCTAGATGGCAATGAATTCAATATATTTTGCGCAGTCCGTATATTATTTTACTTATATTCTACAACATATTTCAGTATACTAAAATTAAATGTAGTTGGAAAATGCATAACACAGTTAAAAGTACACTTTAAGCTAGGGGTGGCCAACCTTTTCCCCTGAAAATCGTTCGACACCAGTTTTTTTTTAAATAAGAATTTTAACCTGATTTTATCAGATAATTTCACCCTTTATTTAAGACGAATAATTCTGTTAAAAAAATAATGGTATCTCTGTGGCACGCGTTCCACAGGTTGGCCACCCCTGCTTTAAGGAATTCATGTTCATATTACGTTGAGTAAAAAGTTTTCCGCCAAGGGGAGATACTTTTGCGCAAACAGCTGTCATTTGTACGGTTGTTAGTTTTTTAGCTAACCAATTTTTGCATTCGAAAGCAGAGCACAGGAACTACATGACTGTGTCATTTGTTTATTAAAAATTTATTATATTGTTTTTCAAAAAGTGTTTAAAATGGAACTACCACGTTAGCAGATCAGAACGATTATTTACTACGAGTTCCGTGATAAACTCAGTGCGACTGAGTGCCACAGAAAGATGTGTGAAAGTTTAGGAATCAATATTGTTTCTTATGATACAGTAAAAGTTTGGTTTCGGAAGTTTAAAGCTGGAAATTTCGACCGTGAAGATGAACCATCTTCCGGCCGCCCTATTGAAGTTGATTGTTAAAGCAAACCATTGATCAAGACAGAAATGTTTCAACACGAACTATTGTCTTAGAGCTTAACGTTTGCCAGAAAAACAATAGTTAACGCTCTTAAACGCATAAACCTAACGTTTTAGTTCAACCGCTCGGTGCCTCACGAATTGACTGCTGAAGACAAGCGCAGGAGAAAAAAATATTGTTTGGCTCTGCTCAGACATCAAAGGAAAGAAAACATTCTGGGCAGAATTAGGAACTGTGATGAAAAATGGCTGTATTATAACATTGCAAGCCATTAAGGAGGGTGGTCAGCACCTGAGGAATCAGCTGGCTCGGTTGCAAGACGTGCCTTAACTAACAAGATGGCGCTCCTCTGCGTCTGGTGAGATTGTCGTGGAATTCTACACAAAGAGTACCTGAAAAGCGGACAGACTATCAACAGAACAATATACAGCAACATGCTAATCAAAGTTCGCGATGCCATTCGTGAAAAACGAAGAAACGAGTTCAGAAGGAAGGTGGTTCTCTTTCATCAATATAACGCCCGGCCACACGTTAGTACGATGACCGGCTGGACGCTCTACAAGCTGGAGTGGGATTTGATGCAACATCCACCATACAGCCCCGAAATGGCCCCTTCAGATTTCTATCTCTTTTCAAATCTGCAGTTACCATCTTGATGGCACAGTCTTCCATTAAAATGAGGAGGTCATAAATCAGGTCGATCTCTTTCTGGACTCGCGCACGCCACAATTTTTCGCAGAAGGGATTGAAAAGTTGTCAAAACGTTGGCAAACGATTCTAGATTTAAACGGAGATTACTATCCTCATTAGCTTTGATGATATGATTTCGTATGTATTTATCATTTTACAATAAAAAAAATTTTGTTGGAAAACTTTTTATTCAACGTGATATATGGTAAAGCTTACAAAACCTTTTCTGCAGTCATGTATATGATTAATATAATTTATACATACCACGTAATAAACTAAAATTTTATTAAGTTTTAAAACGCATATCACAACTGTTAAACGCACTTCCAACAATTATCGCCCTTTCTCAGTTTTGTAATTGAATTATTTTTTTTATATTCCTAGAAATCAACAATGAATGCTGTGTACTCTATATTCTACACAAAAAGCATGTTGTAATGCACTTCTGTAATGCACTCAATTTCATTATGTTAGGGGCAGTGTAACATCATAAAAATACACTGCAAACAATTTTTTCCCTAAAGATCATAATGTAAAGGTATACAGGTGTGTCCCCCTGTAAACGAACTATAAATGTGAAACACACTATTTTCAAAAAGGGGCGACCTATATCAAACCACAATAGCATATACCAATTACGTGAAAATCTAAATATATTTATAAAACTTAGAGTTTGGACTGGCGGCCAGTTAAACAGATGAAAAAAGACATAAACATGTTTCAACTATATTGGAAATTGTTAAAAAGAAATAATTGAGGATCTTTTGGTTATCGGATACTTTTATTATAAAGCTAAAGTGACTTTTTGAGTTATGGAAAACAATAGATATTCAAATTGATAATCTGTCTCAAAAAATAATAAAATACTCAAAAAAAACAAACAAAAAAAAAACACTTATAACAGTCCAATTTTTAACTGAATATGAGATAGGAAATATTAATGTTTTTCTGATTCTATATTCATTTATAAAGTTGAATAATCTATCCACAAAAAGTTCGGTAAAAAAAATTATATACAGGGTACAAAATGTAATCTATCGCCGTCCTTTAATTTCTCAACCGTTGGTTGTTGACATATAGTTCCAATTACAAAAGCGTTTAGAATGAGGTAAATATTCATGTTGTGGAATTAATTAAAGTAAAAAATCAATTTTATGAAAATTACGAAATGTAACTTTTTATACGATCCCCCGGTCCCTATAGTTATATTTAGTAAAAGTTTGCACATATCGTAACAAATACAACACAAAATGTTTGGCTTTTGTACGACAAAAATTGACACAGTTATTAAATTTCAAAGTTTAAGATTTTTTCACATGATTTTGTCTTTTATTCAGCGATCAGTTAAAAAATGAATTAGAGTAATTCGAGATCGAAATCAGGGTGCAATGTCCTTTTTACGGCAAAACTACCTTTAGCCGGTATCGCTAAATCGGTGTATCACCAAAGAGGGTTATTTCATCTAAGAATTTGAGCTGACATTGAGGGGTCGTATACAAAGCGAAGAATGAAATATTGAAATTAAACAGAAAAATAAATATCAATTTTTTATCAAATTAGAAAACGGTCTACTATAAAAAATGAATACATCAAATACCGGAATCTACTAGAGATACTGCTCAAAGTGTTCTCCATTGGTGGCAGAGCACAATTGAATGAGTGACAGTACTGAGTCCTGGACACGTTGGAGCATAGCGGGTGTAACTGTACGACAAGCAAGGATGATGCGCTGCTGCAGATCAACCAGAGAAGTAGGCTCAGTCACATACACCTGTGCCTTGATGTATCCCCAGAGGTAGGAGTCCAAATTGAGTCAAGTCCGGTGAACGCGGTGGCCACAGTACCGGACCACCATATCCAATGATCTGTTGACCGAATTTGTTGGCTAGATACGCACCGACGTTTGATGCTTAATGCGGAGGGGCCCCATCATGTTGAAACCACACCCGGCATGCATTTCGGAGAGATAGCTCTTCATACCAGTCACGTACTGTGTTTTTAGTAGGTAGAGTAAAAGTTCGCCCGTTAGGGATGGGTCCAACAATCTAAGTTCTCCATGTACCCCACCACACGTTCATTGATTAGCGTACCTGGTGTCGTACTGTGCGGGTGATGTAAAGATTTTCCAGAGACCAGTAATGCACATTTTGCACGTTCACAATGTCACTCCGTATAAACGTTGCCTCATCTGTCCACAGAATGTCCCAAAGGAACGATGGATTTTTCTCTATTGTGTTAAGCATGAAATTGCAGTAATCAAAACGTCTTTCGTGGTCACCCAACATCAATGCTTGCACCAGTGTTGGATGGTATGCATGAACACCATGTGCATGTAATAACTGCCAGACGCTCTGACGCGTGTATCCACATGCCTCGCTTATTTCCGCCGTGCTCATTTGTGGATTTAAAAGGGCGAATGCACTTCCTCCGGTGTCACTCGAACATTCCACCTTGTGCGTCTACTTGTTCTGGGTCGTGTTACAACAGAGCCGGTCTCTCTAAGACGGTGCAATGCATCAGTTATTTTTTCATTCGTTGGATGTCGATCTTTCGGAAAACGGTCTGAAGAGACCCTCGCAGCCACTCTGGCATTCCTTTGACATTCACCAAAAATCAGTATCATTTCGGTATATTGCGTGTACGTATAGCCTGCCATCACAATCTCTGCGCTGACTAGCATGTCCGCTGCTAGTGGCTCGTGTTTTATTCCGAACGCGTTGTGCTGCGGTACTATTGTAATTTGCATAATCTAATCTTGATTTTCATGCTCGTTGCATTTCGGTTGGTTGTTTGCATTCCGCTGCCATTTATCAAGTTTTTAGTGAGTATATTTTATTTTACTGATGTCGATTCTATTGTCCGTTTTTGAAAACCGTGCCTAGCACTCTGGAACTATTCTACAGTCGAAAGGGGTGTTACGCTGATATGAGTATTTTCCGAAGTTTTAGTTTGGGTAATCTTGTAGGTGGTCACTAAGATTGGCACTCAGCCAAACGCAGCTAAACAAACTCGACTCAACCCTATTTTGATAAAATCAAAACAGACTGGATGCATTCACAAAAGCGGGGAAGGTTTTATTTTCCGATAACAAACAATACCTACTTTCAGTGGTGAATTCAGACACTTTTCTCTGGCGGGGGGACATTATAGAGTTCCTGGGAAAAATTGCACTTTTTGATCATTGAAAACACAAAATCTCACATTTTCCGGGAGGGACATTTCATTGCTCCGGGGGGAAAGGGGGGGTTGACCCTCCCGGGCCACCCCCTGCACACTGCCTAATTTGACTTTTGAATGATGTTTGACCCCTAAAATTTAGCTTAAATTTTTAGATGAAAGAACCTCTTTGGTGATACCCGCTTTTAGCGATATCGGTTAAAGGTGGTTTCTCCTTCTATGTTCTCATGTGTCCAGGACTCAGTATTGTCACGCGTTCAATGGTGCATTGCGACCAATGGAAAACACTTTGAGCAGTATCTTTAGTAGATTTCGGTATTTGATGTATTCATTTTTTATAGTAGACCGTTTTCTAATATGATAATAATTTGATATTTATTTTTCTGTTTAATTTCAATATTTCATTCTTCGCTTTGTATACGACCCTTCAATGTCAGCTCAAATTTTTAGATGAAATAACCCTCTTTGGTGACATCGATTTAGCGATACCGGCTAAAGGTAGTTTTGCCGTAAAAAGGACATTGCACCCTGATTTCGATCTCGAATTACTCTAATTCATTTTTTAATTAATCCCTGAATAAAAGATAAAATCATGTGAAAAAATCTTAAACTTAGAAATTTAATAACTGCGTCAATTTTTGTCGTACAAAAGTCAAATTTTTTGTGTTGTATTTGTTACGATATGTGCAAACTTTTACTAAATATAACTATAGGGACCGGGGACCGTATAAAAAGTTAGATTTCGTAATTTTCATAAAATTTATTTTTTACTTTAATTAACGCCACAACACGAATATTTACCTCATTTTAAACGCTTTTGTGATTGGAACTATATGTCTACAACCAACGGTTGTGAAATTAAAGGTCGACGATAGATAACATTTTGCACTCTGTATATAATTATGTATTTGAAACTAATAAATTAACAGTTTGATTTTCTCAAAACTTAATTTGAAAGAATGTTTTAACGCTTGAATTAAACTCTTTATTTCAACAAACGTATTTAAAATTTTCAATGTATTTAAAATTTTCCTAAACTATTTTCAAGTTATCGTATGCCATCTCGGCTTTACATACTTATTTGTTACATTAGCTGTATAAAAAGCAAGATCCAATAAGTACCAAAGGTCTTTCAAAGTAAAAATTTTAAAAATCTAAACCGATTTAAAAAAAAAAAAAATTATCTTGCTTTCCATCACCTTGTCATTACGGCATTCTTCGTGACATATTTCTTATCTATGGGTTTCTCATCACAATATGAGTAAGTAAAAAGTATTATTAAAATCAATTTATTTAAATCAATTTATTATCAATTTAATATCAATTTATTTAAGTAAATTTCATTACAGATGGCGAAATCTAAAATGCGCATTGAATAAGTACGCTGTAAATAAACAAATCATTTAATATCAATAATTTTGATATCAGTAAATTTAATTATAGACGGCGAAATCTGGAATGCGCATTTAATAAGTACGCTGTAAATAAACAAATCATTTAATATTAATAATTTTGATATTAGTAAATTTAATTACAGACGGCGAAATCTGGAATGCGCATTGAATAAGTACGCTGTAAAATAACAAATGATCTGATTAAATTTATAAATATATGGTGCCATCACATTATCACTGTTCACACTTCTTTTTATTTAAATTTTCATTTCCAAAGCATTCTACGTAGATGCTCTGTTTTCTTGAGTAGTGCATTACACGGAGACGATGCGAACAATATTTGACTTTTTAAATATATAAAATATAAATATTCAATGATTTTTCTGGTATAAAAGCTATGCAATTAACTTATCAATTAATTTATGCATTAGTTCTACATTTCACTATTATTAAATTCCTACTATTAGCTCACACTCTCTCTCTATATATATCTTGTTCAAATTTTCAATCGTTAATAAAATATTTTCTATTCATCCATTCAAGTTCAAATACATTTTTTATACTTGTACTGGATGACAATTGATGTTAAAACAGTTTTTTCAAATAATAATTCATTAATTAAATTTAATTAATTCATTTTAATTTTTATATGGGAGAAAAAAAAATCTCCCATTGTTTTCATAAATGAAATGGAAGATTTTCCTCAAATTAGTGATGCCAACAAAAAATAAAATACCGCAACGATGATTATAAAAAACTGTTCAATAAAGATAACGTGGGACATTAATGTTGCACGTGTTTATTTTATATATTTATGATTAAAAAATAGGAATTGACTTTAAAAAAAACATTTTTATATTACTTGTTTTTATAATTAAGATAAAATGCGATGTGGAACCCGTCGAAAATGTTTAAAAAGAAACCGTTTGATTATTTTTATAATAAACCTACACAAATAATTACAATAAAAAATAAATCTTACATCGGGTAGTCTATTTCGTAAAAGAAATACTATTTTAAACAAAGGTTACCAAAATAATGTTTCCATTAATTTAAACTTTTCAAACTATTTAAAAATTAAATTTTATTTGTAAAATTAACTAGGCTTGAGGCGCCGAATGGCGAGGTAGAAGTAAAAACAAAAACTGGTTCGGCTGTACCTTGGTACCATCCAAGCCCGTTTGCTCATCCTCGTCGGATACGACCACCTGCTTTCCGTGTCCTTAACCTAGAGGCCGCCCCACCACTGGCCCGAACTGCAACTGACTGTCTGCAGCGCCCCCTGCCAGGGGCCCTGAGCTCGGCCAAGAGAAGCACTCAGCTAAACTCTGAAGTGTCTGGAGCAGGACGAGTGAGAAACAGGCCGCACGATGTCGCACCCAGGTTGGACTACCCCGGCAGGTCCTTAGATCCGCTAGGCACGACCAACGACAATCAATCACGCCCATGGACCCGAAATTGGTGCTATGTCAGTACCGGCCCGCAGGTTAATGGCACCGGCATAAATTAAAGCCTATGTTGGAGCAGGGATTGACACCGTCAATTTACCTCCATCACGTTTGAAATCTGTTCGGTAGTTCCAAAGATTCAATAGAAAATAATTTAGAATGTTTTTAGAACGCTTTTCGCTCTTTTCACCCTTTTAAATTTCAAAAGTTTTAGAAACTGTTCTTAGAGAGCATTTACACCTTATAATTAACTACCATGCCAAATTAAAAAGCTCACAAAAATTGCAATTTTTGAACGTTTTTCGCTCTTGCCCCCACCCCCCTCCTGGGGTTGTGGCACCGACATAAATTACAGCCTATGTTGGAGGCGTATTTCAGATATGAATAAGAATATGTACAAGACGACCGGACTTTTTAAACCAATCAGGTATCTGCTACATCCTACAGAGCATGCTACAGAAACATGCCTACACAAAGTTCATTGACAAGTGGTTTTACTTAACGACAATTCGCTTAGGATTTCATAGCTTATTTTAATGTAAGAAAGTGGATGTCAAGAACAACAAAATATTTTTTTAACAATGTTTATGTGAACTAATAAAATAAAATAAAATATACTTTATACAAAAATCCTCAATTCCATCAAAAAATATGCAAATGTTATATTTAAAAAATTGCGATTCTAAGTGTATTCGTACACGCATAAGTTTAATTAATTTTAAGGCGATTCTCAAGAAAATATTTTTCCACACTGAACACAAAGCTTTAAAACATTTTTAAAAATAAAAACACAATTATTGAAGTGATTTGTAACCAAAGTTTTTTTTTCGATAATTGAGTTACATCTTGAGTTATTCTATCTTGAGTTCTATTGTTATTTCAGGACAGCAGCTTTTTTTTTCTTCCCTGTGGCGTCGCATGCAGAAATTCTGTTCAAAACATTATGTTTGACAGCATTTTCAGAAAAATCTTCTGCCCTTACTGAAAAACAGTTCAATTACAATTTCTGAATAAGAACACCTGCCAATTTAATACGTTACGTTCGTGAACAAAAATGAATTTAAAAATTGGGGATGGGATGAATATTCGGCCCTTTAGCCAAATATTCAGTTGGCTGAATGCGAAAAGTTAATTGGCCGAATATTATGAGATATCTAGCCGAATATTGCTGATATCATAATGGCTGATATCTTGTTGGGCGGGCTCAGAGCGATGGCATTATCGCTCGCTGATTGGCTTAAAAAGTCCGGTCGTCTTGTACATTTCATATATGAAATACGCATGTTGGAGCAGGGAATGTCACCGTACATTTGCCACCATCACTTTTGAAAATGGTTCGGCAGTTGTTCCATAAATTATCCCCCCCCCCTCCCGCCCGCAAACAAACAAACAAACAAACAAATGTTACTTCTTTATAATATTAGTGGAGATTAGTAACACGCAATCCAGATATGTAATTGATAAGTTATAAGTTGAGACTCCGATCATTGATATTGCAGAATGTAAAATCAGCACAAATTACGCCTTCTAATGCCATCAAAGATTTTTTTTTTTTTTTATGAAATCTAAATAGAATGTTATTTTCACTGTTGAAAAATTTACATACGTACAGTTAAGCTCCAATTATCAGAATCAATTGGGACCGGGCCCTATTCGGATAATCAAAAATTCGAATAATTGGATTTTTTACAAAAAAGGGGTATATTTTAATTAATTACTATATTTTAAATTATTACTGTATGTATGTTAAAAATGGGAGAAAAAAATTATTTTTAAAGAAAAACAGCTTTTAATTAATTAAATGAAAAGGCAACACTATTACATGTTAAGCGTACTTACAAGTGCTGTACATTAGTACAGTATGTACGTACGTACTGTAAATGAAAGTCATTACTGAACATCTCGGTCAAAGTAAGCTGTTTGACAGTCTTCATCTGTTTTCGGGGAGCCAAGTCGCGCATTCGCTTGACAGTCAGAAGTTGCATGTTGTCACTCTCGGGCTGACGCTCCATCCACTTCAACGCAGATTCAAGGATGGCAAATGCTTCACTAGCTGATGGTCTTGTGTATGCTTCAACTTCGACATTAAGGCGGTATTAAAAAAAATATATATTTTTCCACGCTCAACAACTCAAAATTTTGAGACACATTCTCAGACTCCTTTTTAAAAGTAACAACAGGAAACTTGGCGGCGTGATTTATAAAGACATTTATAAGGGCCCCATGTTTTTATTTTTCGTTCAATAAATTAGAAATTGATTTACAAACAATTATTTTCACAGTACGATCTTTTTTTTCCTTCCAGCGCTATCGCTTCGGGAAATTTGGTTCAAAATGTCCACTTTGACAGCATTTTTTGAAATATATTCTGCCTTTATCAAAAAATCGAGACAATACGGACATTATAAAGCTTCTGAATAAGAGAACCTGCCAATTGGATGCATTTTAGAGCAAAAATGAATTTACAAATGTGTCTCAAAATTAGCAGTTTGGATTTAAATACACCCTTAAGGTCATTTTCTTCCTCGACACTTTCTTCCTCGAAACTTTCTTCTCTCACACTTTCAATAAGTTCATCATTATTAGAATATAAAACCCAGGGTCTTCGCGGCGGGAAAGACAATAGCGCGCGTAGACAGAATCATTATTTTGGGAATCGCAGTACGTTTCCGTCTTCATTTGTTTTTTCTAAAATTCTGAAAGCGATTCAGATAATCAGCGATTCGGACAGTTGGAGTTCTGATAATTGGAGTTCTACTGTACTTCTAATATTCATATTTACCATTTTAAAAATATTTTAACGCATAATAAGTATCAAATATGAAGATATGAAATAAATATGTAATAAAAATTATTAAAATAGTTCAAAGACTTTTTTATATGTTCTGAAAGAACTTTTAGAGTGTAAATGTATATTTTATTTCAATGATAATAAGTGTTTTTTTTAAATTATAATTCTTGCGCAACAGATTATTAATAAAAATATTTCCAAACTGGACCTACGCTTGCCAGCTACAACTTGGTGTGTGAACATACGTAATCTTGACTTCGGTCCTAATCTCAGTACCGGCGAGTAAAAAATTAGAAATTTATGTATTTTAAATAGATTTGTAGTTGAATATTTAGTTTTATCAAAGAAAATGGTCATAGCCTTTTTATATAGTACGTCATTTCCACTCAATGAAGTCTTTCGCCTCTCTCTAAGATTTGCTTCTCAGTATCAGATGGATTAAAAAACTATATATTGAATTGTAACAGCTTTATGAGTGAAAATGCGTGTATTTTTAAACGCGATGTCTTTTTCTGTTCGTTTTTTTAACACTTTCCAACATTGTTGAAAAATAATTCTTTGAGAAGTTTATGAATACGGTTTGTCTGTCCGTGCTCTAACTCTCGTAAATATATACGGATTGACATGCAATTGATATACCCTATTCTCTCGCATTAGCCGGCATGCTAGAAAAAATCGAGGTACACCAGCATGCCGGAAAAAACACCTATTTACCGTCATGCCCGAAAACCTTCTATCTACCGTCATGCCGGAAAAATTCCTATTTACCGTCATGCCGGAAAAACTCCTATTTACCGTCATGCCGGAAAAACTCCTATTTACCGTCATGCCGGAAAGTATGATGTTTTGCTACTGTAGGACGAGGGTCTGATTTAGTTTGATATTTTTCTAGCAACATTTTTCCTTTTAAGGAAAAAACATCAATACTTATTTTTCTCCATGTCTCTCTGTCTATATATATTCATTTATATTTAAGTGATTATTAGATTTTATTTATCTTATTATTATGCAAAATTTTCATGTATGATGTTTCTACTCCAAGATGACGACATGTCAAGGAAACCGGTATGGATCACTTTTTTTTTCTCCCCTCGTAGCTGTTGGGGTGGAGTAGAGAAAGGAAAAACAATACAAATTGAAAATTGTACGTCAAACGTGACAAACGAGGTGCGTTCGTACTATGGCTAGTTATATAAATATTCAGATCTTGATGATTTTTAATTCTGTGAAATGAGTTATATCGTCTGCAGATTAATTTCTGTAATAAAATAAGTTTCTCGGTCGCTTGACGATTAAACTTCGGAAGCTCCTATAACAAGAAAGCACCGATTTTTTTTTTAATTCAAATTTCGTAATAAATATTTTTATTAATATCGTCTAAAGTTTTGATTCGATTTTCATAAAATTTGAAATGCCTCGAAAAAGATCTGCAAATATAATATATCTTAAATTTTAAACCATTTGGTAGGTAGTTTTTGCGCTGTTATAGGCGGACAGACGGACGGACCAGACAACTACTATAGGTGCTACGTATTTGTATAATTACGAATGCACCTAAATAAAGGGATACGATTGAGTTGTCCAATTTATACAAATTCTGCATTTTAATTGGCCGGTTCAAGGTCAGCATTTTTCCTTCTTTCTAAAGGAGGTGGAAAAAGCCAAGTGGCTCTGAGCTGTCTTTATTTAGTAAATATTTGTCGTGGTTTCCTCAAGTGATATATTGTTTCTATTTTAACATTCGGAATGGAGAGAAGTAAAGCATACTCATTCGTGAAGTTATACAATTGCTTTTAAGTGGACGCTTTAGCACAGTTAGATGAACTAAATGGCAATATTAGTGATTTCTAAATTCTTCTGTATTCCCCGCTCTTGTGTTCAAGACTTGAATAAACAACAGGAAAAACTGATGAGTGTTACGGAACGAGATGTGGAAATACGCAAAAAGCATTATGTTCCATCAGACAAGGAACTATTGAAGAAAAGGGCAAAATTCCCAGACATGGAAAGTACACTTATTAACTGGATTAAAGAGAAAAATAGGTCGAACAGTTACATCTTTCAAAATAAAATCACAGGCAGAAAATTTCAGAAAAACGATGGAAATGATGAGGCGTTGATTTTAAAGCATCGAATGGCTGGCTCGAAAGATTTCTTAATAGGCCCAACATTATGCAGTAAGTAACAAATAGTAAGCAGATCAGTAACAAGTATAGACCAAAAAATTCCAGACAATGCACAGAAATTGTGTGATTTTTTTTTTTTTTTTAGTTTTATCAAAGATACTGCTAATGATGTGAATATAAGTTGCATTGGCAACTTGACGAAACACCTATGTGGTTTGATCTGCCGCCGAAGAACACTTATCTATATTATAAAGGCGAAACGTGTCCGTGCTTAACGCATACGTCATTTTGCGAATGGCTACAGCTAACGATGAAATTTCGGTTTTGTGATTTTTGCTATTGCAATTTTTTTTAATTTCTAAACATACCACATTTTCAATTTTTACACCGTTAGAGAAGAAAAAAAAAGTTACTTTCAAACGCAATTTGTTTGAAAACTATATCTTAATTGCCTGATATATTATGGCTTATAAAATAATTTTTAAGCATGGATTTTGAAACGCCCAATAAACAAATGGAAGAATGCTGCCATTATAAATTTTTAAATAGTTAGAGGTAGTAAAATTAATGAATTTTGAAATAAAAACGTCACAAGAATAGGGTGTCTTTATATGAGAGTAGCGTTATACCGGATACAAAATTTGATTAGTTCAGACGATTTTGGAGAAAAGGAAGCTTTGTAATAATTTAAAAATTTTAAAGAAAATTATTTGTTTACACCATAAACAAACATCGGATATTTTAACAGATAATATAAACAGAAGATATTGTTTTAGATATTGCATTTTTATGAATAAAATATTAAAAAAATATTTCACAAATTTAATAAAAATGCATATAAAAAGTTAATATGAGCAGTAAGAAGCAACGTTTTAATTCATATTTCATCAGTATTACAAATAATGTTAACGGTCATTGCGAAGTTGGAAAAAACGAATATACATGAAATTCGTTAATATCGCGATCACTATATCGTATGCATAAGATGATGAATAATAAATTAACAAAGAAGCATCACTGGATGTAGCGAACTCCCTGTATTAATAATACCAAAAAAAAAAAATAAAAAATAAACAAAACCCTTGAAATTCGTTAATGTCGCGATCACTATATCGCATGTATAAACGCTTAGTACCAAAAAAAAATGGATGGATACCGCATGTATGAGCGCTTCACGCACAAGGAAAGCAAAAAACCAGTAAAAAAAAATCACTAAATGCAGCAACTTTGACAAATAAAAATATGAAAAATCTATTAGATTTAGGGAAAAGAATGGTTTTCGCCTGCGTTCTGTAACCCGGGAAGCCCGGGTTCGATTCCCTAGTGACTTTAAAGGCGTAAAATCTGTATTAGGCAGAACGACTGGTAAGGAAAAAATTAGATGCACAGTTGTATTGAGCACAATGGCCGATGGAACAAAATTGAAAAAAATTATAATTTTTAAAGGCTTAAAAAAGTATTCCAAAGTCAGATTTCCCAAAGGATGTTGTAGTTACTGTGTTCATGAAAGGATCTATGAGTAGTGACTTGATGAATATATATAAACAAAAAGTTTGGAGTACTCGCCCTAACTGTTTTTTTAAACCAAAATCCGTTTTAGTAATGGACAGTGCAAAACCCCACATAAAAAGTCTGTTAAATCCAGTACTAAACAACATTATAAAACAGATCTTGAAATAATTCCTGGAGGTTTGAGCTCATTTTTACAGCTCGTGGATGTGCATTGGAACAAGACTTTCAAAGCTGAAATGAGGCGTTTATGGAGTGATTGGGTAAGAAATGGAGAACAGCAATTCTCGAAGTCGGGTAAACGTCGATCTGATTCGTATCTTACGATTGCTCTCTGGGTAAAGGCAGCTTTGGAAAAAGTTTCCGAAGACATAACTAAACAGTCTTTTATAGAATGTGGTTTAACTATGAAAGAAACATAGACTTTTTATACAATCGTTTGAAAGACCTTATTCAAAAGAATGCTATTCCTGATTCTGATGCCAAAGACGAGACTTCTGGTCTAACGAAAGAAAAAAGCGAGTATAGTGATACGAATAAAATAAAATTTCGCTATGTGTGTGTGTCTGTTGTCGATAGCTAGGAAAATCTAGTCCACCTAAAAGCCTGAAAATTTAGATTTAGGTAGTTCAAACTCTCTCCAAGTGCGCCTCAGCCTCAGAATTTTAATATTTTGAAAATTAGAGCAGTTATTAATTAAAAACTAATCAAAGATCAAAAAATAAAAAATCACTCTTCCGAAATCTGCACGCGCATGCTCAGAAGCTTTTTCATCCGTATCTCCGTTAATAGAAGAAACAAAGCACGAGTCATACCGTTTCTTTTTTAAGTTTTTATAAATTTGCCATGGGTCAACGGCTATAAATACGGAAAAACTGTCTACATATTCACGAAGAACGTACTTTTATGTCTCGAATGATCTGGTTGGTATGAAAAAAATTCACATTTAACGCTTTCAAAAAAAAATAATCAAGAAGCATTGAATTAATGTTTCTTATTTTCTCCCGTTTTCCGAGCCTTGCATCCACCGGACTACAAGAGATACAGAAAAACGAAGGTAACCAAATTAAAGAGCTGACTTTGCCTTTTTCAAAGCTTTTTTTTGCTTTTAAAAAATACGAAAGTTAACACTTCAAAATTTATATTTTCTGTATGCCGTTTTGCGATTTTTGCGATTTTGTCAATTTTTAAAAATTTGCATCGGCGGTTCAGAGCAAGGTACGAAAAACTAAAAATACAAGACAATATCTACATTTATTCTTTTTTCGATATCTGTATGGCTTTTTGAAAAATACGAATATTAACCCTTCGAAAAAAAAGTCGCGCGCAGGACTCACTTTTGCGAATTCCGATTTTCTGCGATATATAAAATCTGACATCGACCTTTTAAAATAACTAAACCAAAATCGAACACACCTAAAGACATCTACTTTCTTTCAGGTTTAGGCAGAAACCTTTAGTTTAAAAAAATCATCTGAATCCTTACGAAAACGTTTTTTACCGTAAGTCAATTTCGCATTTTTAACGATTTCTTCTATCTTTAGAAATCGTCGTTTATAAATAAGATACGAAAAATACCGTGCATAATCTATATTCTTTTGCTTTTAAAAATCTGGTATCCGTTTTGAAAATTTTTAATTTTAATCCTCCGAAAAAAAATCATTTCCAAAACATATTCACCCGATTTTCGTTTTTCGGCCCAAGTTTAAAAATCGACATCGACTAGCGATATGCGAATACGGTCAAACAGTAGACTCCAGATCATAGACACATTCATTTTCGTCAAAACGCACCGTTGGATTAAAAAAAAAATATTTACATTAACCCTTTCGAAACCGATCGTTTACGTAACCCACTTTCACTATTTCCGCTATTTTGGCAATGTTTACCGGGGGTTAAATTTCAATTCTACTAGGCAATTTGGTTGGGTCGAGTGTTCTGAAAAAGCCTCTTCCAGAACAGATTGCACTCCCTGGCGATGGAAGGTGGAACTACAGGAGTATATCTGGTTCTATGGTCCCGATTATGACGAGGTTTGACTCATTCGACTTTATATCTAAAGCCTTAAATTTAGTTACACTTTCGACCGCCAGGTGCGCTTTCCGATATCGGGTTCTATGAGCCCGATTACCACGGGGTTTGCCTCAATCGACTTGATTTCGATAGCTTTACAGATTTCAGTCATATTCGTAAGAACAGATTGTTATTATCTCAGGCACGGGCAACGCCGGGCGGTTTAGCTAGTGCGTGATAAAATAAATAGCAAATTTTATATTTCTAATTCTTTCCTAATGAATAAAACCCTGGATTTCAGTTAAATTTCAGTTTTTTAAATTATTATATAGAATTAATTTTTTGATATAACATTTATCTCTTTATATATTTAGATAATTATTATACATTTCTTATTTTATATATAGTAAGAATATTTCTGTAAATATTTCTGTAATAATTTATGAGATAATCTAATTCTACATTGTAAACATCGCATGAGTGCTGTGGAGAGAGCTTGGTGGGAAATGGTATGAGACACATGAAACATATTTTGATTATCTTAAATACGTAAAAAAGGTAAACGAAATAACTAAGAAAGTGGGGACAAACGCTATATATCATCCATCCTCCCCAATATCTATCGCCGCTACTGAATACAGTTAATGAACCTCATTCCTTTTCGTTTTTGAAGATCCTCGCTTTTTCCGGCGTGCTGGGAAAGACCAGGGAGTAATATTCAAAAATCTGGTCTTCCTCGAATTTTGCGGCATGCCGGCTAATGCGAGAGAATACGGTATGTTATTGATTTTTGCTATGACATGTTTGGTATTGAAACTGAAGTGTGTAGCACTTACAGTTTTTTTTATAGGGACACTCAAAAGAATTCCTTTACATTACGTTCTTTGGGGAAAATCTCATTTGTGGTTTATTTGAATGATGTGACACAATTTCAAACATATTGAAGTTGATATATATCACTGATGTACACTAAAAGAGGCTTACCAAAAACTATGGTGTGCGTAATACTTACAGTTCCTTTACAGGGTCACTCAAAACAATTCTGTTACATTATGGTTTATCGAGAACAATCGTTTGCGGTTTATTTTAATAATGTTTCACTATTTGAAACATCTTGAAATTGATTTATATCACTGAGGGGCATTACAAGAGGGCCTACTTTTGAATATTGTGTGTATAGCATTCATCATTCATTTACAGGACCACAAAAGAATTCGGTATTGTCTGTTAACAATAATTGCTGGAAGTGCATTTTCAGTTGCTGAATGCGTTTCTAAATTTAACTGATTTTTCGTTGGTGTGTATAAATTCTATATATCATATACAGGGCAGCGCAAAAGTTCTCGAGTACATTTCTGTTTATTGAAGGAAAATCCAGAAGGGGTATTTTAAACTGGGCTACGCGTTTCTTAAAGGAACTAAATTTCTATCATTCTATATAGCAGGCCTGTCCAACCTTTCAGTAAGCCAGGGCGCACCTTAGCTTGTGGCACACAATCAAGGGCGCCATTATTCATATGATTCGAAAAATGCAAGAATATTATTTCCCTTATTATTTCCCGATACCCATATATCTACAGAATACACAGACAAAGTGGTATGCGTTATTAAAATTGTATATACAGTGGGTAATCATTGGCGTCCTAAGTTGGAGGTGGCTCATCTAAAAAATTGAACAAAAAACATATCATAGTAAATTTAACGTTGCATTTTTTTTAGGTTTGGGGATGAAAAAGGGGGGGGGGATTTTAAAACTTTTGCATGTAAAGGACTCAAAAACCTTAATAACATCTGTAATAAAAAAAAGTATGTAAATATTAATTATTTTAAGGCAAATTAACTTTGGAGATGGAATTATGTTGAAAAAAGCGTAGAAAAATTAAACATTTGAAGGGGTGCCAAGAAAATCTTCAAAGGGCGTCATGGCGCCCGCGAACGCCGCGATGGACAGCCCTGCTATATAGTATATATACAAATCTATAGATCATATAGAGGGCTACGAAAAATAACTCTGATATTTTTCCGAATATTGTTGGTAATTCCTGAAATTGTGTTTCTAAATACTTTATGCTTTTCACCTTGCAAAGGCTTAGGATTTGTAAAATTATTTTGGAAGTGTTAAATAATCTATGCTTGATGCAGGATTTTTCGTTCTTGTTTAAAATTATTTTTAATTATATTGGGAAAATGGCAGCAGTATAGATTTAGTAATTCGCATTATTTCCTAAGTGTCTGTAACAATCAAAGTAACCCAATTGCCACCATTTGGAAGAAATTTCATTAAAAACTTTAAAAAAAAAATACATACACGTCGAATTGATAACCTCCTCTTTTTTTGAGTCTATGAAAAAGGTCTTGTTCATTAGGTAACAGGGCAGATGCCAAAAAAGAAAAAAACTGGCTTGTGTTTTAAATACATAAATTGTAAAATTAGCACAAGTTATCGAAAGAAAAATCTAGAAAGAATATTCATTTACTTTAGAAAAATTAAACAATTCCAATTTGTTTGCTTGCCTAAAATTTTACAGGTTTTTTTCATTTTAGCATGAAATCAATTTTGATTAACAATAAATTTAATAAATAAAATGTAAATAAAAAGGAATAACTACTATCATATCTTTACTTTACACAGTCGAATGTAGATTTCAACACAGGGTTCGGACGCTTACATCATAATTTTTTAATTAAATATTTCGACTTATTTGAATGCAGAAAAGTATTAAAAGTACTGCAATTAAACGTGGCGTCTATAATTTATGCTATTTAAATATTAAATACAAAAATTCTATTAAAATATTGTGGTTAAAGCATACGAACCCTGCATCAATAGAATAAGCATTTTAGTGTATCAGAAAAGAATAAGTTAAAATTATTTGGAATATAAACCTTTAAAACATTTTTCGAACGATCTAATCATGCATTCATCGCAATATTTCATGCAAAAAAGCACACCTAATCTCTCTATACTAAAATTACAAAGAAGTAACGTTTGTTTGTTTGTTTGTAGGCTAAGCTACAATGGAGCTATGGATAAAAAGGAGGAGACAACAATGTGGTTTCTACCAATTCCAAGTGAAGTAACTCAGGATGTAACCACAAGATTTCGGCTGTTGTTTGTTTAAATTGGATCAACAGGCATTGATCATCGGCGGGGCAAACTTCCACCTGTAAATTTGAATAGAAATTTGCAACTTTTTAAAATTCCTTATTAATGCACAATTTCTGTCATAAATAGGGGAAACATTTCTATTCGTTTTTGCTTCTAGAAATTTGCACCGGAGATATTATAATCTCTTTCACTGACATTTACATGAGGATTGATTATGTAGTCACAATATGGCTGAAGCGCAGGGCCTGATTAATACTGGTGCAAACGTAGCCATCAGTAAAAACTAACAGATATTTTTGCCTTAGTCATGACAGACGTTCGAAATGAATAAGACGTTTAAATAAGGAAAAATTTGTATTACATAACTATTGGGGACAATCGTATACATTTGGATTTTCATCCATACAATCTGTTCATTACTTACATAGATTAAAAAATACTAATCAATAGTAGTAAAATCTCTTAGATGCCAAATTTTACGCTCTTTTGTTATTTCTAATATTTAATAGACACGTTTGCCTTATTTAATCGAAGATTTCAGCGATTAAAAATGCACGGTATTTAATATTAAATTTCATTGGTAACAAAACAGCTCAAAGGTTAGTTGCTAAGAAACCTGGTAAGACACAATCGCAAGAAACCAGTAAAATATTCCGTCTTAGATGGGTTTCCGTCTTTTCTAGTAATATTCTGTCTACGTTATTCGGTTAGATATTACGATAGAATCTTTCTCTATAAGACAGGACTCAGTTATATACACAAAGCTCATATTGGTCCGTTTTTTTAAAGCCAATATTTGTTAAAAAGCATTTTCGTGCTAGTTTTTTAAATCAATTGCAATTAAAATTACGATCCGGGTGGTGGTTTACAAAAATTGTAAGAACATTTTTAAATACAGATTTTTCATGGAAAAAGTGGTATTCAAAAAACTGCATACCTGATCCGTGTTCTCAGTTTTTCACGGATAGTAGGTTTATCAATTTCTATGCCTTTCTTCTGAATTAGACCATCCCTTGGTTTTCACTTTTCAGAAATAATTCGTACATGATCAAAACAATTCAATCGGTTATTTCAAAAACCACCTAAGTCAAGTTTTTTCCAAATATACTTTTTTCTCGCAAATGCTTTGTATGCAACACCATATTAAAACAGAAAAACGTTCCTGTGCAAGTGCTATCTTCATTAATTTTGATTAAAAATACGTTTAATATGACTGTTTTGTTCAAATTAAATACCACCTAACGTGTTTTTAAAAGTAGAAGACTGTTTTAACGTGTTTTTAAAAGTAGAAAATCCTTAAAAGTAGAGCCATGATGCAACGCTTTTAATACAATTTTATTTTATTTATACTGTACAAGAGAAATGTATATAGTGAATAAATCTCCAAAAACTGCCACTTTCGGTAATGCAAGGCAGGTACACTCCTTAGAGTCTGACAAAGGAGTCTGACACCAGTGATTAGAAAATTTCTAATTAATATTTAAGTCGCAGATTTTAAAATCGCATTGTTCAATTCCATACTTTATAATATTTTTTTTTGTATTAAATAATTTGAAATACTTCTGGTAGAAATATGCGTATCCTGGGCATGTTTCATAAAAAAAAAAGAAGAAAAAGAAGAAGAAGACAAACTTTGAATAGGTAGATACAGGACTAGGAAAAAAACTGTGACAACCTCAAGCAAATGTGTCTTCTAAAAATTACTAATAATCTTTGTAATATCAGATAGAAATCTTTACCTTATCGTATTTCTACGCATCCTGGGGTTTAACTAAATCTCAGCTCGATGCAAATCACCAAATTTAAACTCTTTCAGTGCAATAAATATGCTTCCGTAAAATTTTAATTCAGTATGAAAATGTCCACCGTCCCGCGTCACACCAGTTCAAAAATAGATCTCTAAAATTACCGTAATTTCCGGCGTATAATCCGCAGCTGAAAGAGTCGTTTTTCGACCCAGAAATATTATTTTATAAAATGTAACTTAAAAGATCGCTGTAAATATTTAACTACAATTATTGAATAAAATTTCTGGGTCGAAAAACGACTCTTTGAGCTGCGGATTATACGCCGGAAATTACGGTACCTCAGCAGTTCTCGAATGATATAGAAAGAAGATTGACTGGACATGCGTAACAGAATTTTTGTTCACTAACACACGATCCCCCTCCTTTATTAAAAAAGAGTATCCTACATGACGATAACGAGAATAACATTCTTTTTATAATTATATGTTACAGTTGTCTTTCGATCAACTGCTTTACTAGAACATAACACATTTACCGAAAAGAGTTGCAAACGTTTTGCTTATAGTATATTATATATAATTTTATTTACTTAATTTTTCTGGTGTGAATATTTTATTGAATATTATTACGTAATTATACAAAGTTTACCCTACCAATAAGTTTAAATAACAACACTTCAAAATAGAATCGGTCATTTCAAAAACCACATAAGTCACGTTTTTTTCCAAAATGTACATTTTTTTTGTCCCAAATGCTTCATTAAAGGTAGAGCCATGATCTGGGTAATAACCACATAAGTCAGTGTATTCCTTCCTCTTCAAGCAATACCTTCTAATTTTCGTTCATTACTTAAACGACATAAAGTCAGATATTTAAGTGGTTTTTGCATGCAATACCAGATTACATGCGTATACCATATTACCATTTGTATGCAACACCATATTAAAACAGAAAAACGTTCCTGTGTAAGTGCTATCTTCATTAATTTTGATTAACAAGTAATATAAAAAAAAATTAAGTCAATTCCTACGTAGGTCAAAAAGAAAATTTTTTCCAGCGATCTATACGCTTCGCCACTGATAGTATTTATTCCTAAATTTACATCCTGTTAAATATCTTATATAAGAGAAATTTTTGAAATGTATTAAAAATAAAATACTAAATAAATAGCTAAAATATCAAAAATTACTTATTTATACATTTTACCAATTTTTTTCAGACATTACTTATAAAGAAGCATGGTCAAAAATTTCCATTAAAAAGAGAGAGAGAGAGAAAATATTGAAATCCGATAGGGGGAGCTCTTCAGCCACCAGTCATCTATTATAATGGAGAGGAAGTTGGTTACAGATCACAACTGATGATGCCCTGGCGGGGGGTGAAAGCGCGTTTGTTAGGTGGTGGAAGTTTTTATTGGAGACTTTTTTAATTTTTTTAAATGAAGGATGTTTTTAATGGAAATTTTTGACCATGCTTCTTTATAAGTAATGTCTGAAAAAAATTGGTAAAATGTATAAATAAGTATATGTACAGACAAAACGGGTGAACACCTATTTTTAATATAAAAAATTAATAGCTCGAATACTATTTCTCACAAAATTGTTAGACAAACTGCGTTAGAAAGGTAAAAAATTGTATTTTTCTTGATATAAATTTTAAATGTAATGATTATGCCGTTTTTCAAATATTGAGTTTCAAAAATTACCAAACTTCACAATAAAGTATCATAGCGAAACCTTCACGCGTAAAAAGATAATGGAGCTATTCACGGACGAAGATCAGGCGGCGCGCGGGCGAAGGGGACTAAAATAAGGAGTGAGTCTATACTGTTGAACAGAAATGAAATGGAGTGAGTCTATACTTTTGAACAGAAGTGAAATATAAAACTAAAATTAATTAATTTAATTAAATTAATGAATTAATATTTGAAAATACTGTATTAACATCAATTGTCATCCAGTACAAGTTTTAAAAAATGTATTTAAACTTGAATGGATAAATAAAGAGTATTTTATTAACTTTTGAAAATTTGAACAAGATATATAAATATATAGAGGGTGTAAGCTAATAGTAGGAATTGAAAAATACGTTTAATAGGACTGTTTTGTTCAAATTAAATACCACCTAACCTTGTTTTCTGCTAAAACAACATAAGTCAGGAACACTTTTTCTGTCATTCTTCTTTCAATTATTCATAAATTATAAAATTTATTTGACATTTACAAACTTTGAAGTCTAAAGTCTATAATCAGCCCAAAAAACTCCATACAAATTCGCTTACTTGTGAACAATAAATAAAGCCTTTCTAACACTTTTCAACCTAGTTGAAAAGTATTTATGACTTCGGTTTGTCTGGCCGCCTGTCGTCTGTCCGTGCTCTAACTCACGTAAATATGCTTGGATTTTCCTGAAATTGTTATTGTCGTCTACTAGAGTATGTTACCTATTTCAAATGAAGGGTGTAGCACTTATAGTTTTTTTTTACAGGGACAGTGAAAAGTATTTTGTTACATTACAATCAATGGGAAATAATCGTTTCAAGCGCATTCAGATGATGCTACGCCATTTCAAACAGAATGAAATTGATATATATTTATGGTGCACTTTAAAACATGCTTTTTGTAGAATATGGGGCATGAAACATTTATTATTCATTTACAGGGTCAAACAAAAGAATTCTCTTACACATTGTTCTACGGGAAAAAATCGTCTGCAGTGTAAAATAATGATGTTTCAAAAATTTCAAAGATAATGAAAATTATGCGCATTACCGAGGTGCACTATAAATTGCTCCCTTAAAAGTAGGGTGTGCATTACGTTTATCGTTCATTTACAGGGACACACGAAAGAATTCGGTTACTGTATATGTGCTATAATTACAGTCTATGTTGTGATAAGTGCATTTTCAACTTTGATTTGCGTTTTTAAGTTTAACTATTTTTTTTTCATAGTACGTGGTGTGTATAAATTCGGTTGATCATATACAGGGCTGCACAAGTGAATTCATAAGTATTACGCACTATGGGAGTAAATTGCTTAAGGGTAACTTTAAATAGTATTAATCATTTTCTTCATGAACTATATTTAGTAGACTAATATAAGTTTGGGGAATATAAATAAATTCATATAAAGGGCTACGCAAAGAACGATATGCATTGTTGTTTATGGCTGTATTATGTATGTATTATGTGTATGGCTGGAAGTAACTTTTAAGTTGCCTTATGCGTTTTTTACCTGAATTAAATTTTAGCTTAATATGTGATGTTAACAAAAGTGTTTAGATAATATACAGGACTGTAGAAAAGATTTTGAGTGAATTTCCATCGATTGGCGAAAATTGCTAAACGTTAATTTTTATTTAATTTTTATTTAATCTAAATTTTATCATGCTTTGTATTATTTATCCAAATCTACAGATTGTATACAGGGCTAACAAAACAATTCGACTACTTTTTTTTGCAATAGAAGGTAATTTCGAAAACTGTATATTTCAATGTGGTATATGTTTTCTAAACTATTTACTTACATATCTTCTTTTACCTTATTTAACGGTGGATTTTCGTTACAGTTTTCTGGATATGTTGTAAAGTGTTTCATAATCTATGCTGGACGGATGATTTTTCTTTTTTGTTTTAAGTTCTGAATCTGTGACTTATGTGGTTTTGAAATAACCGATTCAATTGTAACTACTCTATCATTATTTCGTAATCAGTGTAACTCATCAGAAACTGTCATAAAAGCATTCAGTTTTTATAAGGTTTCTGAAATGATATTAAAGACACCAAAAGTTTTGTTTTCGTTAAAAGATTTATTTATAAAATTGAATATTTTTTATGATTTGTAATTAATTCTTTTCATAAAATATTCTGTTGCGTTTAAATAAATTTTAATTAAAAAAAATCAACATTCGTTTGATTATAAATACAATTTTTTAAACTTTTCTCAAATCATTACTTAAGAAAATTCTTATTCGAAATTAATTTTACGCTGCAGAAGTATTTACACATTCCATTATTAATTAATTTCGCAAAATTTGGCAAAGAATAATATTTTCGCTCACTTTAAGCTTAATTTATAAGCCTAATGTTTTATCAAGATAAATGAGACTCAGTCTTAAAGAAAACATATTTTGAAATTATTATGAATAATTAAATATACAGTTTGTTTTATAACATTCAATCCTTTTTCACGTAATGTTTAAATATTAATCATGTTCTTCAAACACTTTCCCTTTGTTTAGTTATTATTATTACTATTATTATTATTATTATTATTATTATTATTCCTTTTTAACACTTTCCAACCTAGTTGAAAAGTGTTTATGACTTCGGTTTGTCTGCCGTATGGCCGTATGGCCGTGCTCTAACTCCCGTAAATATGCTCGGATTGCCCTGCAATTTTTATATGTTATTGTCCTTATCCATAGCATGTTTCCTATTTCAAAGGAAGTGTGTAGCACTTGTAGTTTTCTTACAGGGACACTCAAAAGAATTCCGTTACATTACGGTCTATGGGGAAAAATCATTTGCGGCTTATTTTAATGATGTTACACAATTTCAAATCCATTGTAATTGATATATATCACTAAGGTGCATTACAAGAAGCTTAATATAGAATATGGTGTGCATAGCACTTATAGTTACTTTACAGGGACAGTCAAAAGAATTCCGTTGCATTACCTCTATGGAGAAAAATCGTTTGCGGTTTAATTAAATAATGTTTCATTATTTGAAACGCATTGAAATTTATATGTATCACTAAGGTGCATTACAAGAGGCTTACTACAGATTATTGTGTGTATTGCAGTCATCGTTCATTTACAGGGACACACAAAGAATTCTCTATTGTCTGTTAACAATAATTCCTGGAAGTGCCTTTTAAGTTGCTGAACGTGATTTTAAATTTAACTCACTTTTTGTCTATTACTTGGTGTGTATAAATTCTGTAGATCATACACAGGCCAGCACAAAAGTTTCCGTTTATTGACAGAAACTCCGGAAGAAGAATTTTAAACTGTGCTACGCGTTTCCTAACTAAACTAAAATTTAGCATCCAATGTAGTACATATACAAATCTATAGATCATATACAGGGCTGAATAAAAGTATTCGGATATTTTTCCGATTACTGTATATGTTGGAAATGCCTGAAATTACGTTTTTAAACATATTTTGCGTTTTCCAAATTGTTAACTTAGATGTTATCATTCGGCTTATTAAACAGGTAATGATTTGTAAAATTATTTTGGAAGCGTTGGAAAGTGCTACATAATCTATGCTTGACGCATGGTTTTTCGTTCTTGTTTTTTCATAAGTAAAATTTTCATTTTCAAATATTTTATTCGTTACTAAACACACACACATATATATTTAGAATTATCACTAAATTTATATAACGTAATATTTTAATTATCAGATTCAATTACTTCTAGGATAATAAAAATGTTAAAAAATAATGATGAATTTTAAATTAGCTACTAAGGTTTTTTTGTGTACATGCTTACTGAAATTTACGCTATCTCTGTAATTTTTTCATTTTCCTTCTTGTGAACAAAGTTAATTAAAACTACAAAATTAGTGATACGTATTAGTCAGAATAAATATTTTTGGTGCATTTCTCCACATATCGCAAATATCGCCAACAGCAGAGTATATTTTTTGGGTATGTAAATTAAAAACAATGTTTTGATGGATGAAACAAAATGTTTTGGTTTATGGTATTTCTTCTTATTATTATTTTTTTGTATTTTAAATTAAAAGAATCTACCTCATTATATAAAAATTCAAGATATGTGTTTTAAATGTGCATAATGTATTTATTTTAAATATATGTATTTTAAGTAAAAGTTATGTATTTTAAACGTAATAAGTGAAAGATATGTATTTTAAATGAAAAGAATATGCAATACGAATGGCGGTGATGGGAACAATATTTGGCGGTTTATGACCTGATATCGGCTACCATAAAAGTCTCATTTTTAAAAGTTTATTTCTTTTCGTTAATATACAAAGACTAGATCTAACACTGTAGGGCTTTATAATTAACAATTTATATTATGGCTCTAGCTTTTATTTCCACCATTGTTTATTAAATGAACGAAAAATTGACGAAGAAACCTTTTTACACATTAATAATCTCCACGTGTTTTGAACGATGGAAAGAACGCATCGAACATGACTCAGTGCATACTTGTTAACATCGCAGCAAAAATCACTAAATGTTAAAAACCAAACTCCAATTAACTCTAGTACCTCAAGTGATAACCGGAGCTGTGAACCAAACTGAATATAACCAGATGGACCTTATGTCGAAACTAATCAACCAGAAATACTCCAGTCTGCCCCTCTTCAACCTGCAACTGATACCGCGCGTGTGCACTTCATATAAACTTTTTTTAGTATGTAAGATGTAATTGAACTGTAAAGACGTCCGAAAGAATGTGTGTATATATCTTAAATTTAATGTAAAAATGGAGCACTTTTAAAAGCAGACTCCAAACGCGAAATAATTGTATGCATAGTGAAGAAAGTGAATAATATTATATTCAAACCAAAATGGATATCTGCTCATTACATATGAATTTGTGATTTATTACTAATATTACTTCTAATCCCAAAATAGTGATACGATGATGAATCAAAAGGATAAGTACAAGGATCTTACTGTGGATATAATTCTTCGCGCGGTGGTAAATTTCAGGTAAGCTGAATTAGCTTTTTACTATTTTCAAAAGATGAAAATGAAAATGAAAGAAAAATAAAAGATATAACAATTTATAAGAATAGAAAATTATTATGCTACCGAAGGTCCCAACAAAAATGCTGCCGCCACATTTCAGTATGTATTAAATAATTAAGAACTTAATGAACGGGCTTGTGATGTGCAGCAAGCGTATATAATTACTCAACCCCATAACAGTTTTGTTCATACACCGTGCGTGTAAGAAGAGTGTGCTTCGTTACTCAAAGCACAAAATGTGGATAATAATAAGTATATTTTTCGGATGTGTAAATTAAAAATAATGCTTTGATGGTGAAATAAAACGTTTTGGTTTATGGTATTACTTCTTTTTTTTTTTTTTTTTTTTTTGTATTTTAAATTAAACGAATCTGCCTCATTATAAGAATTGAAGATATGTGTTTTAAATATGTATAATGTATTAATTTTTCAGTTTAAGCTATTGACGAATATTATTTGGATTAGAATATTGATATTTCTTTTGGATACCACAATTTTTTTATAGTAATCTTTGTTTTATTTAATGACAGAAATTTTTCGATTAAAAAAAGAAGCGAATGTTTTAGTTTTGAAAAAGTGGCATTTCGCTGGTATTTGAGGTGTATTGTATCAAAAAAAAAAAAAAAAAAAAAAAAAAAAGAAAAAAGAAAAAAAAAGAAAACTGTTATAAATTGCAATATCGCAGGCTGTTGAATTCCGTATCCAGAATTATTTTTTTAATTATTACAGGAATTATTTAAAAAAAATATTTACCATAGTTCCCAAACAGGTCATTTTCGCTTTGTTTAATAATAGAATTTCGGTGATTAAATAATGCAATGTTTACCATTTGAATATTTTGGTAGATATTTAAAATAATAATATTTAATGAACTTATAATGAACAGAGGAACATACATTAAACTAGGTAAATTACATTCAATGGCTGGAGTATCATAGTTGAGATTTTTTCCAACAGAGCGAAAATATGTCGAGACCAGGACGCTAATATGAGTACTTTGGTTTGCCGTACCAACCCTCTCCCTACTGAGCTATCCCGACGATATCCTGGGCTGGCATATTTCACTCTTTATTTGTTGGATAAGGCTGCGAACAGCGCTAATTTCATTCATCCGGGCTATAACTATAACATTTACATGATGAATCTTGGCAGGAGTTTCCGTGCTTTTTCAAGATTCATCATGTAAATGCTATAGTTATAGCTTGGATGAATGAAATTAGCGCTGCAGTTCGCAGCCTTGTCCAACAAAGAAAGAATGAAATATGCCAGCCCAGGATATCGTCGGTATAGCTTATTTGCGAGAGCGTGGGTACGGCAAACGAAAGTACACAGGTTCAAGTCCTGGTCCCGGCAAATTTTCGCTCTGTTGGAAAAAATCTCAACTATGATACTTCAACTATTGAATATAAAGAACTTAATTAGCAAAACTACTAGCAACTAGTGTTATTACCAAAAATTTAAAACACCTACCAGAATGTTCAAATAAAAAAAATTTCTTTATTTATTCACGAAAAAAAAATGTCATTAAATATAGCAAAGAATTCTATTCGAAAACATTCGCAGGTTTAAAAAAAATAAATAAATAAGTGACGTTGTAGAAATACCTACCGCATCACCTTATATCATTCTATATTCATACACACCCCTGTGAATACCAGGGCTACGCGGTAACACAAAAATTGAGACTGTCGTAGACGGAGCAGTCTCTTCTTGTATAGTTGTATAAACCCTTAAATTTGTACAACTGATATATTATTATTTTACTAGCTGATCCGCCCGTCGTTGTCCGAGTCCGTTATAATAACCTTAAATAAACCTCAAATTTGAATTATTTTATATCTTCAAAACGATTTTGTTTGACTTTCTATTTTGAAATGAAAAATTCGCGAAGAAACGTTGATATTATTTATTGGTAGAAACACTGGTAAGAAGACTTTTCTTGTTTTTCACGTAGGGTAGCTTCATAATTAAAAAAAAAAAAAGATAATTTTTGTTGTCCGAAATCTTTATTGTTTATAAATACACTAGAATCTCGTTTCAATGAAAGTCATTTTGACGAATTTTTCAGTTTAACGAATATTATTTTAGTTAAAAAAATTCCCCTATTGTTTGTCATTACAAATATATTTACTTTAACGAATATCAGATTAATGAATTTTTCAAATGAACGAATTTATTGAAGTCTTAAAAAGAATGCTCATTTCAGTTTAACGAATATTATTTTGATTAAAAAAATCCCCTATAGTTTGTCATTACAAATATATTTACTTTAACAAATTTCAGATAAATGAATTTTTCAAATTAACGAATTTATTGAAGTCTTAAAAAGAATGCTTATTTCAGTTTAACGAATATTATTTTGATTAAAAAAATCCCCTATAGTTTGTCATTACAAATATATTTTCTTTAATGAATTTCAGGATAATGAATTTTTCAAATTAACGAATTTATTGAAGTCTTAAAAAGAATGCTCATTTCAGTTTAACGAATATTATTTTGATTAAAAAAAAATCCCCTATAGTTTGTCATTACAAATATATTTACTTTAACGAATTTCAGATTAATGAATTTTCAAATTAACGAATTTATTGAAGTCTTAAAAAGAATGCTCATTTCAGTTTAACGAACGCTGAGTTGACAAGTAAAAAAAATCTTTATCAAAAAACTATGACACTGGAAGAAATTTTTTTTTTAAAATTTTCAATACTTCACGATTTTTGAATTTTTAGCGTATCTCGCAGCTGTTTTTCGAGAGACGGGGAGAATTGCTGTCCAATACGAATCTGTAAAATTACGAAATTCTTTCTTTCTATTTATATCTAATCACTTTTCTTTATAGTTACTTTACACTCGCTTAAAAATATGTAGGGAGTTCAATGATTTTATTTTCGAAGTAGTCCCTTACATTCGAATTTGGCAATAAATAGCTGTGAATAATAAGCTGTGAATTTCTAATCTGCAACAATTCACATATGGAACAAGATTTCTTTCGTTTTTTAATGATAGAAAAATAAAAAAGTTAGCAATTTTCATTGAAAGAAAAATTTAATATTATAAAAGCAGTAAGTACTGAAAGAAGGCAAAGTAGATGCCGCAAAAGAAACTTCGGTATTGGCTATCATTTTAAAAGAAAATGAAAACCTTTGAAGCTTTCTGAAAAGTCTAATATGTGCCAAACAGGAAATCAATATGACTTGCGGACTATCACGTGATTTATGAAAATGTATACACTTGGTTTAAAGATATAAGACAGACACTTTGCCTATCTCATGACCTATATTACATGGTAAAGTCAAAGTTTCACAGAACATGAAAATCCAGAAATTTGAAACAAGTTCTGGTTGGCTATTTTGTTTTCGTCCTATGTAATATATTTCACATCAAATACATTTTCATAACATTAAAACAAATTTCTGGAAAAGAAAAAAATGCCTATATATCGTGAGAAGTTCTGAAGGCCGACGGAGTTGCTTTTTATCAATTTCTACCAAATGGAAGTCGAACTATATCAATGAAAGTTGAAAAATTTAAAGGCAGAAGAAAAAATCTAAAGCTCGGATTTAGGTTTACTTCTGTTATAATACAATCTAAAGTCCTTTAAAACTATTTAAAGCCCTTTTGAGACATCGGCAGGCCACCCTGCTTAAAAATTGTGAAAAAAACTTTCACTTTTTTAAGTAGCCTAGGAGTTTGACTGAACAAATAAGCAAAATCAGAAGAAAAGTAAATTTTGCTCAGATAATAGTGTAGTACACTAAATTATAGCAAATTAATCAAGCATAAAAGTAAAATTTTGACCTCCTAATCGTACTTCCATTTTGCAGCTCAGACATTAAGACTTTATAGAAAAGCGCTAAATTTAATTTAGGCGCCGATTAATAGAAAGGGCCTTTTCTGAAATATGATTAAATTTCTGTAACGAGGAATGTGAGATAAGCAATTGACGTGACGGCAATATCTAACGGCATATAATTATTACGATGGCAATAATTGACGTGTATTGGCTACCTGGCAAAGTGTATCGTCTACCACAATTAAAAACCCTTGGAGAATAATACATTTGACAAATGGAGCACAAAAGACTGTAGAAGCGTATAAGTATTGCATTGAATTTCCTTCTGATCTCTGGACGACAGTTACAGATTCTTTTTTAACTTACATCATCTGCTAATGATTACATTGAATGGATGAAGGAGTCACATAAACTGACATACAACCAACACTGCCGAAATTTTAATAAAAGAAGAGAAAGCGAACGACAATGAAAGTTAAGATAGCGATTTTTCATCCAATACTGAAAATTGTGTTCTAAGCTCTGTCGACCATTGCAACTTTTAAAAATCATTTCTCCAAGCAAAACGTTAAGCCAGACACATTTTATACAACGTTAAATAGTATTGAAGATTTTCTTTTGAAAAAAAATCAATTTGAAAAAAAAAATAATAATAGTTACGTTAATAGAATATATCAGTGTGAATTTTTCAGCAGTCAAGTATGTGAGATAAATTATAATTTTTTTTATAGTTACGAAGTTATGACTAAAATATGCAAAATTATTGAGTTTAATTTTTATTTTATAACAAAAGTGTTCACAATAATATACTGTATATAAATTCTTTATTGACATGTTTGCAGAAATTTAATACAACTTTAATAACAATATGTAATTTTTTTAATGCGTATCGAATTTATATATATATATATATATATATGCCATATTGGATTTTCACATTAACGAATTTTTCAGAATAACGAACTTTAACGGTGGTCGCTATGAATTCGTTGTAACGAGCTTTTACTGTATAACTGTTTTGTGATTCGTGTAAAAATTTCGTGAAAAAATATTGTTATCTAGTTGAAAAAAAAATTCTTCTCATGTTTTTTTTTTTCTTTTTTCTTTTCTTTTTTTTCTTATGCGTATCGGGTACTTTAACATAATACAGGGTTCGTACGCTTATACCCCAATTTTTAATAGAATTTTTCTATTTAATATTAAAATAGCAGAAATTGTAGATGCCTCGTTTAATTGCAGGATGATTTTTCTGCATTTAAATAAGACGAAAAATTCCATTAAAAATGTAGTAAAAGATTACGAACCCTGTAACAACAAAAACAACAAAAATGGTTTTCATCATGCGAACTCTCTGAAATTTTAATAGGTAATAAATATAACTGTATCCAATCTCGGTCGTGGAAAACATACATACAGTGATCTCTCACTTATACGCGATGTTCAGTTATTACTTTTTAGTAACACTATTTTAAAATAGTAAAATCCGATTTATAAATTACTAGCAAGCTACGCCCGCTGCGCTGGTCAGTTTCTACAAATGAACCTTGAAGCAAACAAAATATATCGTTTAATTTGACCTTGTATTTGAAAGCAATCTGTATATTTACCTGGAATATCCTTCCACATTACTGAAAAATGAAGTGATTGCGCTATTATATTTTCTAATGTGCAGTCAAAATTTTAGCTGTTAAGGACCAACTCTTTTATTTGGTCATTTACAGTTAAGGTTTGCTAAAGAATGATAAAACTATATGCAATATACTAAAACCATCACTAAAAATTATCGAACTAACAATGCAAACTAATTAACAAAATCCATTCAGTAGAAGTTTTTATAAAGCCTAATCTTTTATAATCGGGTTCATCTGATTATAGAACTTTTCCACGTAATTCTAAAACAGAACAATATAAAATATACTAAAACCATCCTTACAAATTATCTACTTAACAATCCAAGTCGCAAAAAATACGCCCAGTAAAAACTTTCAAAAAGGCTAATCTTTCGGAATCGGGTTCTCCTGACTGTATAACCTTCACACAACTGTTTGACTAAGCAGCGTAGAACAATATGTAGTACATTAAAACCATTCCTGAAATAGCATCTGACTAACAATACAATTCTCATCAAAATCCGTCCAGTAGAACTTTTTCAGAAGGCTAATCTTTCATAATCCGAATCAAATACTGAAAAAGCTAATATTTGATAAAAAAAATATCACCTGATTTTCGAATTTCCCCCTATAATTCCTTTCTTTTTTTTAAATAAAATTAATAACAGCTTTTTCTTTTATTTTTCCAGCTGTATAGCCATTTCAATTCTTTCTGCATCAAGAAAAAAAAAAAAAAAAAAAAAAAAAAGACACCTTTTGGCTTAAAATCAAATTGTTTAGGATCAAAAGTAAAATCAAAATCGCCAAACACAAAAGATAAATCGCGAAATATTGTTTCGATAGCAATCTTGCCCCTTGAATAATTTTTTAAGCATTGCGAACATTCCCAATCCTGTTTAAATTAAATATTTTCGTTTTATAATATTATCTCATCAAAACTATTTTTTCTTTCTTTTTCTTTTTTTTTTTTTTTAAATTAATTTAACACAGTTTTTCTTTTATTTTTGGAGATGTATAGCCTTTTCATTTCTTTCTGCAACAATAATGATCGCCAAAAAAATAGCAATGGTAACCTTTTCGGCCAAAATAACAAAACTTTCTATCATAATTCAATAACTAATCTACGTAGAACGTCGTGTTATACATATAAACCTTCCTGTTGAATCACTCTATCTATTAAAAAAGACCGCATCAAAATCCGTTGCGTAGTTTTAAAGATTTAAGCGTACATAGGGATATAGGGACAGAAAAAGCGACTTTGTTTTATACTATATAGTGATGCGATTGAAAAAGGTAAAAATTACGTAAAAAAAAACTGGTATTGTAAAATAAATACCGTGTATCGCGTATAAGTGAGAGGTCACTGTATTTAGTAATAAAAACATGAGCCGCAGTTTTGGAGTTTTTAATGAAAATTTCTCAGATTTTATTTTTTTAACAACTTTTACTCATCCGAACGTTTCGACATCTTTTGTAGGTGAAGTAAATGTGAACTGTCGAAATGATCTAAAAACATTGTGTTGAAAGAAAGAACGTTTAGTTACTTTTAGCGTAGAAAAAAGATCGTCTCCGGGAGGCGCGGAGTGACCTGCGGTCGAGAATTTGTTAAAAGGATTAAAATTCATTGTTTTGAAAATCCACTTCACGGTCGAAAAAAAGAAGGTCTTAGCTTTGGTATGTTTTGTGAATTTATACCTCTGAAATCAAGATCTATGAGAGCGTCCCTGAAAACGAAAAATCAATCGCGAAAACGAGCCTCTTTCAAAAGATTAACATGAATATTTTTTCGAACTGATTGCGGCGTTTAAGACGTAAATGTACGACATTTAAGAATATGTCTTCCTTTTTTTCTGTATTACGAACGGTTAGGCCGATGGCCATTAAGACAAACGACCAAAATAGAACAGCGTTTGGTTCTTCACCTCTGTGTGTTCTGAAGAGCAAACACTGAGCATGCTCTTGACAGCCTTCTCCAATTTGCAAAAAAAAAAGAGATTTTTTATGAGTTTTAATTACTATCTCGGCTAAATATCAAAAAATTAAAAATGTGAGCCTCAGGTGCATCAGGACCTGCCTTAGACTATCATCATATAAATTTTCAGACCTTTGCGCCCAGTAAATTTCCCTAGCCATCGGCAACAGACACACACATTGAGCAAAATGTTCTTTTATTAGTATACTAGCTGACCCGCCCGGCATTGCCCTAAATAAATTCCTGGTTCGAAAAAAGTTTTTTTTTTTTTTTAAAGCTGGAGGTTGGCATGTATAAATATCATATTCTCTCATAATAAATTCTTTAATAATTGAAGATCAGAAACAATCCCTTAAAGCCGTTTTTCATTTTAACTGTTTTCCAACAAATGTGGTTATACATTTCGTTTGTGTTTTGTTTTCAACGAATAACTTTTGGACGAGTGGTTCAGTTTTTATACTTTTTGTTCGAAAAGTCTCTTTTAGCAGATAGTCCTTGTTCAATACCAGAAGGATCTAAAAATTATATACTTTTCTGTTTGCCTACCTTTCGGCTTAGACTCAACTAGTCGCGCCAGCAGATATTGAAGTAAACAATTTGGAAAACGCATAACATATCTAAAAACCCAATTTCAGGAATAATCAATAATACTTGGAAAAATATCCAAACTGTTCTGTGCAGCCCTTTATATGATTTATATATTCGTATATATACTACAGAGAATGTTAAATTTTAGTTGAGTTAGGAAACGCGTAGCACAGTTTAAAATTTTCCTTGTGTAATTTCCGTCAATAAACGGAAATTTACTCGAGAACTTTTGTGCTGCCCTGTATATATGATTTATAGATTTGTATATATACTACATAGAATGCTAAATTTTAGTTCAGTTAGGGGACGCGTAGCACTGTTTAAAATTCCCCTTCTGGAATTTCCGTCAAATAACGGAAATGTACTCGAGAACTTTTGTGCTGTCCTGTATATGATCTATAGGGTTAAAATACACCAAGTACTAGACAAAAATTGAGTTAAATTTAAAAACGCGTTCAGCAACTAAAAAAGCACTTCCAACAAGTATTGTTAGCAGACAGTACCGAATTCGTTTGTGTGTCCCTGTAAATGAAAGATGAATGCTATACATACAATATTCTATAGTAAGTCTCTTGTAATGCACTTTAGTGATATATATTAATTTCAATATGTTTGAAAGGGTGAAAAAATGTTAAAATAAATTGCAACCGATTTTCCTCCATAGACCGTAATATAACGGAATTATTTTGAGTGCCCCTGTAAAGGAGCTATAAGTGCTATGCACAGACTATTCTATAGTTAGCCTCTTGTAGTACACCTCAATGATATATACGGATTTAAATACGTTTCAAATTGTGTAACATCATTAAAAAAAAACGCAAATGATATTCCCCCTTAGACCAGAATGTATCGTAATTCTTTTGAGCGTCCCTGTAAAAAAAATTATAAGAGTTACTCACTTCATTTTCAATACAGAACATGCCATAGTAAACCAGAATAACATATATCAATTGCAGGGCAATCCGAATATATTATGGCGAATTAGAGCACGGACAGACAGACAGATAGACTAACCGAATTCATAAAAAAATTTCAACTATGTTGGAAAATGATAAAAATTAGTAATAATGAAAAATAAGTATCTGTACGAATCCTAAATTTCTACAAGAACCGCATATGTAATGTTTATATGTTCCTATTTATAATTAATACCTAATAAATGTTCATTCATTTTATTTATATATTCTTATTAGTTAATAGAAAATTTATACTTCTATTTATTTCCACCATATTCAATGTTGCCAGATTACAGAATTTTTTTCGTCAAAAATCTATCACATTTTCCTGCTAGTAATCTTCGCCTTTATTTAATGGCAAACATTCCGTGATTAAATAAGTTAAAAGTTACTAGCCTAAAAAAGTGGTAGATATTTTAAATAAAAAAAATGTCTCCAATCTCTCTCAACACTGATCATATTCAACCAAACCAAATTAAATTGTTTTGTATCTGAAACCAAGATGAACCATCCCTGTAAAAAAGGATAATTCATGAAATATTCCGTAAACAGATGCGCAAATCGTATTTCTCTACAACAAAAGACTATAAATAGAACGCCTACTCGTAACCTGGGAAACATCTGGGAAGAAAACGCCTACAATAAGCAAAACAAATCGATATTTTAATAACATACCATATTTGTTATTATTACGGAATGTCATTCGGCTGAAATTGTTATTTTAGTTGTGAAAGAGAGTTGTTAGATATTTATGAAGTGTTCCATTTTACTTAATCAGTAAATATTCAGATAACTTTGTAGAGATTAGATTAGATTTAGATCGATTTGTATACAATTGGGTAAATGATTTTCGTTGTCTCCTTAGTATTTAGTTTAACTAACCCCTTCGCGACGAGCATGACTTACACTCCTTTTAATTTTTAGATGACAGTTTTTAGAAATAGAACTTTTTGGCACATTATGGCACGTATACGCTCGTCTCGTGAAGGTGTTAAGTAAATAAAAATATGAATCGCGTTAACCCTTTGATTACGGCCATCATTAATGACATATGTAGACGTAAAATGTGGAACAAATAGAAGAAAAATTAGTCCACTGGGACGTATATGTCTCAATTCTTAGTCAAACGGTTAATCGGAAAAAGAAAAAGAATGACACACCCGAAGTGATAATTACAGATTCGTAAACAACTGAGTAAGTGAGTTTCGTTATCAAATTAATATTTGGTTTATCTAACCTTTACGACGAGCATCATTTACACTGCTTTTAATTTTTCATCAACGTTTTTAGAAATATAATTTTTTGGAAGCTTTACACCCGGAAAAATTGTAATTAAATAATATTGAAATTGCTGTTAAAAATTACTGGTGTTCAAATTCGAGACTGAACTGCACCCTATACGGCACTCACACGCTCGTTGCAAAGGTGTTAGGTAAAATATGAATGGCGTTAACCCTTTGATTACGGCTAGCACTGATAACTATTTTTATATCCAATCGTACCACAGTTTTTAACTAGTTTTTTTGTGCTAGATTTCCCCAGAAAATTTCTTAGTGTGCATGTATGAGACAGATTATACTTTAAAATGTGGTACGAATAAATTTAAAAATAGTCCATCGGGACGTATATGTCCCGATCCTTAGTCAAAGGGTTAATCGGAAAAGAAAAAGAGTGACTAACAAGGAACACACCTGAAGTGATAACTATCGATTTGCACACAATTGTATATATAAGAAGTATGAGATGTAATTTTTCTAACTGGACGAAAGCGTTCGTGCCAGGATTCGAACCCGGGTTCCCTTCGCTGAAGCTGCAAATGCTCTATCAACCTTGCAATTCCGTACGAATATGGCTTAACTAATTCACCCAGTTAACTTTAATGTTCATAGTTAACCTTAGTGATTGCTCAGCTGGTAGAGCATTGGATGCTTCAGCCAAGGGATCCCGAGTTCGAATCCTGGCCCAGATTTCTGCGACCAGTTGGGTAGATTACATCTCGTATGATTTCTTTAACAATTAGAATAATTGATGTAAAATTAATCTAGTATATAAGTAGTAGTTTAGAATCTGTCCCTTCACTCAAAAAGTTAGCTGTTGACATTAGTCCTAAAGGCAGTTCTATGCCTCAAACCGTCTATAATTTCAATTGGATTAAAGCAGCCCTCATCATATTTCGCAAAAGTATCGTGATATTTTATGGAATGTAATAAATGAAATGCGCGAAATAATATGATATTTTATGAAATAAAAATATATAATTATGGCTTCTAACGAGATTAGGCATTCTAATAAGAACAAAATTGATATTTTTATAGACGTGAGGGAAGCAACATGGTAATGTACATAAACAGTAGACAGTGAAAGACAATTTAGAACATTTCTCGGACACACATTGATAGTGTGATGTTTTTAGCTAAAGTCATTAACCTGTATATAATTTGTATCATACATGTCAGTACATCATCTACAGATTCTTATACACATCACAGAGTATACTAAAATTTCATTCAGCAAGTAAATACATAACATAATTAAAAGCACAATTACGACAACAACCATCCCTAGATGGCAATGAATTCAATATATTTTGCGCAGTCCGTATATTATTTTACTTATATTCTACAACATATTTCAGTATACTAAAATTAAGTGCAGTTGGAAAATGCATAACACAGTTAAAAGCACACTTTAAAGTAGGTGTTGCCAACCTTTTCCCCTAAAAATCGTTCGACACCAGTTTTTTTTAAATAAAAATTTTAACGAGATTTTATCACATAATTTCATTTTTTATTTAAGGCGAATAATTCTGTTAAAAATAGTGGTAGTTCTGTAGCACGCGTTCAACAGGTTGGCCACCCCTGCCTTAAGGAATTCACGTTCATATTACATTGAGTAAAAATTTTTGCGCCAAGGAGAGGTACCATCGCGCAAACAGCTGTCATTTGTGCGGTTCTTAGGTTTTCACCCAACCAATTTTTGCTTTCGAAAGCAGAGCACAGGAACTACATGACTGTGTAATTTGTTGGTTAAAAATTTATTATCTTGTGCTTCAAAAAAGTGTTTAAAATGGAGCTATCACGTCAGCAGATCAGAACGATTATTAACGATGAGTTCCGTAATAAACTCAGTGTGACTGAATGCCACAGATATATGTGTGAAAGTTTAGGAATCAATACTGTTTTTTATGATACAGTCAAAGTTTGGTTTCGGAAGTTCAAAGTTGGAAATGTCGACAGTGAAGATAAACCACGCTCCGGCCGCCCTATTAAAGTTGATTGTGAGCAGTTAAAGCAAATCATAGATCAAGACAGAAATGTTTCAACACGAACTATTGCGTTAGAGCTTAATGTTTGCCAAAAAAACAATAGTTAACGCTCTAAAACGCATACACCTAACGTTTAAGTTCAACCGCTGGGTTCCTCACGAGTTGACTGCTGAAGACAAGCGCAGGAGAAAAAACTGTTGTTTGGCTCTGCTCAGAGATCAAAGGAAAGAGAACATTCTGGACAGAACTGTGACCTGTGATGAAAAATGGGTGTACTACAACAATACAATTCGTAAAGGAGTTCTGGTCAGCACCTGGGGAATCAGATGGCTCGGTTGCAAGATATGCCTTAACTAACAAGATGGTACTCCTCTGCGTCTGGTGGGATTGTCATCGAATTCTACACAAAGAGTACCTGAAAAGCGGACAGACTATCAACAGAGCAATATACAGCAACATGCTAATCAAAGTTTGCGGTGCCATTCGCGAAAAACGAAGAAACGGGTTCAGAAGGAAGGTGGTTCTCTTTCATCAATATAACGCCCGGTCACACGTTAGTACGATGACCGGCTGGACGCTCTACAAGCTGGAGTGGGATTTGATGCAACATCCCCCATACAGCCAGAAATGGCCCCTTCAGATTTCTATCTCTTTCACATCTGCAGCTGCTATCTTGATGGCACAATCTTCCATTCAAATGAGGTGGTCATAAATGAGGTCGATCTTTTTCTGGACTCGCGCACACCACAATTTTTCTCAGAAGGAATTGAAAAGTTGCCAAAACATTGACAAACGATTGTAGATTTAAACGGAGATTACTATCCTCATTAGCTTTGGTGATATGATTTCGTATGTATTTATCATTTTACAATTAAAAAAAGTTCTGTCGGAAAACTTTTTACTGAACGTGATATATGGTAAAGCTTACAAAACCTTTTCTGCAGCCATGTATATGATTAATATAATTTATACATACCACGTAATATACTAAATTTTTTTTAAGTTTAAAAACGCATATTAAAACTGTAAACGCACTTCCAACAATTATCGCCCCTACTCAGTTTTGTAATTGAATTATCTTTTATATTCCTAGAAATCAACAATGAATGTTGTGTGCTCTGTATTCTAAACAAAAAGCATGCTGTAGTGCACTTCTGTAATGCGCTCAATTTCATTATGTTAGACACAGTGTATTATCATTAAAATATACTGCAAACAATTTTTTCCCTAAAGATCATAATGCAAAGGTATAAGATATGTATCCATGTAAACGAACTATAAATGTGAAACACACGATTCTCAAAAAGGGGCGACCTATATCAAACCACAATAGAATATACCAATTACGTGACAATCTAAATATATTTATAAAACTTAGAGTTTGGACTGGCGGCCAGTTAAACAGATGAAAAAAGACATAAACATGTTTCAACTATATTGGAAATTGTTAAAAAGAAATAATTGAGGATCTTTTGGTTATCGGATACTTTTATTATAAAGCTAAAGTGACTTTTTGAGTTATGGAAAACAATAGATATTCAAATTGATAATCTGTCTCAAAAAATAATAAAATACTCCAAAAAAAAAAAAAAAAAAAAAAAAAAAACACCTATAACAGTCCAATTTTTAACTGAATATGAGATAGGAAAAATTAATGTTTTTCTGATTCTATATTCATTTATAAAGTTGAATAATCTATCCACAAAAAGTTCAGTTATACATAAAGGGTGCAAAATGTTATCCATCGCCGGCCTTTAATTTTCCAACCGTTGGTTGTAGACATATAGTTCCAATTACACAAGCGTTTAAAATGAGGTAAATATTCATGTTGTGGCGTTAATTAAAGTAAAAAATAAATTTTATGAAAATTACGAAATCTAACTTTCTATACGGTCCCCCGGTCCCTATAGTTATATTTAGTAAATGTTTACACATATCATAACAAATACAGCACAAAACGTTTGACGATGTACGACAAAAATTGACACAGTTATTAAATTTCAAAGTTTGAGATTTTTTTCACATGATTTTGACTTTTATTCAGGGATCAGTTAAAAAATGAATTCGAGTATAATTCGAGATCGAAATCAGGGTGCAATGTCTTTTATACGGCAAAACTACTTTTAGCCGGTATCGCTAAATGGGTGTATCACCAAAGAGGGTTATTTCATCTAAAAATTTGAGCTGACTTTCAGGGGTCGTATACAAAGCGAAGAATGACATATTGAAATTAAACAAAAAAATAAATATCAATTTATTATCATATTAGAAAACGGTGTACTATAAAATATGAATACATCAAATACCGGAATCTACTAGAGATACTGCTGAAAGTGTTCTCCATTGGTGGCAATGCACAATTGAATGCGTGACAGTACTGAGTCCTGGACACGTTGGAGCATAGCAGGTGTAACTGTGCGACAAACAAGGATGATGCGCTGCTTCAGATCAACCAGAGAAGTAGGCTCAGACACACACACCTGTGCCTTGATGTATCACCAGAGGTAGGAGTCCATGGGAGTCATGTCCGGTGAACGTGGTGGCCACTCTACCGGACCACCATATCCAATGATTTGTTGACCGAATTCGTTGGCCAGATACGCACCGACGTTTGATGCTTAATGCGGAGGGACCCCATCATGTTGAAACCACACCCGGCATGCATTTCAGAGAACTCTTCATATTTGTCACGTACTGTGTTTTTTAGTAGGCGCAGTCAAAGTTCGCCGGTTAGGGTTCCGTAGAAGATGGGTCCAACAATCTCAGTTCTCCATGTACCCCACCGCACGTTCATTGACAAGCGTACCTGGTGTCGTACTGTGCGGGCGATGTGAGGATTTTCCAGAGACCAGTAATGCACATTTTGCACGTTCACAATGCCACTCCATGTAAACGTTGCCTCATCGGTCCACAGAATGTCACAAAGGAACGATGGATTTTTCTCTATAGCGTTAAGCATGAAATTACAGTAATCAAAACGTCTTTCGTGGTCACCCAACATCAATGCTTGCGCCAGTGTTGGATGGTATGGATGAACACGATGTGCATGTAATAACTGCCAGACGCTCTGACGCGTGTATCCACATGCCTCGCTTATTTCCTCCGTGCTCCTTTGTGGATTTAAAAGGGCGAATGCACTTCCTCCGGTGTCACTCCAACATTACACCTTGCGCGTCTACTTGTTCTGGGTCGTGGTGCAACAGAGCCGGTCTCTCTAAGACGGCGCAATGCATCAGTTATTGTTTCATGCGTTGGATGTCGATCTTTCTGAAAACGCTCTGAAGAAACCTTCGCAGCCGCTCTGGCATCCCTTTCGCATTCACCAAAAATCAGTATCATTTCGGTATATTGCGTGTACGTATAGCCTGCCATCACAATCTCTGCGCTGATAAGCATGTCCACTGCTAGTGGCTCGTGTTTTATCCCGAACGCGTTGTGTTGCGGTACTATTGTAATTTGCATAATCTTGATTTTCATGCTCGTTATATTTTGGTTGGTTGTTTGCACTCCGCTGCCATTTATCAAGTTTTTAGTGAGTATATTTTATTTTACTGATGTCGATTTTATTGTTCGTTTTTGAAAACCGCGCCTAGCACTCTGGAACAATTCTACAATCGAAAAGGGTGTTACGCTGATATGAGTATTTTCCGAAGTTCTACTTTGCGTTCTCTTATAGGCGGTCACTAAGATTGGCACTCAGCCAAACGCAGCTAAACAAACTCGACTCAACCCAGAGTTGCCAAGTCACCGGCTTTTTGCACACCAGTAACTGTTTAGAGAAAAATATTGTTTTTTCAAATCACAGAATATTACAATTACATAGAACAACATTTTCTGTACTAAAATACTGGTATCCAAAAAGCCGGAGACTTGGCAAGTCTGTCAACCCTATTTTGATAAAATCAAAACAGACTGTATGCATTCGCAAAAGAGCGGAATATTTTATTTTCCGATAACAAACAATACCTACTTTCAGTGGTGAATTCAGACACTTTTCTCTGGCGGGGGGCATTATAGAGTTCCGGGGAGAAATTGCACTTTTTGACCGTTGAAAACACAAAATCTCACATTTTCTGGGAGGGACATTTCATTGTTCCGGGATGGAAGGGGGGGGGGAAATTCCCTCCCGGGCCACCCCCTGCACACGGCCTAATTTGACTTTTAAATGATGTTTGATCCCTAAAAGTTAGCTTAAATTATTAGATGAAAAAAACCTCTTTGGTGATACCCGGTTTTAGCGATATCGGTTAAAGGTGGTTTCGCCTGCTATATTCCCATGTATACAGGACTCAGTACTGTCACGCATTCAATTGTGCATTGCGACCAATGGAGAACACTTTGAGCAGTATCTCTTATAGATTCAGGTATTTGATGTATTCCTTTTTATAGTAGACCGTTTTCTAATATGATAATACATTGATATTTCTTTTTCTGTTTAATTTCAATATTTCATTCTTCGCTTTGTATACGACCCCTCAAGGTCAGCTCAAATTTTTAGATGAAATAATTCTCTTTGGTGATACACCGATTTAGCGATACCGGCTAAAGGTAGTTTTACCGTAAAAAGGACATTGCACCCTGATTTCGATCTCGAATTACTCTAATTCATTTTTTAACTAATCCCTGAATGAAAGACAAAATCATGTGAAAAAAATCTCAAACTTTAAAATTTAATAACTGTGTCAATTTTTGTCGTACAAAAGTCAAACTTTTTGTGTTGTATTTGTTACGATATGTGCAAACATTTACTAAACATAACTATAGGGACCGGGGGACCATATAAAAAGTTAGATTTCGTAATTTTCATAAAATGATTTTTTACTTTAATTATTTCCACAACATGAACATTAACCTCATTTTAAACGCTTTTGTAATTGGAACTATATGTCGACAACCAACGGTTGAGAAATTAAAAGTCGACGATAGATAACATTTTGCACCCTGTATATAATTATGTATTTGAAACTAATAAATTAACAGTTTGATTTTCTCAAAATTTAATTTGAAAGAATGTTTTGACGCTTGAATTAAGCTCTTTATTTATTTCAACAACCATACAATGTATTTAAAATTTTCTTAAACTATTTTCAAGGATATCGTATGCCATGTCGGCTTTCCATACTTATTTGTTACCTTGGCTGTATAAAAAGCAATTTCCAATAAGTACCAAAGTTCTTTAAAAGTAAGAATTTTAAAAATCTAAACCGATTAAAAGAAAAAAAATTATGTTGCTTTCCATCACTTCGTCATTACGGCATTCTTCGTGACATATTTCGTATATCTATGGGTTTCCATCACAACATGAGTAAGTAAAAAGTATTATTGAAATTATCAATTTATTTAAGTAAATTTCATTACATACGGCGAAATCTAAAATACGCATTCACTAAGTACGCTGTAAATAAACAAATCATTTGATATTAATAAATTTGATATTAGGAAATCTAGAATGCGCATTGAATAAGTACGCTGTAAAATAGCAAATGATCTGATTAAATTTATAAACATATGCTGCCATCACATTATCACTGTTCACACTTCCTTTTATTTAAATTTTCATTTCCAGTGCATTCTACATAGATGCTCTGTTTTCTTGAGTAGTTTTACTGACAAAAAAAAAAAAAATTCTAACAATGTTTGACTTTTTAAATATCTAAAATATTAATATTCAATGATTTTTCTGGTATTAGAGCTATGCAATTAACTTATCAATTCATTTATGCATCAGTTCTTCTACATTTCACTTTTATTTTTAATTAAGATGAAATACGATGTGGAACCCGTCGAAAATGTTTAAAAAGAAACCGTTTGATTATTTTTATAATAAACCTACACAAATAATTACAATAAAAAATAAATCTTACATCGGATAGTATGTTTCGTAAAAGAAATATTATTTTAGACAAAGGTTACCAAAATAGTATTTCCATTAATTTAAACTTTTCAAACTATTTAAAAATTAAATTTTATTTGTAAAATTAACTAGGCTTGAGGCGCCATAAGGTGAGGAAGAAGTGTAAGCAAAAACTGGTCCGGCTGGACCGTGGTACCGTCCAAGCCCGTTTGCTCATCTTCGTCGGATACGACCACCTGCTTTCCGTGTCCTTAACTTTGTGGCCGCCCCACCACTGGCCCCGAACTGCAACTGACTGTCTGCAGCGCCCCCTGCCAGGGGCCCTGAGCTCGGCCAAGAGAAGCACTCAGCTAAACTCTGAAGTGTCTGGAGCAGGACGAGTGAGAAACAGGCTGCACGATGTCGCACCCAGGTTGGACTACCCCGGCAGGTCCTTAGATCCGCTAGGCACGACCAACGACAATCAATCACGCCTATGGACCCGAAATTGGTGCTATGTCGATAGCCCCCGGGTTAGTGGCACCGGCATAAATTACAGCCTATGTTGGAGCAGGGATTGACACCGTCGATTTGCCTCCATCACGTTTGAAATCTGTTCGGTAGTTCCAAAGATTCAATAGAAAATAATTTAGATTGTTTTTAGAACGCTTTTCGCTCATTTTACCCTTTTAAATGTCGAATATTTTAGGAACTGTTCTTACAGAGTATTTACCCTTATAATTAACTACCATGCCAAATTAAAAAGTTCTAGCCCCTTCAGTATCACAAAAATTGCAATTTTTGAACGTTTTTCGCTCCTGCACCCCCCTGGCACCAGCATAAATTACAGCCTATGTTGGATCAGGATTGTATCGTTCATTTGCCACCATCACTTTTGAAACTGGTTCGGCAGTTGTTCCATAAATTACCCCCCACCCCAAAACAAACAAACAAACGTTCTTTATATATATTAGTAACACGCAATCCAGATAAGTAATTGTAATGAAGGTATCAGTTGAGATTCCGATCTTTTCCGAAATCAGCACAAATTACGCCTTTTAATGCCGTCACAGATTTTTTTTTTTTTTTCATAACGTTATTTTCATTGTCGAAACGTTTACATACGTATACTTCTAATATTCATATTTACCATTTTAAAAATATTTTAACGCATAATAGTTATTAAATATAAAGATATGATATAAATATATAGTAAATATTGTTGAAATATTTCAAAAGCTTTTTTATATGTTCGGAAAGAACTTTTAGAGTGTAAATGTATATTTCATTTCAATGATAATAAGGGATTTTTAGCTCACAGGCTATCAAGGCTGAGATCTTATGTGCCCGCCGGTTCTGTATGTACGTACGTATGTATGTATGTACGTAACGCGATAACTCTTCATAGAAATATCCGTTTACCTTAAAAATTTGTTTATAGGTTCACTGTGTTAAGGCGCTTCCCTGATTAGTTTTCGGGATTGATTGGTTAAGTATAAAGGGGGGAACGGGGAGGGGGCTAATCCCCTCCCCTTTAATTTATATAAATGGATTTTTCATGCAGAATTATCCCATTTGCTTCAAAATTTGTTTATAGGTTCATTGGGTTAAGACGCTTCCCTGATTAGTTTTCGGGATTGATTGGTTAAGTATAAAGGGGGGGAACGGGGGGCTAATCCCCCCTTAATTTAGATAAATGGGTTTTTCATGCAGAATTATCCAATTTTCTTCAAATTTTGTTTATAGGTTTATTGGGTTAAGACGCTTCCCTGATTAGTTTTCGGGATTGATTGGTTAAGTATAAAGGAGGGAATGGGGGGCTAATCCCCCTTAATTTATATAAATGGGTTTTTTATGCAGAATTATTCCGTTTTCCTTCAAATTTTGTTTATAGGTTCACTGTGTTAAGGCGCTTCCCTGATTAGTTTTCGGGATTGATTGGTTAAGTATAACGGGGGGAACGCGGGGGGGGTAATCCCCCCTTAATTTATATAAATGGGTTTTTCATGCAGAATTATCCGATTTTCTTCAAATTTTGTATATATATTCATTGTAATTAGAGATTTCCCTGATTAGTTTAAGGGGTTCATTAGTTAACTATGAGGCGGGGGGTAAAGGGGGATGACCCCCCTTAATATATTGTTGATTTCTTTATTTTTCTCTTATTTCAAATTCTTTGAAATAAGAATATAATATACAATTAGTGTGAATAGCCTGTGAGCTCAATGCCCTCAGTTTAACTGGGCAGTTTTCTTTTTATTTAAATTATAATTCTTGCGCAACAGATTATAAATAAAAATATTTCCAAACTTGACGTTACGCTTGCCAGCTACAACTTGGCGTGTGAACATACGTAATCTTGGCTTGCGGTCCTAGTCTCAGTACTGGTGAGTAAAAAATTCAGAAATTTATGCCTTTTAAATAGATTCGTAGTAGAATATTTAGTTTAATCAAAGAAAATGGTCATAGCCTTTTTATATAGACCGTCATTTTCATTCAATGAAGCCTTTCGCCTCTCTCTGAGATTTGCGCCTAAGTTCTCAGATGGATTAAAAAATATATATATTGAATTGTAACAGCTTTAAGAGTGAAAATGCGTGTATTTTTAAACACGAAGTCCTTTTCTCTTCATTTTTTTTAACTCTTTCCAACATAGATAAAAAGAATTCTTTGAGAAGTTTATGAATTCGGTTTGTCTGTCTATCTGCCCATGCTCTAACTCCGCGTAAATACATAGAGATTGTCATGCTATTGATATGTGTTATTGAAGTTTGCTATGGCATGTTCGGTATTGAAAATGAAGTGTGTAGCACTTATAGTTTTTTTTTTATAGGGATACTCAAAATAATTCCTTTACATTACGTTCTATGGGGAAAATCTCACTTGTGACTTATTTTAATGATGTTACACAATTTCAAGCATATTAAAGTTGATATATATCACTGAGGTGCACTAAAAGAGGCTTACTATAAACTATGCTGTGCATAATACTTACAGTTCTTTTACAGGGTCACTTAAAACAATTCTGTTACATTATGGTCCATGGAGAACAATCGTTTGCGATTTATTTTAATAATGTTTCACTATTTGAAACATATTGAAATTGATTTATTTTACTGAGGTGCATTACAACAGGCCTACTATAAACTATGCTGTGCATAATACTTATAGTTATTTTACAGGTTCACTCAAAGCAATTCTGTTACATTATGGTCCATGGAGAACAATCGTTTGCGGTTTATTTTAATAATGTTTCACAATTTGAAACATATTGAAATTGATTTATTTTACTGAGGTGCATTACAAAAGGCCTACTATTGAATATTGTGTGTATAGCATTCATCATCAATTAAAGTACCACAAAAAATTTGGTATTGTCTGTTAACAATAATTGCTGGAAGTGCGTTTTCAATTGCTGCACGCGTTTCTAAATTTAACTGATTTTTCGTTGGTGTGTATAAATTCTATATATCATATACAGGGCAGCACAAAAGTTCTCTAGTGCATATCTGTTTATTGACGGAAATTCCAGGAGAGGTATTTTAAACTGGGCTACGCGTTTCCTAAATGAACTAAATTTCTAGCATTCTATATAGCAGGCCTGTCCAACCTTTCAATAAGCCAGGGCGCACCTTAGTTTGTGGCACACAATCAAGGGCGCCATTATTCATATGATTCGAAAAATGCAAGAATATTATTTCGCTTTAGAAGTGATAGCGATACCCACATATCTACAGGATACACAGACAAAGTGGTATGCGTTATTAAAATTGTATGCACAGTGGCTAATCATTGGCGTCCTAAGTTGGAGGTGGCTCATCTAAAAAATTGAACAAAAAACATATAGTAAATTTAACGTTGAATTTTTCTGAAGTTTGGGGATGAAAAAAGGGGAGGAGGATTTTAAGGATTTTTGCATGTAAAGGACGCAAAAACCTTAATAACACCTGTAATATAAAAAATTATGTAAATATTAATTATTTTAAGGCAAATTAACTTTGGAGATGGAATTATGTTTAAAAAAATCTAGAAAAATTAAACATTTGAAGGGGCGCCAAGAAAATCTTCAAAGGGCGTCATGGCGCCGGCGAACAGCCCTGCTATATAGTATATATACAAATCTATACATCATATAGAGGGCTACGCAAAATAACTCCGATATTTTTCCGAATATTGTTGGTAATTCCTGAAATTGTGTTTCTAAATACTTTATGCTTTTCACCTTGTAAAGGCTAAGGATTTGTAAAATTATTTTGGAAGTGTTAGAAAGTGTTAAATAATCTATGCTTGATGCAGGATTTTTCATTCTTGTTTAAAATTATTTTTAATCATATTGAAAAAATGGCAGCAGTATAGATATAGAAATTCGCATTACTTCCTAAGTGTCTGTAACAATCAAAGTAACCCAACTGCCACCATTTGGAAGACATTTCATTAAAAAATTTGTTCATTAGGTCCCAGTGCAGATGATTAAAAAAAAAAAAGAAAGAAAGAAAACTGGTTTGTGTTTTAAATACATAAATTATAAAATGAACACAAGATATCGAAAGAAAAATCTAAAAAGAATATTCATTTACTTTAGAAAAATAAAACAATTCCAATTTGGTTGCTTGCCTAAAATTTTACAGGTTTTTCCATTTTAGCATGAAATCAGTTTTGATTAACAATAAATTTAATAAATAAAATGTAAATAAAAATGAATAACTACTATCATATCTTTACTTTACACAGTTGAATATAGATTTCATCACAAAGTTCGTACGTTTACACCATAGCTTTTTAATAAAATATTTCGACTTATTTGAATGTAGAAAGGTATTAAAAGTACTGCAATTAACCTTGGCGTCTATAATTTATGCTATTTAAATATTAAATACAAAAATTCTATTAAAATATTGTGGTAAAAGCATACGAACCCTGCATCAATAGAATAAGCATTTTAGTGTATCAGAAAATAATAGGTTAAAGTTATTTGGAATATAAACCTTTAAAATCTTTTTCGAACAATCTAATCATGCATTCGTCGCAATATTTCATGCAAAAAAAGGCACACTCAATCTCTCTATGCTAAAATTACACACTCAATCTCTCTATGCTAAAATAACGTTTGATTGTTTGTTTGTAGGCTAAGCTACAATGGAGCGATGGATAAAGAGGTGGGGACAACAATGTGGTTTCTACCAATTCCAAGTGAAGTAACTGAGAATTTAACCACAAGATTTCGGCTGTTGTTTGCTTAAATTGGATCATCACCGTGGCAAACTTCCACCTGTAAATTTGAATAGAAATTTGCGGCTTATTTAAACGCCTTATTAATGCAAAATGTCTGTCATAAATACGGGAAAAATTTCTATTCGTTTTTACTGCTAGAAATTTGCACTGGAGGTATTATAATGTCTTTCACTGACATTTACAGGAGGATTGTTTATGTAGTCACAATATGGCGGAATCGCAAGCCCTGATCACCGCTTTCTGAATACTAGGCCTGTGCGGTCACACAAAAATGGCGTCTCTCGTAGGCGAATTTTTTTCAGCGTCTGTACGGTCCCTCGAATTTGAACACCAATAATTTCTAAAAGTTTTATTTGCTTTATTTTTCTAAAATCAAATCAGTCAAAGAAATCTTTTAGAATTTACTAGTGTGAAAATTCAACTGTACAAACACTTAAAAAAATCCGCCTACGAAAGCCGCAATTTATGTGTCAGCGCTCAAGCCTAGTATTCAGGGGGCAGTGGCCTGATTAGTATCGGGTCAAACAAAGCCACCAGTAAAAACTAATAGATATTTTTGCCTTAGTTATGACAGAAGTTCGAAATGAATAAGACGTTTAAATAAGGAAAAATTTGTATTACATAAGTATTGGGAAATAATCGTATACATTTGGATTTTCATCCATACAATCTGTTCATTACTTACATAGATTAAACAATTCTAATCAATAGCAGTAAAATCTCATAGATGCCAAATTTTACGCTCTTTTGTTATTTCTAATGTTTAATAGACATGTTTGCCTTATTTAATCGAAGATTTCAGCGATTAAAAATGTACAATATTTAATATTAATTTCATTGGTAACAAAACAGCTCAAAGGTTAGCTGCTAAGAAGCCGGATAAGACACAATCGCAAGAAAACAGTAAAAAAATTCCGTATTAGATGGGCTTCCGTCTTTTCTAGTAATATTCTACCTACGTTATTCGGTTAGATACTACAATAGAATGTTTCTCTTTAAGACAGGACTCCCATTAGTCCGTTTTTTTTAAAGCCAATATTTGTTTTTAAAAAATTTCGTGCTAGTTTTTTAAATCGATTACAACAAAAATTACGATCCGGGTGGTGGTTTACAAAAATTGCAAGAACATTTTTAAATACAGATTTTTCATAGAAAAAAGAGGTATTCAAAAAACTGTATACCTGATCCGTTTTCTCAGTTTTTCCCGAATAGGAGATTTATCAATTTCTATGCCTTTGTTCTGAATTAGACCATCCCTTAGTTTTCACTTACAGAAATAATTCGTACATGATCAAAACAATTCAATCGGTTATTTCAAAAACCACGTAACTCAAGTTTTTTCCAAATATACATTTTTTCTCGCAAATGCATCTTTAAAAGTAGAGCCATGATGCAACGCCTTTCATATAATTTTATTTTATTTATACTGTACAAGAGAAATATATATGGTGAATAAATCTCCAAAAACTATCACTTTCGGGAATGCAAGGCAGGTACACTCCTTAGAATTTGAAGGAGTCTGACACTAGTGATTAGAAAATTTCTAGTTAATATTTAAATCGCAGATTTTAAAATCGCATTGTTCAATTCCATACGTTGTAATATTTTTTTTTGATTAAATAATTTGAAATACTTATGGTAGAAATATGCGTATCCTGGGCATGTTTCATAAAAAAAAGAAGAAGAAGACAAACTTTGAATAGGTAGATACAGGACTAGGAGAAAAACTGTGACAACCTCAAGCAAATGTGTCTTCTAAAAATTACTAATAATCTTTGTAATATCAGATAGAAATCTTCACCTTATCGTACATCTACGTATCCTGGGATTTACCTAAATATGAGCTCGATGTAAATCGACAAATTTAAACTCTTTCAGTGTAATAAATATGCTTCCGTAAAATTTTAATTCAATATGGAAAATGTCCACTGTCCCGCGACACAATAGTTCAAAAATAGATCTCTAAAATTACCTCAGTAATTCTGGAATGATATAGAAAGAAGATTGACCTGAAATGCATAACAGAATTTTTGTTCACTTAACACACAATCCCCCTCCTTTATTCGTAAAGCAGTATACTACACGACGAGAGCGAGAATGAAATTCTTTCCATGATTATATTTTACAGTTGTCTTTCCATCAACTGCTTTACTAGAACTAAACGAAATCAGCAAAGACCAGTACAAATAATTTGCTAATAGTATATTATTTAAAATTTTATTTACCTAATTTTTCTGGTTTGAAATATTTTATTGTCTATTATTACATAATTATATCAAGTTTACCCTACCAATAAGTATAAACGCTTCACAATAGAATCGGTCATTTCAAAAACCACATAAGTCACGTTTTTTTTCCAAAATGTACTTTTTTTTGTCACAAATGCTTCGTTAAAGGTAGAGCCATGATCTGGGTAATAACCACATAAGTCAGTGTACTCCTTCCTCTCCAAACAGTACCTTCTAATTTTCGTTCATTACTTAAACGACATAAAGTCAGTTACTTAAAGGGTTTTTGCATGCAATACCAGATTACATGCGTATACCATATTACCATTTGTATGCAGCATCACATTAAAACAGAAAAACGTTCCTGTGTAAGTGCTATCTTCATTAATTTTGATTAAAAATACGTTTAATATGTCTGTATGTCTGTTCTGTTCAAATTAAATTCCACCTAACCGTGTTTTTTATTAAAACAACATAAGTCAGGAACAATTTTTCTGTTATTCTTCTTTCAGTTATTCATAAATTATAAAATTTATTTGACATTTACAAACTTTGAAGTCTAAAGTCTATAATCAGCCCAAAAAACTCCATACAAATTCGCTTACTTGCATAGCTGCCAACTTTTGCGCTTTTTTCCTACCACTAAAATTTTATAGTAAATTTTACATTATTCGTTAATGTAAAATCTAATCGATCTAAATCACATGATTCAATAAGGCAAAAATTTCTATTAATTTTTAGTGGTAACAAAAAGGCGTAAAAGTTAGCAGATATGTACATGTGAACAATAAATAAAGCTTTTTAACTCTTTCCAACCTAGTTGAAAAGTGTTTATGACTTCTGTTTGTCTGGCCGTCTACAGTCTGTACGTGCTCTAACTCACGTATATATGCTTGGATTGCCCTGAAATTGTAATTGTCGTCTACTACAGCATGTTACCTATTTCAAATGAAGGGTGAAGCACTTGTAGTATTTTTTTATAGGGATAGTCAAAACTATTCCGTTAGATTACAATCAATGGGAAATAATCGTTTCAAGTACATTCTGATGATGCTACGCCATTTCAATCAGAATGAAATTTATATATATTTTGAAGCACTTTAAAACATGCTTTTTGTAGAATATGGGGCATAAAACACTTATTATTCATTTACAGGGTCAAACAAAAGAATTCTCTTACACATTGTTCTACGCGGAAAAATCGTCTGCAGTGTAAAATAATGATGTTTCAAAAGTTCAAAGATAATGAAAATAATGCGCATTACTGAGGTGCTCCATAAATTGCTCGCTTAAAAGTAGAGTGAGCATTACGTTTATCGTTCATTTACAGGGACACACAAAAGAATTCGGGTAAAATATATGTGCTATAATTACAGTCTATGTTGTGATAAGTGCATTTTCAAGTTTGGTTTGCGTTTTTAAGTTTAAATATTTTTTTTTCATAGTACGTGATGAGTATAAATTCCGTTGATCATATACAGGGCTGCACAAGTGAATTCATAAGTATTACGCACTATGGGAGTAAATTGCTTAAGGGTAACTTTTAATAGCATTACGCATATTCTTGCTGAACTATATTTAGTTGACTAATATAAGTTTGGGGAATATAAATAAATTCATATACAGGTCTACGCAAAGAACAATATGCATTGTCGTTTATGGCTGGTAATTGCTGGAAGTGACTTTTAAGTTGCCTTATGCGTTTTTTTACCTGAATTAAATTTTAGCTTAATATGTGATGTTAACAAAAGTGTTTAGATAATATACAGGACTGTAGAAAAGATTTTGAGCGCATTTCCATCGATTGGCGAAAAATGCTAAATATGAATTTTCAATCTGATCTAAATTTTATCATGCTATGTATTCATTCATATTATATATCCAAATCTACAGATTGTATACAGGGCTGACAAAATAATTCGACTACTTTTTTTGCAATAGAAGGTAATTTCGAAAACTGTATATTTCAATGTTATATATTTTTTCTAAACTATTTTATTAAATATCTTCTTTTACCTTATTTAACGCTGAATTTTCGTTACAGTTTTCTGGATATGTTGGAAAGTGTTTCATAATCTATGCTGGACACATGATTTTTCTTTCTTGTTTTAAGTTCTGAATCTCTGACTTATGTGGTTTTGAAATGACCGTTTCAATTGTAACTACGCTATCATTATTTCATAATCAGGGTTGCTCATCAGAAACTGTCATAAAAGCATTCGGTTTTTATAAGGTTTCTGAAATGATATTAAATGCATCAAAAGTTTTGTTTTCGTTAAAAGATTTATTTATAAAATTGATGATTTCTTATGATTTACAATTCATTCTTTTTCATAAAATATTCTGTTGCGTTTAAATAAACTTAAAAAAAAATCGGTATTCGTTTGATTATAAATAACCATTTTTAGTTTTTCTCAAATCATTACTTAAGAAAATTCTTATTCGAAATTAATTTTACGCTGCAGAAGTATTTACACATTCCATTATTAATTAATTTCGCAAAATTTGGCAAAGAATATTATTTTCGTTCACTTTAAGCTTAATTTATAAGCTTAAGACTTTTATTATTTTTTATTTACACGTTTTGGTTTATGGTATTTCTTCTTTTTTTTTTTTTTTTTTTTTTTTTTTTTTTTTTTTTTTTTGTATTTTAAATTAAACGAATCTGCCTCATTATAAGAATTGAAGATATGTGTTTTAAATATGTATAATGTATTAATTTTTCAGTTTAAGCTATTGACGAATATTATTTAGATTAGAACATTGATATTTCTTTTGGATACCACATTTTTTTATAGTAATCTTTGTTTTATTTAATGACAGAAATTTTTCGATTAAATAAGAAGCGAATTTTTTAGTTTTGAAAAGTGGCATTTCGCTCGTATTTGCAGCGTATTGTATCAAAAAAAGAAAGAAAGAAACGGAAACCATTATAAATTGCAATATCGCAGATTGTTGAATTACGTATCCAGAATTATTTTTTTAATTGTTACCGGAATTATTTAAAAAAAATATTTACCATAGTTCCCAAACAGATCATTTTCGCTTTGTTTAATGATAGAATTTCGGTGATTAAATAATGCAATGTTTACTATTTGAATATTCTGGTAGATATTTAAAATAATAATAATTAAAGAACTTATAATGAATAGAGGAAAGTATATTAAACTAGGTAAATTATATTCAATGGCTGGAGTATCATAGTTGAGATTTTTTCCAACAGAGCGAAAATATGCCGGGACCAGGACTCGAATCTGAGTACTTTGGTTTGCCGTACCAACCCTCTCCGTACTGAGCTACACCGACGATATCCTGAGGTGGCATATTTCACTCTTTATTTGTTGGATAAGGCTGCGAACTGCAGCGCTAATTTCATTCATCCGAGCTATAACTATAACATTAACTATAACTATAACATTAACTATAACTACAACTATAACATTTACATGATGAATCTTGAAAAGACATGATGAAAATTGGCAGGAGTTTCCGTGCTTTTTTAAGATTCATCATGTAAATGCTATAGTTATAGCTTGGATGAATGAAATTAGCGCTTCAGTTCGCAGCCTTATCCAACAAATAAAGAGTGAAATATGGCTGCCCTTGATATCGTCGGGATAACTCAGTAAGGAGAGCGTTGGTACGGCAAACGAAAGTACACAGGTTCGAGTCCTGGTCCCGGCAAATTTTCGCTCTGTTTGAAAAAATCTCAACTATGATACTCCAACTATTGAATATAAAGAACTTAAGTAGCAAAACTACTAGCAACTAGTGTTATCACCAAAAATTCAAAACACCTACCAGAATTTTCAAATAAAAATCTTTTCTTTATTTATTCACGAAAAAAATGTCATTAAATATAGAAAATAATTCTATTCGAAAACATTCGCAGGTTTTTTTAAATAAAAAATAAGTGACGTTGTAGAAATATCTACCGCATCATCTTATATCATTTTACATTCATACACAGCCCTGTGAATACCAGGGCTACGCGGTAATACAAAAATTGAGGCTGTCGTAGACGGGGCAGTCTCTTCTTGTATAGTTGTATAAACTCTTAAATTTGTACAACCGATTTATTATTATTTTACTAACTGATCCGCCCGTCGTTGCCCGAGTCCGTTATAATAACCTTAAATAAACCTCAGATTTGAATGATTTTATATCTTCAACACGATTTTGTTTGACTTTCTATTTTGAAATGAGAAATTCGCGAAGAAACATTGATATTTATTGGTAGAAACACTCGTAAGAAGACATTTTCTTGTTTTTCACGTAGGGTAACTTCATAATTTGAAAAAAAAAAAGATGATTTTTGTTGTCCGAAATCTTTATATAGGTTATAAATACACTAGAGTCTCGTTACAATGAATGTCATTTTAACGAATTTTTCAGTTTAACGAATATTATTTTGATTAAAAAAATTGCCCTAGTTTGTCATTACAAATATATTTACTTTAACGAATTTCAGATTAATGAATTTTTCAAATGAACGAATTTATTGAAGTCTTAAAAAGAATGCTCATTTCAGTTTAACGAATATTATTTTGATTTAAAAAAAAAATCCCCCTATAGTTTGTCATTATAAATATATTTACTTTAACGAATTTCAGATTAATGAATTTTTCAAATTGACGAATTTATTGAAGTCTTAAAAAAAATGCTCATTTCAGTTTAAATTTTAATTAAAAAAAATCCCCTATAGTTTGTCATTACAAATATATTTACTTTAATGAATTTTAGATTAATGTACTTTTCAAATTAACGAATTTACTGAAGTCTTAAAATGAATGTTCATTTCAGTTTAACGAATATTATTTTGATTTAAAAAAAATCCCCTATAGTTTGTCATTACAAATATATTTACTTTAATGAATTTCAGATTAATGAATTTTTCAAATTAACGAATTTATTAAGTCTTAAAAAGAATGTCCATTTCAGTTTAACGAATATTATTTTGATTTAAAATAAACCCCCTATGGTTTGTCATTACAAATATATTTACTTTAACGAATTTTAGATTAATGAATTTTTCAAATGAACAAATTTATTGAAGTCTTAAAAAGAATGCTCATTTCAGTTTAACGAACGATGAGTTGACAAGTAAAAAATAATCTTTATCAAAAAACTTTAATACTGCAAGATTTTTTTTTTTTTTTAATATTTCACGATTTTTGAATTTTTAGCGTATCTCGTAGCTGTTTTTCCAGAGACGGGGAGAATTGCTGTCCAATGCGAATCTGCAAAATTAAGAAATTCTTTCTTTCTATTTATATCTAATCACTTTTCTTTATAGTTACTTTGGTTTGCCTTTACATTCGCTTAAAAATATGTAAGAAGTCCAATGATTTTATTTTTGAAGTAATCCCTTACATTGGAATTTGGCAATAAATAGCTGTGAATAATAACCTGCGAATTTCTAATCTGCAACAATTCACATTTGGAATTATATTTCTCTTTTTTATAATAGCAGAGAAATGAAAAATGTTAGCAATTTTCATTGAAAGAAAAATTTAATATTATAAAAGCAGTAAGTACTGAAAGAAGGCAAAGTAGAGGCCGCGAAAGAAACTTCGGAATTGGCTATCATTTTAAAAGAAAATAAAAACCTTTGAAGCTTTTTGTCTAATATGTGCCCAAACAGGAAATCAATATGACTTGCGGACTATCACGCGATTTATGAAAATGTATACACTTGGTTTAAAGATATAAGACAGACACTTTGCCTATCTCATGACCTATTTACATGGTAAAGTCAAAGTTTCACAGAACATGAAAATCGAGAAATTTGGAACAAGTTCTGGTTGACTGTTTTGTTTTCGTCATAGGTAATATATTTCACAACATTTTCATAACATTAAAACAAATTTCTGGAGAAGAAAAAGTGCCTAGATATCGCGAGAAGTTTTCAATGCCGACGGAATTGCTTTTTATCAATTTCTACCAAATGGAAGTCGAACTATATCAATGAAATTTGAAAAAATTAAAGGCAGAAAAAAAAAATCTAAAGCGCGGATTTAAGTTTTCTTCTGTTATAATGCCACGAGCACAAACAATCTAAAGTCCTTTAAAACTATTTAAAGCCCTTTTGGGACATCTGCAAGCCACGCTGCTTAAAAATTGTGAAAAAACTGTCACTTTTTTAAGTGAGTTAGGCGTTTGACTGAACAAATAAGCAAAATCAGAAGAAAAGTAAATTTTGCTCAGATAATAGTGTTGTACACTAAATTATAGCAAATTAATCAAACATAAAAGTAGAATTTTGACCTCCTAATCGTACCTAATCGTTTTGTAGCTTACACATCAAGACTTTATAAAAAAAAAAGCTCTAAATTTAATTTAGGCGCCGATTAATAGAAAGGAGGGGACGTTAAAGTGCCCTTCAGCAAATGACTAATTAGGAGGACCAATATGCATCTTTAAAAATTCATTCTTTTTTTAAGCTAGGAACTTAATCACAATTTTGGCTTTAACTATTAATCGGAAATAGTGGTTACCGATACTCATAAAATTAGTTTAATGTTATAAAGGGTGACTATTAAGTTAATTATAATGTTTGGAATCACTTGCGTTGAAATCGGAAAGATCACTATACATCTTTAAAGATTGATTCATTTGGTTAAGCTAGGAACTTAATTTGAAATTTGGCTTAGACTATTATTCGGGAATACTGGTAACTGCTTTCTAGAAATTAACCTTGAAGCTATGAATGCTGACTTTTACGATAATTTAGTAAAAATGGAACTGGTTTCGAGAGGTTCGGAACAATATTAGCTGAGAATTAAAATAGTGGTATTCCCTATATAAAACAGCAATGAAACGCTACGGGTGAATCTAAAAATTTTAAATGTAATTGGACTCTTTCCTCTTTCCATTCGCGCTAATATCACAAATAATCTGTTAAATAAAGTTTTCTGTATTAATAATCTATATCATAATAATATATGTCATGTAAATAAAAATCTTAAACCAGGGTAATTATCATAAAGAAAAACGTGCCAGGAAATTGTTTCAAACAGTCTGTGTAATTTGTCGTGTGTAGGTGGCACCTGTGTAATTTCTCGTGTGCAGGGGGCACCTGTATAATTCGTCGTGTGCAGGGGGCACTACATTAGCATGGCTGTACGCCGGTAACTGTAAATTCCTTATCTATGCATCGCTAATCTGGTTTACTTAATTATTTCTATTAAGTCGTTATACAACCAGACAACCCAAGGAAAAGCTCATTTTTGATGAGAGTTCTTTGTGGATTTAAATTAATATCTCAGTAAATAAGTCAAACATTAAAATTCTGGTGCTCCGGTGCATCAGGAGAGGGTATGGACTACCTAAATTTTCATATTTCTAGGTGGGCTAGATTTTCCTAGCCATCGCCAAAAGACACACACACAGAGCGAAACTTTATTTTATTAGTATATATATTTATATATATATTATATTATTCGCTTTTATTTAATCTGAAAAAAAGGACGAAAAGTACGTGTAGAAATGTCTAGTTTTCAAATTCAAAGCAGCATACAAATGCCGGAAAAAAAACATTGACTGCGATTAACGCCATTTTTGTGTCAACGCGTAGGCATGTAATTATTAATAATATTTAGAGGGTCGTGGTTCAGATTTCTCTTCAAACTTTTGCCACAAAAGCGCTCTACAGAGAGGTCCTGTTATCATGAACTTGAACAGTAAATTGGAGAAACATTATTAATTTGCTTTCATAATCTATTGAGTGTTAAAACTATATAAAGTTTCTGGTGTAGTATGTTGTTTAATTTATTAATCCATTTCTGTCTAATTATTTTTAATCTCGCTATTCTGTTTAAATGACATAAAATGAACGTAAAAAACTCGAAAACAAAATCTACTTTTAAAATATTAATTTATTTTAAGAAAATCAAGACGATCCAATTTTGGAATGCTACACTTATAAGTTAAAGTTTTTCTCATTTTACTTTGAAATTATTCTTTAGTAATAATAAATTTAATAAACGAAAATATTATTAAAATAAGGAATATTTTCGTATTTTTAATTCCCACATTGAAATCAAAATTTTGTCAATACCAAAAGCAGTTTTTTTTTTAAATTAGAAAACAATAAAATAAAGTTATTTTGAAACATTTTTGTGCAATCTAATTGCATAATTTCTTACATTTTATTGTGTTCTTTCCCGTATTTACATTTAAAGCAATACAACATCTAGATATTCTTTAAAACCTGAAAACCGAATACAGTTACAAACTTCAGCTATCTGCGAATAGTTTTTATACACAAAAATTATTTACCAAATTTCATCGCTTGCAAAATAATAATAATAATAATAATAAACTTATTTTGACGGTATTGTGAGATAAATAATGAGATAAATGTGGAATAGGGGTTAAAAATGAAGAAAACTAACAAGATTTGGCAAAAAACATATATCACGAAAGCATGATGAAAATATAATGTCTAGGTAATCAGCCAATATACAGGGTGTCCATAATGACTACTTTAAAGTTGGCTACACACGAAGCTACTGGTCAGAAAGTTGGGAAATTTTGTGAAGGACATATTAAAAGAATGGGAATTTGTTTAAGCAAAAAAAAAATTTCAAAATTTCGCCACCAGATGGCGTTTTAATGAATTACACATTTAGCATACATTTACGATAGTTTACATATTTTATTGCAATGCCGGCCATCATTTTCAGCTACGCTCTGGAATCGTAAGATCGCATGCTCCACAGTTGACCGCAGTGTGTTCTGGGAAATGATATAAACATATCGCGAAAAATGTTTTCTTCAACATGATTTATTGTAATAAAGATTTTAGATGTGTAATTCATTAAAAAACGCCCTCTGGTGACGAAATTTTGAACTTTTTTTTTTTTTTTTTTTTTTTTTTTTGCTTAAAAATTCCCATTCCTTCATTTTTTCCGTCACAAAATTTCACAACTTTCTGACCAATAGCTTCGTCTGCAGACATCTTTAAAGTAGGACACCCTAATTATGGACACCCTGTACTTTCAGGTCATATTTCAGATTTGTACAAACCACAGATATCAGGACCTGTCTTTGCGCTACCATAATCATGGAGTATTATGAAATACTGGTATTTCATATAACTCGACACCGCCGGTTTCGGAAAAAAGTACTCTATGTTTAATGATATGAGTCGCAAGCTAAAAAACGACTATTACATCATAAACTGTTAGTATTTCTCCTTACAATATGCTAAATTTCAATGTATATATATTGCGTCTAATAATAAATAAAAGATATTGAAAAGTTATCTCCTGAAACTTTCCAAACACACAAATATTTATTCGCACAATACGCTCAGTTCATCTATCGGCGTCAGGGCGTATTGTGCGAATAAATATTTGTGTGTTTAGAAAGTTTCAGGCGATAACTTTTCAATATCTTTTATTTATTATTAGACGTAAAATATTTACCCTGACGCCGATAGACGAACTGCGCGTTCTGGGGAGCATTATGGAAACGTATAGACGCCTCGTTTAATTACAGAATTTGTAATTCTTTTCTTCATTTAAATAAGGCGAAAAATTCTACTAAACAATTCTAGTAAAAGCGTACGAACCCTGTTTTAGGATAGTGTAGAAAATTCTAGCATATTCAAAAACATCCTAGTACATTCTGGAAGATTTTTAAAACATTTTTAGAACGCTTTGGACGAAATATGAAGATGCCCTACGTCGACCACTTTCAACCACCATATCTCCCACACCCCTACAGCTAGCAACATGCAACCACCATAGTGCACGATGAGAGGCTTGAGGCTAATAACACACACAAACACCAGTGGTCTGCGCTGAGTAGTTGTGGCTTCAAAGTGAAATATAAGGAATTACACGTCTATTTTTACATTGAAAATGCCCTATGTCGACCACTTTCAACCACCATATCTCCCATACCCCCCCAAGTACCGACATGCAACTACCATAGTGCACGATGGGAGACTCGAGGCTACTACCACACATGAACACCGGTGGTCTGCGCTGGGTAGTTTTGGCTGTAAAGTGAATTATACGCACACACACGTCTATTTATATATATATAGAGAGATTATTTGCTTTTGTTTATTCTCAATACATAAGGCGAAGAACACTTTTCGAAATTACTGGTGTTCAAGTTCAAGGGACCATACAAACGATGAAAATAATTCGCCTAAGACAAATATCATTTTTTGTGCTAGGGCGCAAGCCTAATATTCAGAGGGCTGTGGATCACACCCGCTTCAAATTTTCACTATGAAAGCACCCTAGAGAGAGACAGGAGACACTGTTATCTTGAATAACAAATAAATTAACTCATTGATTCAAGGTATGCTTTGATTATATATTAACTATTAAAATTATATAAGGGTAACCGCTGTTAAATGCTGTATGATTTATTAATCCATTTTTGCCTGATTACTTTTTATCTCACCATTCTTCTGATTTATAGTAAATGAAATAAATTTAATGTACAAAATAGAAAATAAAATATACTTTTAAAAATATGAATTTATTTTAAGAAAATCAAAACGTTTAAATTTTGGAATGCTAAGCATTAGGCACAGTTTTTCTCTTTTTACTTTGAAATCAACCTTGACTAACAATAAATTTAATAAAGTAAAATACTATTAAAAAAAGAAATATTTTCATACTTTAAATACACAGATTGAAATTAATTCATCAATACAATAAGTAATTTTGTTTATTAGACATGAGTAAAGTAATTTATTTTGAATGAAAGAATTTGAAACAATTTTTGTGCAATCTAATCATGCTATTTCTGAAAATTTCTTGTAGTCTTTTCAACAGAGTTTCCCCATCCTAACTGTATTTTATTTACTTAGATATAATTGTTTAAAACATCGTATTTAATACAATCTGGTATTTAACATCCAAGGGAAATATCCTTTGAATTACACATTTTTCAAAGAAAAAATGTCTTTTTAGATTTACCTTGAAATAATTAGCAACACTCTTTGTGCAATCTAATCATGCTATTTCTGAAAATTTCTTGTGGTTTTTTCAACAGAGTTTTCCTATCCTAACTGTATTTTATTTACTTAGATATAATTGTTTAAAACATCGTATTTAATACAATCTGATATTTAACATCCAAGGGAAATATCCTTTGAATTACACATTTTTCAAAGAAAAAATGTCTTTTTAGATTGACCTTGAAAGAATTTGAAAGAAATTTTGTGCAATCTAATCATGCTATTTCTGAAATTTTCTTGTGGTCTTTTCAACAGAGTTTCCCAATCGTAACTGTATTTTATTTACTTAGATATAATTGATTAAAACATCTATTTTAACACAATCTGATATTTGAAATCCAAGAGGATATATCCTTTGAATTACACATTTTTCAAAGAAAAAAATGTCCTTTTAGAATTACCTTGCGAATTTTGAAGAAACCTGCTACGAACGTTATTTTTGTTGAAACTGCTACAGAAACCTGCCACAAAATGTTTTCTACAGAAATACGGGTATTAAAAAAACGCACCTGATTTATAGGCAAAACGTTACACATATTTATCGCTTAGAGATTAGGAAATCTGATAGGGTTGATAAACAAGAAAGGTATAATCGATATATTTGGGGTAAATGGATTGACATGAAATTTGTTTCCGTTAAATAGGAAGTAAATAAACAAAATTTTATGACTATTGTATTTCGAAATTATGAACTTTACTTTTACATGATACGTCAAAAATTTCTGTCAATATTCGTAATTCCATGACTTGGTAGAGGGTTTAAGATATGAATTGATTGATCTGAATTTTATTTTCCATAACTGATTATGTATATTAGTCTATTATTTTATGGAACAGATGTTTTTCTTCTTTATGAATAGGAAATCTTTAAAGTACTTTTAATCGAATGTATTAGAGAAAGAGTATGTTTCCAAAAGGGGAGCAATGGCGCCGAATTAGGTTATTATTATTTTTATATTTTTTACTTATGCTTTCGTGCATTTATGGTACTTATTTATCAGTTCTTTAGCTATAAAAGAGTTAATATCATTCTGAAACTGACATTTTACGAAGAATTTGTACAAATTAATCCAACTTCTGCATTTATAATTAAAATAAAAATAAAAATTATTGATTTCATAAGCATTTTTATTATCTATCTCGTAATTTTACATCATTACATAATTTTTCTCCGACTATTTTACATGAAAATGATTGAACAAGTTTTATGCAACATATTGCATTTCTTTAAGTTTCCTGAAATTGGTTTTTTAACTTTTTTTTCAGTTTTTTCTACATTTCGATTTGAAAATTCGCCAGAACTTTCGTCTAAAATATCAAGTCTGCGTTTAATTGTTTTTTATTTTTTTTAAACAGTAAATCACATATTTCTTGACTGTCTGTTGATTTAGAATTTACGGAAAGTTCTACACCACTAGATATATCATGGGGTAAATCGCTGCATAAACTATTTTTTATTACATCTTCTTCATGTTTTACAATATTGGGATCAGGTGGCAAACAAACCGATTTCCGGAACATCCAAAAAAAAAAAAAAAAAAAAAAAAAAAAGAAAAAAAAGATCAAACATTTCCCACGTAAAATAGTCAGAAAAAAGTTATATAATGATGAAAAATAAAAAGATAGATAATGAAAATGCTTATGAAACTGATGATTTTTTTTTTTTTTTTTTTTTTGTGTGTGTTTTATAAATGTAGACGTTAGACTAATTTGTATGAATTCTGCGTTAAATATCAGTTTCAGATTGTTATCCTATCCTAATAATATTATAAATCTGATTGTGTGCAAATGTTAGGCTGAAGCCAGCGTCAAAATGGAGCATTTAATGATCCTGTATCTTTGCATATAGGCTGATTATAACCCTCAAATGAACATAAGCTGGTTTTTGTTTATTTTATTCAAATATTTTTCTTAATAATTCAAAATTTCGTTATTTTCATTGAGAATAAATGGACCTTTTTTCGTATAGCATTTTAAAATGGTTACATTTACTTTACCGTTGCTAATACTTTATCGTTGCCAAAACTAATTCAAAACCCGGAATAATTATTTTTACTCAATTTTTACTCAATTTAATTTCAATTGAAAAAATTTCACGGGAAAAATGAAAATGAAATAAAAAAAATTAAACAAGTAAGAAGAAGATTAAATAATATTATTAGAAATAAAACGTACTTTTTTTAGTTTTTGATAATAATACAAGGTTTCAATATGCGTAACCATACGAAACAGGCGAATATGACATCATTTATCTCTATCTCTATAAAAGAGTAAGTGTCTGTCTGCCTGCCCGCGGATTTCTCCGTAATTATAACACCTAGGACTCTAAACTTTTTGTCATGTGTAGATGTTGTCACCGGAAAGTATACCTCAGCGCCGGATTTTTAAATTTTAATTTAGATTTTTTTTTAAATTAAAACGTGTATATGGAATTTTGGGTTCGAAGCTATTTCAAGCTCCTCCCATGAAATAGCCTCGGCAACGCCATCCGTGGCAACGAAGCAGCCAGCCAATGAGAGCAGGTGTGATTATGTCATGATTCAGGATCTAGCGACGAGACGACAGTTTATGGTCGTAGCACAGTGTTTATTTTTTAGATTTATTTTAAAGAAAAAGAATTTTTGACTGATTGAGATTAAAGTAGGTTAGTTTTGATTGTATTCATTCTTTGTATGTTTAGTTGCCCCCATATATTATGCTTTAGGTAAGAATATAACTTGCATTTTACTGAATGGTTTCATAGCGTTCATATTCTGAAATGAAACAAACTGTTTTCAATAACAAATCTTAATGAATTAAATTAATCTTACACTTTACTATAAAATGTACAGTTCTACAATTTATCGCATGTTACAACGTTCTCGGGAACTAAAAATGTAGTAAAAAACTCTTAACAGAAAGATTGTAAATTAACAAACTCATATATATAAGATATAACTTTAAACTGATATGCCTCATCAACTGTTGTCGAAATCAATGTAATGTAAATATTTCTTAAATATTATGATTTTGTTTAAGAATTGGAAACATTCAGTGAATTGGAAACATTCAGTGTATTTTTTCATCAAAACAATTTGATTTGTAAGTATGAGGTAAAAAAAAAAATCACCGTTTTCTCACATAATGAGTTTCATCAGAAAGTAAAACAATAAATAAATATAAATGATTTGCGGAGCTGTTTCAAAATAATTATAAAGAATAAGTCTTTAAAAATGTAAAATCAATGTTATTTCTGGCCGAGTTTTTTTTTAAATAATTATAAACCATTTTAATTTGTAAGCATGTTGTAAAAAAATCACCATTTTCTGACAAATTTTGAGTTTTATAAGAATCGCCCAAGAAAAATATAATAATAATAATAATAATAATAATAATAATAATAATAAATGTGGTATTATATTTATGTTGTCATCACACTCTTTATAATTATTTTTGTTGAGGGTTTTCGGGCGATGTGATTGAATTTTTGATAGAAACAGCTCCGCAAATCATTCATATTTACTTAATGTTCAACTTGATGATAAAACTCATAATATGTGAGAAAACGGTGATTTTTTTTTTAAATTCATATTTACAAATTAAATTGTTTTGCGGATTGTAAGTATGAGGTAAAAAAAAATAACCGTTTTCTCACATAATGAGTTTCATCAGAAAGTAAAACAATAAATAAATATGAATGATTTGCAGAGCTGTTTCAAAACAATTATAAAGAATAAGTCTTTAAAAATGTAAAATCAATGTTATTTCTGGCCGAGTTTTTTTTTAAATAATTATAAACCATTTTAATTTGTAAGCATGTTGTAAAAAAATCTCCATTTTGTGACAAATTTTGAGTTTTATAAGAATCGCCCAAGAACGGACATGGAATGTGGTATAAAATTTATGTTGTCATCACACTCTTTATAATTATTTTTGTTGAGTGTTTTTGGGCGATGTGATTGAATTTTTGATAGAAACAGCTCCGCAAATCATTCATATTTACTTAATGTTTTAACTTGCTGATAAAACTCATAATATGTGAGAAAACGGTGATTTTTTTTTACTTCATATTTACAAATTAAATTGTTTTGAGGAAAAAATACATCCTACACTGCACTGAATGTTTTAATTCCTTAGCAAACTCATAATGTTTAAGAATTATTTACATTATATTGATTTCGACAACAGTTGATGAGGCATATCAGTTTAAAGTTATATCTTATATATGATTTGTTAATTCAATGATGTGAAATTTATGATTATTTATTTATTGTTATTTACAAATTTTCTTTCTGTTACTGTTATTGGACTACATTTTTAGTTCCCAAGAACGTTGTAATATGCGATAAATTGTAGAACTGTACATTTTATAGTAAAGTGTAAGATTAATTTGATTCATTAAGATTTGTTATTGAAAACAGTTTGTTTCATTTAAGAACATGAGTTGATATGTCTAGCGCTATGTAAACATTTAGTAAAGTGCAAAATATATTCTTACCAAACACATAATATATGGGGGCAACTACGCATACAAAAAATGAATACAATTGAAACTAACTTATGTGAACCTTAATTAGCCAAAAATATATACCTTTTCTTTAAAATAAAACTCAAACATAAACAAAACAATGAAATCTGTGGTTAGCCGCTTTCAGCTGTGAACATGAACTGCGGTCGCTGGATCCTGGATCATCCCATATTCACACCTGCTCTCATTGGCTGTCTGCTTTGTTGCTGGGGGTTGGCGGAGAGCATGGAATAGCCTCGAATCCAGAATTCCGTATGCATGTTTTACTAAAAAAAAATCTAAATTGAAATTAAAAAATCAGGCCTAGGTGTTATAATTACGGTGCTTTCCTCAGGCAGGAAGACAGAATAGGTTTGTTTGTATAGAGGTTTGTGTGTGTGCTGTTTTTAATAAAGACAGTTGCATTTTTTCTGCGACCCTTTCACGAAAGTTTTTTCTGCGAACCTTTCACAAAATCAATATTTTTTCCACAATCCTTTGACAAATTTCGTACTTTTTCTGCGATCCTTTGACTAAATTCAAGTTTTTCCTGCAATCATTTGACGAAATTTGCTTTTTTTGGGATCCTTTAACGAAATTTGTGTTTTTTCCACATATTTTTGTCGAGATTCATGTTTTTTCAGTGATCCTACGACGTAATTCGTGTTTTTTTCAGCGATCCTTTGACGAAATTCACATTTTTCCTGTGATCCTTTGGCGAAATTTGCGTTTTCCCCGCGATCCTTTGATGAAATTCACATTTTTCCGTGATCCTTTGATGAAATTTGCCTTTTTAATGATCCTTTGACAATATTCGTGTTTTCTCTGCTGCCTTTTGACGAGATTCATGTGTTTTTAGCGATCCTTTGACAAAATTCGTGTTTTTTCAGCGATTATTTGATGAAATTCGTGTTTTTCTCGCGAACCTTTGACAAAATTCACGTTTGCTAGCGATTCTTTGATAAAATATGCTTTTTTCTATTATGATAGGGAAAAGCGGATTAGGATAGGTAGATAGGGAAACCCCATTATCGGATCGGGACATTAGATGCAATTAAGAAACATTTGCATATTTGTAATAATTAGCGAAAATGGCGAGATAAAGGGGGTGGGGGGGAACGACTTTTTATTAAATATCGCATTTGTTCTACATCAACTTCCTCTCACCACCAGGGGGTGCTTTGCTATGTCTGTTTCTATGGGCTGGATCACGACGGTGTATAGCTCTTTCCACTCTACATCAATAGAGCTTACTGATTTTAGTTCGGATTTTCACCACAGGGGGCGCTTTCGTATCTCTGGTTCTATGTGCTGTATCATGACGGGTTATGCCTCATTTGACTCGACATCGATAACCTTAATGGTTTCAGTTATGTTCGTATAGAACATATTGTGCCCCCTGGCGGTGGAAGGTGTAACTAAAGGATTTTGCAGCTAACTCGGGTTCTATGGGTCACATTACGACACGCTTTGGCTCATTCATCTCAACATCAATAGAGCTTGCCGATTTTAGTTCCGAGTTTCACCACCAAGGGGCGCTTTCGTATCTCTGGTTCTATGGGCTGGATCATAACGGGGTATGCCTCATTCGACTCGACATCGATAACCTTAATGATTTCAGTTATGTTCGTATAGAACATATTGTTCCCCCTGGTGGTGGAAGGTGTAACTAAAGGATTTTGCAGCTAACTCGGGTTCTATGGGTCACATCACGACACGGTTTGGCTCATTCGACACAACATCAATAGAGCTTACCTATTTTAGTTCTGAATTTCACCACCAAGGGGTACTTTCCTATCTCTGTTTCTATGGGCTGGATCACAATGGGGTATGTATCTTTCCACTTGACATCGATAGAGCTGACTGATTTTAGTTTGACCGGTTTAGCGAATACCGGTTATAATTGATCCGAGGATGTCACACAAACTCTCAGAATTAAAAAAATTAAATTAAATGCCATTTTTTTTTAACGAAGTTTCTCTAAAAACGGAAAGTAACTTACTCCATATTTGTGTATAAAAAGGAGAAATAAAACAGATTAGTATATTTTTTACACAATTTTCTCATTAAAACTGAAAAACAGAATTTATTTTCACTTTGAATAGATGGTGAAAACAAAATCTTGATTTCAGTAAATTATCCGAAAAATAAAAACATATTCAAACTTCATGAATCAATTTATTCTGGAGAACAAAAATTGCCTGTCAACATAATGTCATTTAGAAAACAAGATTTGTTTCAACTATATATTAAACCAAGGAGGCAGAATTGAATTTAAAGAAAAAGCATATACTATTTCTAATTAATGTTTTTTTTTTTTTTTTTTGAAGGATGGCTGTTAAAACGTTTCACAAAGGCGTTAAAAGTAAAATTGTCGGCCAAAAAGTTAAATTTCGCCTTTTTTAACATGGAAAATCTAAATGAAACGTTTAAAAAAAGTATAGAAGACATCTCATATGTTCAAAACGCAAATAACATGAACCTTTTAACAATATATAAAATACTCAATTTAGACAAAAATCCTAAAGCAATGTTCCCAAAATGGAAGCAATGGCACTAATGGATTAAATAGGAAGTAAAAAAAGCAAATTTGGATGACTATTGTGATTCTAAATTATGAACGCTTTTACATGATACGCCACAATTTGATGCCAATTTTTGTAATTTTAGTGCCTGGTAGAAGGCTCAAGGAATTAATCAATTGACATGATTTTTTTTTTCTGATAGAAGAAAACTTTAATCACTATTTTATTGCGAAATTGTAAACATAATTTTTTTTCATTCCACCCTATTGGATAACCTGCTGTATTTTAATACTCATGACAAGTGACTAATCAACAGAAATTTTTCAGGAGAGGTCTTCATGATATATAGTTATAATGACACATACAAATTTAGAGACAGTGATCATTCAATCTGTATCTATACTATTGTATAAAGAGCGAACGCCTGACTGACTGACTGACTACATCAACGCCCAGATGCGACAAAAGTCAAAATCACAAAATTTGAACAGTAAATTGCTGTTACGACCTAGGCAAGCAATAAGTAAGGATTTTTGAAAATCACCCGTTTCCTCCCGAAAAGGTTAAAGAGGGATCGAAAGTTTTAGGTCATTTCGCCATATCTTAGCAGCAGTTTGAGGTAGGAGCGCGAAATTCAGGTAAACAAATCTACTAAAAAAAATAGTTAAACACGTACTTCAGCTATTTTAGAATTTCACCTCTTAAGGGGGAGGGGGGGGGGGTAAAAAAGAATGAATCTTGCAACAATAAATTTGGAAATATATAATCGCAACAATAGTTACAACAATAAAATTATTACAATGAAATGCCTAAAATACAGCTAAACCAATCTACTAAAAAATAGTTAAACATATATTGCAGTTTTTTTAGCGATTTTGTCGCCAATATCGGCAATGAACCGAATTGTGGAAGATCAGACGAATAAGACAACCAATGCTGATTTTTTATTAGATATTTTGCGTAAGACATTTTATTTTTCCAAGGTCGACGCATTGTCCATCCGAGTTTGCCAGGACGGGGGCCGTTAGTCTATATTATAAAGCTAAAACGCCGACGTAATATTAACAGTGACAACCATCTGACCAATAAATTGCGGTTACTGCAATTTATTTTAACTTCTAAACGTCCTAAAAAATTTGAATTTTTATACCGTTGTATAGAAAACAAAAGTATACTTTCAAATGCAATTTGTTTGAAAAATGTATCTTAATTGACTGATTTGTTATGGTTTTTAAAATAATTTTCCAGCATAATTAAAAAAAAAAAATCTTCTTGCAACTATAATTACAGGAGACTAATTTGTTTGGTTTAGAACAATGTAAATAATTTAGCATTTGTTTGTTTCCGCGTAACAATTCATAAATATAGTGCCAAATGCAATTGAAACATTATTAATCTATACTAATAAAAGAAAGTTGTTTTTCCGTGTGTCTGCGTGCGATGGCTAGCAAAATCTTTCGCACGTAGAAGTTTGAAAATTAAGGTGCGGATAGTCCAAGGCAGGTCCTGATGCACCTGAGGCTCGGATTTTTAATTTTATGAGACCCGAACCACCTGGGGTCGATTTAAGATTTTTGCCCTAAATTGTTTATAACTTACCCAATTTTTATCCGATCCTCTTCGTTTTTGGGGCGCTTTCTCCATTTAGCTTTTTCCCATTTCTAAGTTTCAGCTAAGACCCTGTCCCCCTGAGCGCCGCACGGGGCCCGCTGATTTTTTTGTTTCCTAAACTGTTAATAAATTAACCAATTTTAATCCGATTTTCTTAATTTTTGGTGCTTTTTCTTCCTTTCATTATTCCCCCATTTCTACTTTACAGTGAGGAGACCCTTCATCTTAGGGCCCTGCTCAAAACTATCAGCTGGCCCCTTTTGGCCCACCTACTATAGTTCCTTTAAAAATCGTCCGTAAAAATTTTTTTCTAACAACTTCTTAGTACATCCAGCTACTACATGGATGACAAAAGAAATTTCGGCCCCTTGAAGGTTTTTGTTCCCTCAATTGTTAATACCTTGCCCCCTTTTAATCCGATCTTTGTTTTGAGGGTCTTTTCTCCATTTAGTTATTCTCCTATTTTTACATTCCAATCAGGGCCAGTCATCTCAGGGTCCTGCTCAAAACTATCTGCAGCCCCTTTTGGTCCTCCTACAATAGCTCCCTTAAAAATATTCTGATTCACTAACATTTTTTTTCTAACATCATCAACTACTACATGAATGACAACAAAAATAAAAATTCTCGTATAAGACTCGGGCACCAGGGGCCCCTTTACGTTTTTAAATTTTTAATAACTTCCCTCCTTTTTATCCGAAATTCTTTGTTTTTGGGGTTCCTTTCTCCATTTAGTTATTACTCCATTACTACATTCCAGTTAAGATCCTGGGTCCCTGTGGCTGTCTCCGGAGCCCTTGAACTTTTTGTGCGCCATACATTTGTGTCACCATCTCCATGCCAATCTGTAAAGTTGAGTCTTGGATTTCTCCCCCCAGGCCACCGCCCGCATATTTTTATTGGGGCCCTCAGGCCTTTTTTTAATCATTTCTTTAAAATTTTATTCTTATGATTAATGTATACCTTATGCTTAATTTCGACTAATGAAAGATTTAAATCGCTAAGTACTAGGATCTTTTAAGATATTTCCCTCTTAGGTTCCTGCTCAAAACTATCAGATTCCCCCTTTGGTTCTCCTATTATAGCTCCCTTAAAAATCGTCCGATTCACTAGTTTTTTTTTTTTTTAACAACTTTTTAGGACTTCCAGCAACTATCTGCACGACAAAAAATTTGAATATTAATCTTCTTCTTGGGGCCCTTGGTGCAGCTTCTTTAAAAATGATCCCATTATCTTCAATTTTCTAGGATACATAACATAGTTCTAGGGTACTCAGCTATTTTATAAACAACAGTATACCCTCTATTATTCGTTTTGCGGATTATCCGTGCTCATTCCGGACTCATAAAAAATTAAAGAGAAACATTTTTACGCTTATTATGCATGTAAAGTCGATGTTGATGTGAATTAAAATTTTGTCCGGATTAGCTGATAGTATTGTGAAGTGCGTAGACATCAAATCGAAGACTGTTTGACAGAACCTGTTTGACGGGGTAGGATTGAAGGGCATGGGAGGGATCGGAATGTTACACACACTTGTTGTTTGTACCTTTCAGCTGTCCTGTCTCACTTTCGCACGTGTTACTTTAGTTTTTGCGTCTTGTTTGTCGTCAGTTAGTAGCGTGAATTTTGTTTACTGGTAATAATGATTGGTGTGAAACGAAAACGAAACTTTTTAAATGTTAAACAAAAATTAGAAATCTTTCAAAACTTGATAATGGAGAATCAGCTAGCAAATTAGCAAAAGATTATCAAATTGGAGTACAAACTATACGTGATATAAAAAAGAACAAAGAAAAACTCATTGCCTTTACGAAAAATTGTGATGACGAATCTGCACTTTCGAAACAGAAAGTCTGAAATCGTCAGCATACAAAGATATAGATTCTGATCTGATACATTGGTTTAATCAAAAAAGAGCTGAAGGTATACCTATTTCGGGTGCCATGTGTTTTGAAAAAGTCAGAATTTTTCATGGAGCACTAGAATTAGAAGGAGATGTTAATACTTCAAATAGATGGCTAACTCAATTGAAATAAAATTATGGAATCCGGCAGTTAAATGTTTAAGGAGAACGTCTACGTGTGGATGTGAGTGCTGCAGAATATTTTTCTGTGAAATTGCAAAAATTTATTGATCAAGAAAATTTGATTCTCGATAAATTAAAAATGCCAATGAGACAAGATTGTACTGAAAATGACTCTCTCAAAAAAAAAAGTTGTTTCACGCGAAAAAAAGTCAGCTGCGGGCTCCAAATCGACGAAGGAGCGCATTACAATCATGTGCTGTACAGTGCAAATGCTTCAGATGTGTTAGAAATGTGTAATCACACATTACATCATTCAGTTCATTATTTTATTAAATCTTGATTTGTTCTCTTATCGGTAATTTTTATTGGCTGTCCTATTAAAAATCTTTATAGGATCTTTTCGAATCCTGCCTAAATGTTATAAAAAGGAGTGATTTTCTATTTTTACTTACTGTATTTCTTATACCCATGTATGATAGTCCTTCTGTAAATAAAATCTTTTAAATACGATTCATCAGTCTCTTCAATTAACGCAAACATATATCTCCACGCATATTCAAAAAGGCGACCATAAAATGAAACTCGTAATGTTCGGAAAGGCTGTGAAACCCCGCTCGTTTAAGGGTACAGAACCAAAAAAAATTACCTGTTGTTTATTTCAATCAAATAGGGGGGGTCTGGAGTTTTAGGTCATTTCTTCCTTGTCATCCATATGACAAGGGAGATTTTTCTCCGATGGTTCCATGAACATTTTGTTCCTGAAGGCAGGAAATACTTATCCGAAAAAGCAATATTGCTTTTGGACAATGTTCCTTCACATCCTAATGAAAGTCTCCTAGCTTCTGATCTTAAACATCCATACGGATACCGGTAAATTTCTCCCTCCAGATGTTATAGCAGCGATACAGCCTATAGATCAAGGTTGAATTTCAGCAATGAAACGACACTACAGATCTAAACTTTTGAAAAATCTGATTCAGGAAGTTATAAGACTACCAAATTTTTGGAAGCAATATTCGTTGTTGGAGGCAGTATATGGAATGTCAGCAGCATGGTCATAGGTAAAATCGTCTACGTTATGACGATCGCGGGGAAAGATGATGACACTTGATGAAGATTCTTCTTCAGATATTCAAGAGGAATATGAAAACAGTATTCTTGAACAAGGAAAAGAATTAGAAGGTTTCGAAAATCTTGATGAAGAAAATTTGGTTTCAAAAGGATGCATGTGAGCCTGGCTTCCAGTATTTGACTGATGAAGACATCGTTACTAACTGTGTAGTCGGTGCCAAATTTACGGCAGGGCATTCGGAGCACGGGCCTTCAAATGCTACGAAAGATTTTTTAATAATTGGCCAAAATTTAATGAAGTTTTAACTATTAAAGAACAAAATTAATATGGAATATATCTATTTATCTTTTTTAATTAAAAAATTACTTTTTAAGGGGATACTTCACTCACTGACTGACTGACTCATCAACGCAGAGCTGAAATGATTAAAGTCAAGATCACGAAGTAGGAGTAATTCAGCATAATATATCTACTAAAAATAGTTAAAAACGAAATTCAGCAATTTTAGAAATTTAACCAAGGAAGTTAAATGGGGGTCGGAAGTTTTAGGTGATTTCGCCATGTATATCAACTGAAGTTATTCATCGACTTTATATTTATTTTAGTGATTTTGTTGCCAACATCCTCTATGAACCTAATTATGTAAAAATAGACGAATAAGACAACTATTGCCTAATTTTTTATTAGATATTTAGCGCAAGACATTTTTTTAAGGATTTTTTTTAATTTCATAATATATATAGATGCCATACGAAATAGAGTTTTGCTAAATGCTATGCCATTTGGTTTTTTCTTCTGTATTGTCAGGGAAATCGTTTTTTTTTTTCTGTTACATGCACCAAACGAAATGCATTCTCATTTATAAAGCCAAAATTATTTTCTACGTTTGTATCAATGTAACTTCATTTTTTCTTGATTGTCTTTTAACGATTTATGTTTGGGAATGTACAGAACCCATTATTGGTTTGTAAGAACTCATGGTTAATATGGGCAAAGCCAAGTGGTTTTGCTAGTACTTGTATGAACTTAATTTTTATTTTCAGTGGATGGTTGTATTTGGAAAAAAAAAGTTATTTTAGTAATAGGATGTGATAACATTTTAAATAATTATATCTTGGTCCTGTGGAAAATGTATTATTAGTTGATTTATGCTTTATCACTTCATAAAAATGAAATTGCATAAAGAAAGGTAATCAGCACCATGCAATTTATTATAAAACATCTATTCAATTAAAATTTCATAATTATGAAATAATTATTAAAAATAAATTAATGATTATCAAATTAATTTTTTTAATTGATATTTTAAAGAAATTATTAAAGTCAATAGTGGTTATCTTAATAAGTACCGCTTTCAGTAATATATATTTTTGCTCAAAGATACTGTGAACATCGGTGCAAGGGGACGCCCATAAGAATCTGTGCTCAAGGCCCCAAAATTTGTAAATCGGTCTCTGTGTGTAGTTAAATCTAATAGTGATATCATGTACGCTAATAGCTCCCAGTGCATGTAGAATCCGTCGTGTGTGCAAAGTCCTCCACGTTCCCTGTGAATTATACGTCTGGAGGTGCCTAGTCAGGTGAAGATCTCGTCACCTTATCAAGGTTCTATATTACGAGACCAACTTGCGTGGCGATAGCATGACAAATGGGTGTGCGATACAGCGTGAAATTGGTAAATACACCAGCATCTCACATCCGTCCGGTATAACCGGCCAACTAAGGATAGGCAACTTAGACAACAAGATGCACTAAAGCCAGGTCGGCGTAAAGGCTTATCAAACAGATCTTCCCCATGTGGAGATCAGGCAGATTCAAGCCCCGTTGCCAGGCATCAAACCGTTATGCTGGGCAAAAGCCCGGAATGTAGGGGCCTGGTCAACGGTCTAAAAAAACTAATAGAGATGATAGTACTCATGCAGAAGATGTACAAAATTAGAGAAATACAATTTCTCATTCTATTTCTCTACAATCTGTGGAAACTTTATTAGATTATATGGGACAAAGGGGATTTTATTTTGTTGCATTACTGCGGTTCGTAAAATATGTGTCGATATACGACAAGAGATGAACAAACAGCAGAAGAAAAGACGCATTACAGATTTTTTTTAAGCGGCAAATGTTAAAAGAAAAATACCTAGTTTGATGTTATACAGCATGCAAATGTGAGTAATTTTTATATTTTTGTACTAATGTTGATTTTTTCTTTAATAAAAAAACTTTTCGGATTATCTGTGTTTTTCTGTTGTCCGTGTACTCTTCCTGGTGATTAACCAGGATAATCGGGAGTGCACTGTACTAAACATTTTCTTAGACCCCCAACTACCAACTTATTTTTAAATATTAATCTTCTTTTTCGGCATCAACTTACGTTTACTCACTACAGCCGTAAATTAAAATTCGAGTTACTGTTAAAAATAAGTGGTTACGTTTAGAGAGAGGCGGGGTATTTTCATTTGTAAATTAAATATCGCGTTAATGTTAAAGGAAACGCGTTAAATTTATTGGAGGGGAGGGCAAATTCCACCGTCTTGTGGCTCATTCTTTTCTTGGGTTCTATGGGCTCGATTTCAACAGGATTTGGGTCATTCGTTTTGATATCGAAAACTTGAGTTTATTTGTTTATTTATTTATTATCAAGAGCCCGGATAACGCCGGGCGGGTCAGCAAGTAAATAAATAAATAAAACATGGATTTAACAGACATGTGATGGAACTAAACGCTTAAACACTGAAATGTTCAGAATCACAAAGGCTGCTAGAAATAGTGAATGTTTCGCAAGTACTGCTGACATATGACTAATATAAAAGTACTAAAAATTATTTCTGGTAGAATTGTTGGGCTAACTAAGAAAATATACGGTAACTAGCAAGCTTCGCCCGCTACGCTGGTCGGTTTCTCCATACGAATTTTGAATCAAACTAAATATACCGGTGAATTGCGTTCATCCAACAATGTACGCTTTTGGTCAAACAGCTACAGGAAAATATGAAAAGAGATCGCATATCAAATTATTGCCTTGGACTACTAAGTATTTGTCTGGCTTTAATTATGATCCTCATATTGATTATTTCATGAATAAGGCTGTTGATCTCGGATCTCAGTTACCCTGCACCTCGTGCCGTGCCTTGAAGTGGCAGGATGAGACTCCCTGAATATGTTGCAGTGGCGGTAGTAAAGAAGATATAGTAATGGATGCATTTTTAGAAATTATAACTTGTAATGTTAGAAATATTGATGAGTTGGCGCTAAAGGCATCACCAAAGTATAGAAAATGTGCAATATCGAAACCGTACAGACCCTCGAAACTTTACTTCAGCAAGCATATTTTATGTAAAAATCTCAATTACATAAATATTCGTAAGAATAATAGGTACTTTTATATTGCTGGGCGCCAGTAAAAACTCACCAAGTCTTGTTTCAATTGGCATCATTTGAACTGGAACAATTTGCATGACATTTTATTTGTATTGATATATGTTTGTGTTTATGTATTTTATCATGATTATATTTTAGATATTTTAAATAAGTTTTTTAAGATATTATATCGCAATGTTAAAATAATGGCTAGTATAGAATTTTACATGCAGAATAAGTTAACCATTATTATTACCCAGCAAGCTTTGCTCGCTACGCTGGTCGGTTTCTCCAAAAAAAAAAAAAAACTTGAATCAAACGAAATATATCTGTGACTTTGATTGTGTGTTGAACATGAACTTTTACCTTCATGTCCTTTCGCATTGGTGTAAAACGATACGAAAGCCATTACGCTGTTATATTTCTAATGTGTTACACGAAATTTAGGCTGTTAAGGACCAACTGGTTTATTTAATGCTTTACAGTATGATTTTCTAAAGAACGATATAAAGATATGCAATATACTAAAACTATCCCTGGAAAATTAACAATGCAAGTTCCATAGAAATCCATTCAGCAGAATCTTTAAAAAAGTATAATGTTTCATAATTGGGTTAAACTGATTATAGAAATGCCCCCCACCTCCCTAATTCTTTTACTAAGCAACATAGAACGATATGTTATGCACTAAAACTTCCCCTCAAAATTTATCTAACTAACAGTGCAAGTTCCAGCAAAATCCATTCAGCAGAATTCAAGGTATAAGCGGCAGCATCGAAATTCCCTTTACATTATAAATATACAGTAGACAGATAAATGTATCTTTCATAATCATCTTCACCTGTTGATAGAACTCTCAGGGATTTTGTAGAAAGTATATGCTGGTATACGCCGTCAACCTTCTGGAATTTTTAAGACGAAATTCTGCACACCGTCCGTAGCTATAATATATACTCTCTAGTATATATCCTCTGTCTATAGAGTATATGCACTGTTTTTTTTTACTACACCACTGACAACTTTCTCCCATAGCTCCATAACTAAACAATGTAGAAAAACAATTCCTGAAATATTATCACACTGGGAAACTCCCATCAAAATCCGTTCAGTAGAACTTTAAAAAAGGTAATCTTTCATAATCGGATTCACCTAATTTTATCTATGACTTCCTCCCGTTGCTCTATAAATAAGCAATGTAGAACAGTGTGCTTTATTTTTTAAACTTTCTAAAACAAATTACCTAACTAACAGTTGTTAGAGGTAATTTAATCTAAATTTTTATATTTATATTTTCATTAATATCTTAAAACATTTCTTTTTTATAAACTCATTCTATTTTGATATTTAATCAAACCCCCCTCCTCCTTTTTCTTATTTTTCTTAAACATTATTAATTAAAACTCTTATTTTCAAAATCCAAACATTTGTATTTTTCTATAATTCAAGACAACCCAGGGTCTTCTTTTTTCACTATGAGATAGTTTCCACGCAAACAACTTTTACTTGAAATTCTCACGTAAATTTAAGGGATCGTAAATTCGAAACGCACACAGGCAGATTGGATAAAGTACAAAAGGCCTTTATAAGAAGTCATGGGAATAACTGAAGCATTATTGTCAGTTGTATTGTGTGCAACTTTTATTACCCTCAGAAAAGAGAGTCATAAAACTATTTCGAAGGCTTGTTACGAAGATACATCAGTATATTGCTTTCGAGTCGTTGTTTATGGCAGGTGTCAGCGGGCGGATAGTTGTTTTCGTGGGACCCGACATACAGCTGTTTTTCAACGAAGCCCACGAGCACCTTGTTTCCAGGAATTGAGACAGGGAAGTTTTGGACGTAGAAGAACCCCACCCAATCAACGCTGAGTTTTTTTTTCCCCTCGTCCGTTACCAGGGGAACGAGAGATGGCTAGCAGTGGCAGTCATGTTTTGAAGCGCGGATAGTTTGGGTGTGTGAGGGTGGAGGGTTCCTTCCCCCACCCCGCCGGTTAGGCAGTGGCGAAATTTTTCGAGAGAGAGACACTTCTCTCCCGGCAGTAGCGACAGTGGGTTGATAGAAAATGTTCGTTCGTGAAGCAACCTGCAATGACCGAAGAAATTTTTGTTTTTCCTATAAGTGCATACCCACGAAGGAGGTCTTCTACCATATTGTCGCGATTTGGATGTTCTAAACAGTTCGTGATAGTGATACTGTATTAAATGCATAGTATTTCTCGGGAGCGATTAATTGTGAGAAAATACCTGCTGAAGTGATGATGACAGCGAGAATTTTATCGAGTGATCTAGCCGACACTACACATGCTCTTTGTAGTGTATTCTGAGAATCTGTGGACTCTGCGCCGATGATCGTAAAAAGATTAATAAATGTTCTCAATTTTCGTGAATTTCGGAGCTTGTTTAACGCCAGTCCTGCCTCCACAGTGTACTTTATTCTTGCAATGAATGGTTGATCGTCCCATTACTATTATAAAGCATGTCATCAACGTGGTAGTCTTAGTATGATTCCCATAGAATAACGCTATGTTCACTAACTTAGCTGTAGAGTTAGAAAAATACATAAAAGAAAAACTTACGTAACGACTATTCGTAGACTCGCAGTTCAGAGGATACTGTGAGAAAAATACAAGTAATATTACCGCAAAACGAGTCGCCAATGCATTAAATCTTCACTATGCGAGAAGGTTTGTTGTCACCTTCACTCTATTCTATCGAGATGTAAGTAAAAAAAAAACTTTATTATTATCATAGTGTCTTATAAAAGATATTGTTATGCTTAACCATATGATAGTACTTATCTGTGTATTAATAATGATCAATAGAAAATGATATACATAGATTATTTGAAGTACTGTTTGTCAATAAACACTCATAACCTACTCTATTCTTAAGTAGTGTTCATGGTAAATATCCTTTTTTTTATATATACTTCTACTTGAGCTTATCTGTTTGTTTTTATTATGTTGGTGGATATAAAACTAACCAATTTGTCTATAAATATGATCTTTGTTACCCAAGAGTATAATTACTGATCATCAAATACATATATATGAATTATCTAAAATGCTGTTTGTTAATAAATGCTAATTTTTTCTAACTTAATTCCTTCTCTGTTTTCTTTTATGATTATTTGCTTAATTATTTCAAAAGGTCTGCTTTCAGTATTTTACCTTTTATTTAACTTACGAAAATCAATCTCCCCAGGATTCATATTAATCCTTTTACTTAATGTCTTTTAATTGATTAAAAATGTTAATTCTGTTAGAAAAATAGATAAATAAATAAATTAAATAATTAAAGTAAATTATTGTATTCTCTAGTCATGGAATTTCTAAATATTATTTTAAGCATTAAATCTAATAAAAAAATAAACTGCTAATTTACTGGATGTTGTAATTTTTAATATTCAAACTTATTTTATTTAATTAACTGAGACCTTTTACTATTCTTTAATTAATTACAGGACATACTTATCTGAATTTTTTATATAAAGTAATTTTAACATTTTGATCTAAAGTCTTATGAGGAGCATTTTATAATAATGAATTACTTATTCAAAATTTAACGATCACAGCTTCAGTGTTGTGAATTCTTGGAATTAATTTTGCATTTTTTTAATATTGGTCAAATATTATTTTGTTTAACCTATATCATCAATTTTATACCTCCCCTTTTTGTACTTTCTTTAAAAGAAAGATTTTGTCCCCTTTATTCCAAAATTTTCACTTAGTCTAAATTATTATGTCTATGAAAATTCCTTGTTGTTACCCTTCATATTAATTCTTGAATTCACAATGCTGATTGTTGGGGAATTGGATGTAGTGCAAATTGAGAATCTTGTCAGTGCTTTTAAATGATTAATTCTTATACTATTTTGAATTCAAAACTTAGAATTCAAGTAAATTTAAATTCTTTAAATTTTAATTGCTTCTGTTTAATTTATTCCATTTACTCTTTTTCTAAATTTATTTTAGTTTGAGAACAATTTTGTAAGTATGCATATTGACAGGATTCATTTCAATTTTTAGTCATAGGTAATTTGCACTCATTCATATTTTTCGCAAAAGGTAATAGTACCTAGGCAAGTAAACAAAACACCCAACACAGTGAAATCATATAAAAATCTGTTCGGTAGAACCTGAGTTTTAATGGTTTCGGAATGGAATAAGAATTTGCGTTTTATAAATATTATAGATGATTATGGTATGATTTTTGTAATCGGATTCGTTGTCAAGCTTTCGCTTCAGAAAACACAACGCAGACGAAAACTTTGCTCCAGCGAAGTACCAACCATCCCCACGAAATTGCCTAACTAACAGTGTAAATCGCACCAAAGTCCGTACAGCAGAACTCAACTTATAAACGGTCGGAATGAAATACGAATTTGCATTTTAAATACATAGTAGATATATCTTTCATAATTGCATTCACCTTTCCCAATCACTTTCCCATTAGGTCTATCACTAAGCAACATAGAATGATATGTTATAGGATCATTAACCATACCTGAAAAATCATTTCCATTAAAATTTGTTCAGTAGAATTTTTTTAAGTAATCTTTAATAATCGGGTTCACATAATTTTAGAGATTTCCTCTTTAGCTCTATAACAAAGCAACGTAGAATAGCTACACGCTAAAACCTTTAAAAAAACATTACCTGATTAAAATGTGAATATGCGGTTTATACTCATAGTAGATGATGATATGATTTTGATGATGATATGAACAGGATTCATCATGAAGATTTCGCTTCAAACATAAACGATGCTTTCAACATTGTGGCTAATACGCCAATTGGCGAGGTATCCGATTGCGGAAAATTAGCCCGAAATCGTATGAATAACTACCCAAAGAAAAGGAGAAACATGGCTGAACACTGAAAACAAATAAAGAAGTAATACATAATACCAATCAGACCTTCGACACTTTATTTGATACTTCTCCATTATCCCGTCGACCACTTTTCATAAAAAAAAAACTATCGCCAAACTATAAGATTTAACGCCAAAAATGCAGTCCCATTCACTTGACATCAGAAGTATTAAACATGTTTGTTATGTCATGAAGCGGTTTTTAATTCGACATTTTCCTGTATTTTCATTTTGTTTTTCTGATATTTTAGTTATTTCGTTAATTAAAATAAAAATTGTGTCCTTAAACGGCTGTGCCATGACATTAAAAAAGAAAATGCATTGTAAAAATGTTGCGTTTCATAGTTAAGTGCAATAGATCAATTTCAACTGACGTCACAAACATTTATTCACCAGCCGAGAAGGATAATTAAGAAAAATAATGTAAATAAATAAATATCCAAGATATTTTTTTCTATTTTCATTACTATATTGTAATTTTTTTGAGTTAAAACTTACTGGACACTTTGGTGAGTGGGGCTTTTCCGAATTTATTTATTTTATTTATTTATTTTGATGTTCCAATGGCAACATTCTTCCATTTGTTTATTTGGAGTTCATGTTTGGCGATGATTTTTTTTTTTTTTTTTTTTTTTTTTTTTTTTTTTTTATGAAAAGTGGTCGACATTATAATTCAGATGTACCCTTTCTTTTAGTGATCACATTTTATTTTAAATCGTGGCGTTTACAGAAATAATAATAAGACACAATTATATAAATATCCGTAAAAATATTCAATTCCCAATTGAGTAGTTGTTTCTATCTGCAAAAATAAACAAAAAGATTTAATTTGAATTTCTTGAATTTCTGTAGTAACGGACGTAAAATTAGACATTATATCTTGTATTGTTAGAATTGTTAGATTTTGACGTCAAAGACTTCGCCAAATTAGAAAAATGTGCAATATCTCACGAACTATTTGACTTATGAGTATTTAATTCATACCATTCGATTCAGAATACAAAAATACATTAAAATATGTTATCATTTGTCACGTAACTATAATACCCGATTTTTAAGGAATTTTTTAAAAGTTTGCTCCCCTTTTTACCCCCCTTAGGTGTGGAGTTTTTGAAAATCCCGTCTTAGTGCGCCTCTACATACTAAGAAGTATTTTTCCTGCAAGTTTCGTATTTGTAGGTTCAGTAGTTTTGGCTGTGCGTTGATCATCTAGCCAGAAAGGACTTTCTTTTATATATTGTTGTGAGCTCGGGGTTCGAAAGGACTGATGCCAATATATAAGAACAATAAAAAAGCTTTATTCACTATAAACAGTGCAATACGATCACAAATATCTTCTGAAAATTACAAGATATTCAGTAATCTTCAAATCCAATAAAAGCGCAGCAAAATTTCACACAGAAACAATGCGTTCAATACGACGTATCAACGACAAAATCGATTCGAGTAACACAGTTCTCAATGCAAAGCCTCTCGTATGACTTCAATCGCAGTTGACAGACAACTAACTAACTGAACTGATGGAGGTCCTTATATAGGTTTCAGATATCTTTCCAGATTATTCCAGAGCCTTCAGATGCTAGAAATTACCAGAAAGTGCTTTAACTTTCGATAGAGAACCCAAGCAAGAAAGGATCCCAATGTATAGGCATAAGGGGGGTGTGGTTGCACAAAAAGTCGCCAAACCCGTCGCCAACTTGGCGACATTTGGCGATATATCGCCAAATTTGGCGACAAAAATAAGTCGCCAAAACCATCGCCAACTTGGCGATAAACCCATTCCTTGGCGATTTTACCATAGACTTCCATTATAAAGATGAGGGTGTAAGGTTGTTTTCCTTGCAAACCATCTGAGGCCTTTAGCATTGAGTTACATGATGCTCAATAGGAAATACATTAATAATACTGCAATTTTCACAATAATAAAATAAAATAAATTTAAACAAATGGAATATTTACAGATATATACAAAATTCATAACATTGCCCCCCTCTCGAGGACTGCACGTCCCGGGCAGTTCAACCTTTGATCGGAAAGCAAACCCGTTACCAACAAATGCTATACTACTCAAAACACTTAAAGCAAACATGGAAAATAACAATTAAACACATTCATAATGCTGAATTATACAAAATATACACTTATTTAAAAAAATTAAATTAAATTAAAGCATAGACATCATTACATACAAGTATTTAAATAATAATAACATTAATAATGATAATGCTAAGCAAAAGAAATTTTTACATTAACTTATATACAAGACCATGGTCATACTAATTTACATTATTTACATTACACTATTTACAATCAATGAACTAAGTACTATGGCCATAGTAAGGAGCCAGCCTGTCGTAATGAACGACTCTAGGCTTCGAACTTGGTGACTTTCGGATCCGAATTACGACATCGTTCAGTCTGTTTAGGACTGTATAAGGACCGTCCTAGTGCGATTCCAGTTTGGGAGAAAGTCCTTTACGTCGAGTCGGATTATAGAGCCAAACCTTGTCACCTTCTTTGAATTGATGTCCCGTGGCTTTCGTGTCGTACCTGGTCTTCATCTTCTCCGTCTGTATATTGATCCGCTCTCGAGCCAAGTTGTGGACGTCTTCAAATCGTGCCTGGAGATTCTGCACTTATCCCTCTGGCGATGAAGGCGCATCTGGAGGGCGACCAAAAATCAGATCACAAGGTAGACGAAGATCACGACCGAAAAGCATCTGAGACGGGGAATAGCCGGTTGTTTCATGGACGGCGCTGCGATAGGCGAGAAGAAACAAGGGAAGTTTTTGGTCCCAGTCTTGTTGGTTTCTTGAGACTAGCAGTGAGAGATTGTTGAGGATGGTACGATTAAATCTCTCAACCATGCCATCCGACTGTGGATGTAAAGGCGTCGACCTAGTTTTGTCCATTCCGAGAAGTTGACAGAGACCCTCAATCACAGCAGATATGAAATTTCTCCCTTGGTCAGAATGCATTTGAAGGGGGACTCCATACCTTGATATCCACTGGTGTACCAAGGCATCCGCAACCGTAGAAGCTTCTTGATCAGGGATGGCATAAACTTCAGGCCATTTCGTGAAGTAGTCCATGACAACAAGGAGGTATTTGTTGCCATCAGCACTTCTTGGCAGAGGGCCTAGGATGTCAAGGGCGATGCGTTCAAAAGGCGCTCCTACATTGTAGAGATGTAGTCTTCCTCGGCTACGTTTCTTTGGTCCTTTCCGAGCTGCACATTACCAATATAAAAATAATAAGTGCAATAATGAACTTTCTGTCAACAATAGCAGAAGGCACTTATTGCTGGCAAGTTAAATACATTCATCGACAAAATATCACAACCTTTTTACATATAGCAGATTTTATTTTGACTATTATTAATAAAGCTGATGTAAATTTTAATTCATATCTAGTTGATTTCTTTTTCTTTTGCAAAGAAAATGAAGATAGCATTTAAAAGTAATACAATTAATTTCATTTATCTACCTTTTCTGTGTATTGCTTAATTTTACATTTACAATAATGATTTTTATTTCTTGAAATTATCCCCATAACATATACATTGTGATACATAGTGCTAAAAGTGCATTTTTTTTGTCATGAATAGTCAATATATAAGAATTTCTAATATTACCTTCGTCAGCTTCCACATTATTTTTTTTTTACCTCAAAATTCCATAATTGTAGAGGGTAATTCAAAAAGATGTATGCACAGTTTGGATGATTATAACTTCAGCTTTTATTTACATACTAGGGCATACATCCGGGCTACCCGGGTAGAAAATATATGTAAAAACCAGTTTTTTTATATTGAAAACTGTAATAGATTTTTTTACATTTAATATTTTCTTAGATTGCCCCTTAACAACACCAAAGAGCATTTTTATATGAAATGACTCGTGCTTATTAGGGAACTACACTGCCGTAATCATTATCTTTTTACGCGTGTAGGTTTCTCTATGGTACTGCATTGTGAAATTTGGTAATTTTTTAAATTCAATATTTGAAATTTATATCAGAAAAACACAATTTTTTACCTTTCTAGCGCAGTTTGTCTAATAATTTTCTGATAAATACTTTTCGAGCTATTGATTTTTTCAGTAACTTCAAACGTTTCATTTTCGGAGATTAATCTGTGGCAACGATTAGCAAAAAATCCAGTCGTCAGCAATGCGTAGCTTTTTATTAAAGAGGATAATTAATATTTAAACTGCAAAAGAATCTACATAAAATGTATAACTTTTTTTCCTAACGCAGACGTTCAAATGTATTACCGCTCTAGTCAATACATTGCTGTTAATTCTGGTCTATTGATTCACTTCATTTGGTGTTGTGGCTCGTTCTTGCTTAATTGCGGTTCCGGAACGATTTCTATAAACATCCATTCGTTTCAAACTTATCTTTTATCCGATTAATTGTAAGTCGAATAAATAAATCTGCCTAAAACTACCTGCGATATTGTCGTTGTACTTCTGCTACATTTTCATACTTGTAATAGCATTTTAAAATAAATTTTCTTCTTTCAAAAGTTAATGTTAGTCCACTCATTATTTCCAATTAATTACACGCTGAAAAGACAGAAAAATCAGACAGTTATGTACCGATAAACAGTGTATATATACATTTTTTTATCGTCCTGTATATTTAAATAAATATTACAATTATATCTTTTTCTTCATATATTTAAATATATTTTCTTTAAAAGTATCTTCTTAAATTTACATTCATTTCTAAATTGTTATCTCCTTATTCTGTTTTCGATATAAAAGGACACTTCTTTCAATTCTTTGTTTTACTAAATTTAGCCGCAGACTTTTCAGTTGTTTCATTTTACTCTTCCAGCAAAAGCTTTCAAACACAGTCATAATCCGTTATGCATTTCTTATTTAGTTTTGTTGATCGCTACGCGACTACATTATTTTGAAGAAAGCGACTGTCAAAATGTAAATATTTTGAAATTATTTAACAAATATATAGAAAAAACGCTCTAAAAGTATCATTTATCCCTTTTAGAATAGAACTGTTTATTGGTAAATTGAAATACATGTACAGGGCGTCCAAAATTCTGAAAACGGTCAAATAATTCTAGATATATACTTCGGATTGAAAAATGGAAATATGCATTTTCATTATTTTTGAAAAATCTATTTAGGAATATCAAAGTTGTGCCTTCAACTCTACCCACAGAATGCACAGAACTCCGTTATTGGTTTTTCCATATTATTGAATATTTATTTATTTTACCTGTAAGACCTCATGGTTAACATGGGCAAAGTCAAATGGTTATGCTAGTACTTGTATGAACTTAATTTTTATTTTCAGTGAATGCTTGTATTTGGGAAAAAAAAGTTATTTTAGTAATAGGATATGATAATATTTTAAATAATTATATCTTGGTCCAGTGGAAAATGTATTATTAGTTGCTGTATACTTTATCATTTCATAAATATGAAATTGCATAAAGAAAGGTAATCAGCACCATGAAATTTATTATAAAACACCTATTCAATTTAAATTTCATAATTATGAAATAGTTATTTAAAAATAAATTAATGATTATCAAATTTATTTTTTTAATTGACATTTTAAAGAAATTATTAAAGTCAAAGGTGGTTATCTTAATAAGTACCGTTTTCAATAATATATCTTTTTACTCAAAGATACTGTGAACATCGGTGCAAGGGGAAGCCCATAAGAATCTGTGCTCAAGGCCCCAAAATTTGTAAATCGGTCTCTGTGTGTCATTAAATCTAATAGTGATATCATGTACGCTAATAGCGCCCAGTGCATGTAAAATCCGTCGTGGGTGCAAAGTCCTCCAAGTTCCATGTGAATTATACCTCTGGAGGTGATTAGTCAGGTGAAGATCTCGTCAGCTTATCAAGGTTCTAAATTACGAGACCAACTTGCGTGGCGATAGCATGACAAATGGGTGAGCTATGCAGCGTGAAATTAGTAAATACTCCAGCATCACATCCGCCCGGTATAACCGGCCAACTAAGGAAGGCAACTTAGGCAACAAGATGCACTGAAGCCAGGTCGGCGTAAAGGCTTATCAAACAGATCTTCCCCATGTGGAGATCAGGCAGATTCAAGCCCCGTTGCCAGGCATCAAACCGTTAAGCTGGGCAAAAGCGTGGAAGGTAGACGCCTGATCAACGGTCTAAAAAATCTAATAATGATGATAGTACTGATGCAGAAGATGTACAAAATTAGAGAAATACAATTTCTCATTCTATTACTCTACAATCTGTGGAAACTTTATTAGATTATATGGGACAACGGGGATTTTATTTTGTTGCATTACTGCGGTTCGTAAAATATGTGTCGATATACGACAAGAGATGAACAAACAGCAGAAGCAAAGACGCATTACAGATTTTTTTTAAGCGGCAAATGTTAAAAGAAAAATACCTAGTTTGATGTTATACAGCATGCAAATGTGAGTAATTTTTATATTTTTGTACTAATGTTAATTTTTTCTTTAATAAAAAAAGTTTTCGGATTATCTGTGATTTTCTATTGTCCGTGTACTCTTCCTGGTGATTAACCAGGATAATACGGAGTGCACTGTACTAAACATTTCTTTAGCCCCCAACTACCACCTTATTTTTAAATATTAATCTTTTTCGGAATCAACTTACGTTTACTCACTACAGCCGTAAATTAAAATTTGAGTTACTGTTAAAAATAAGTGGTTAAGTTTAGAGAAAGGCGGGGTGTTTTCATTCGTAAACTAAATATCGCGTTAAAGTTAAAGGAAACGCGTTAAATTTACTGGGGGGGGGGGGGAGAGCAAATTCCACCGTCTTGTGGCTCATTCTTTTCTTGGGTGTTTTAGGTGTTCGATTTCAGCAGGGTTTGAGTCATTCGTTTTGATATCGAAAACTTGAGTTTATTTGTTTATTTATTTATTATCAAGGGCCCGGACAACGCCGGCGGGTCAGCAAGTAAATATATAAATAAAACATGGATTCAACAGACATGTGATGGAACTAAACGCTTAAACACTGAAATGTTCAGAATCACAAAGGCTGCTAGAAATAGTGAATGTTTCGCAAGTACTGCTGACATACGACTAATATAAATGTACTAAAAATTATCTCTGGTAGAGTTGTTGGGCTAAATAAGAAAATATAAGGTACTTGCGTATTATACGGGCGAGGTCAGATACAACTCCGTAAAGCAGCCAATTATACTAATTACAGTAACCCTTATTCTTTTTAAACTATATAGTTTAATAATTATAGTTTATTGTTTCTATTTTTGTTATAAGTTATAGTTTATTTTAATTATATTTTATATTTTATATTTATTTATTTATTTATTATTGTTCATTTATTATAATCAATTTATTAATTTATTTTATATTATTTAACATTTTTAACAATGATGTGTATTTAATAATGTAATATTACTGTTTTGAACATAGTTGGCAACGATATACAAGATTGTCGCCTGTGTTGAATTGCCTGTATTTTTTAAACAGGAAATTGCATGTTATCGTTGCTTTTCCATAAATCAAATAGAATATACTAGAGAACACCTAAGTAGGGCCTGATTAGAAATAAGAGAAAGAAAAAAAGTAATAGAAATTTTATCTTCTTTGTGATAGAAATTTTGCATGAATAGAGCGTTTAAAATAGTCAAAAATTCATATTCAATTTTAATGGCGAAAGTTTGATCCGGCGGTACACAGTCCCTGTGTCTCATTTTGCAAAGTTTTAATTATAAGAGGAATATAAGGTTTAAGTTCGACTGCATTTTAATCCTACACGGTACTTAACGCAAAGGAGTTAACCCATTAAAACCTGTGAAAACGGAACCGGTTTATAAGAGAAGCCTGCCTTAAATGGAAGAGGATTGTGGCATCAGCAAAAGAAATACCATACATACCATAATGAATGCTGAGACTGAAAATATAACTTGCTAAAATGGAACTCTTTCCCACCCCGATGATATTGTCTTAAGAAAAGGGTTAACACATTAAAACCTGTGAAAACTTACCCGTCCTATAAGAGAACCCTGCCTTAAATGGAAGAGGAACACCAAAAGAAACACCATACATACTATAATGAATGCTGTGACTGAAAATATATCTTGCTAAAATGAAACTCTTTCCAATTCCAATTATTCTGTCCCAGGTTATGCTGTTTATATTTTCATTATTATTATTTAGTGATGGGCGATTCTGAAAAATTTGATAATCGATCAACATCGATACTGTATAAAACAGCATCGATTAAAAAAGTAATCGATTAACAAATTCTAGTATCGATGTTTTAGAATCGATTCTTACACAGATAGCTTAAAAAGAGTAACTCCTAAATTTATCGATCAAATGGCAGGAAATTTGATCATACATCGTGATAATGGGTGGAATTAGCAGATAATAATCGATGTTTCTGGCGCTCATTTCTTTAGCATAGCAGTATATAACATATTAGCTACTGTCAAATTTTGTTTCAAGGCAGTTTTTTTGTTTATACAAAATATGAACGATACGCATATGGAAGGGAAACAAGGAGTGGAGGAGGAAGAGGACAGTGTTGAATTCAGGGGGTGGCTTTGGGGGGGCATTCACCTCCGGATCATTAAAATGTCCCCTCCCCCGAAAATTTGAGATTTTAAGCTTTTAATGGTTAAAAAGTGCAATTTCGCCCCGGAAGCCCCCTCCCCTAAAGCCACAGAAATCCCTCCCGGAAAAAAAATGTCTGAATTCAACACTGAAGAGGGCTAACTATATTTTAGCTAGAATTTCTTGTCCGAATTTAATAAAAATTTAGAAAGAAGTAGGGCTGGTGCCCAAACTGCAAAAAGTAAAAGATCCTGAATGTGAGATAAAAATTAAGGGAGGGGGCAGTCTCCCTCCCCCCGAAATCATAACTTTTTAAATTATGGTCAGATTTGAACGGGACCTTTTCTGACATTCTTCTCAAGTCATTTGGTTAATAACTCAACATTTGTATTATATCTGCAACTGTTTGTCACCACTGTTTAAGAACAAGGGGGGGAGCGCCTTTTTCCCTACACGGGGGGCACTTTTCGAAATTTTACCGATACCCCTCATGTGGTATGTCGTCGGAAAGGTCTGTGACCGTTTAATCATATTATGCATCTCCCGTGTCCATCCCTCACTTTGCTCCCCCCAAGGGGGGTACTTTTCTAAATTTTGAAAACAACCCTCATGTGCTACATCGTTGGAAAGGTCTATGACCGCTTAGTCATATTATGTGTCTGAATATCTATTCCTCCCACTTTGACCCCCAAGGGGGCACTTTTCTAAATTTTGTCGATACCCCTCATGTGTTATATCGTTCGAAAGGTCTCTGACCGCTTAAACATATTATGCATCCCCGGTGTCCATCCCCCACTAAGCCCCCACAAGAGAGGTACTTTTGGAAATTTTGCACGTACCCCGCAAGTGATATATCGTTGGAAAGCTGTGTGAACGTTTAATAACGTTTATTCATATAATGACTGGTATACGGTGCTGACTCAACGTCTATAGTCTTAAAGATTTCAGTGCCCGCAGTTCGTGTAGAACAGGTTGTGCCACCTTGTGGTGAAACGTGGAACTAATGCATATTGCAGACGACTGCTATACGGTGCCGGAGGTTCGTTCAGTTAGAGATTTATACTATTCCATGTACAAATTAAGGGATTATCCAATGCCGAATGCAGCGGGGACCCGGGTCGGAGGTTCGTTCGGCTAGAGGTTTATCATATTCGAGGTTTTACAAGATTCGAGGCCCCGATGTAAATTAAGGGCCCGCTAGCCGGCAAAGCCAGTTAGTTAGTTCATGAAATTGTATTTTTCAAGTTTCTTCACCTTTCTGCTCCCCCTGCCCCCCTCTTCCCAAATTATAACTTTTTTAGTTATGCACAGATTTGAACGGGACCTTTTGTGACATTCTTTTCAAGCCATTTGGTTATACAAACATAATGTACAAACATAATGTACAAACATAATGTACATACAAACACAATGTTTGTTTATACAAACACTGGTATTATATCTGCAACTGTTTGTCACCGCTATTTATGAACAATAATCAAAATTTTCGCCTTTTTTCAAATTAAAACACTCTTTTCTTGGATTAGAGCTACATTACTCAGGGTTATCGTTAGCTAAGTTGTTTCGCTCAAGTTTATCAAAATGTTTGTAGAAGTTATATTTTAAAAATATCTTCGAGCTCAGTCAAATAAAACAGTAAAAATTCCAGTCGTTTAGAGTTTAGAACCAAACCCGCTGAGTTATGATAGTTTGAATTTATGAAATATCGGAGCTTTCTGACACTAAATAATCATCTTCTTGTTTTTAATGTTTTTCAAAAGTATACGTATGGTAATACTTTAAAACTTATTTTTTAAATTAATGTATCATAATTTAAACAAAATGACCCCGAGAATTTTGTACTTGTTCTTTATTTCTTAAATACAATACACTATATACACTGTAAAAAAAATCAGAAGCGTTTCGGCACAAGGCGGAAAGGTTTCCGGAAATTTATAGAAAACTTTGTGTTCTCCTCAATAACTTGTTATTTCGGAATCGTTACACGTATTTGCGGAAAAATATTCAAAGCTTCGGAAGACTTGCGGAATTCAGAAACGTTACATTCCATAACGGAAAGGTTTCCGACAATGTATGTGTAAATTGTTGGTTTACGCGTGAACATCGATATCTCCGTCCGATTAATACCGTCTAATTTAATTTAATTACGTATTTATATTAAAGTTGCTGTTTATCTCATGTTTAATGTATACTAAGTTAGATGATGCGTTCAAAATATAATTTTTTTTCACAATGTTGTTTCATGATAAATAGTTGGACCTGAATCCAAAATTTGAATATCGTCAGTGTTACTTTCAGCAAGCTTACTTCTCCACCCCACGCCCATGGGGAAATTTAGAACAACATTTTAATTGGAATTGCACTCCAATGGCGCTGGCAAGAGATGGGGAGGGGGGGGGGGGCAAGAGCAGAGCCCGATTAAGCTCATCTGGGGCCCAAGGCCCAGCAACATTTTAGGGCCGCCTCAAATTAAAATAGTACCTAAACATTTTTTCGAGAATTATAATTAGATATTATGATAAAGTTGCCAAGTTAAGCAAAATATTTTTGTTTTGTTTTTGTGAAATAATTGCAGAAAACTTCATTTTTAAGAAACTTTTTCTAATCATTTTAACCATTTTGGGGGCCCATCAGCCATGGGCCCAAGGCCACGGCCTAGTTGGCCTGTGCGTTAATCAGGCGCTGGGTAAGAGACCCTCTCTGGATTTATAAATTTAAATAGCTATTTTTTTTTTTCTCTGAAGGATTTAGAAAAAAAAAAGAAAGTAAAATTTATTTTTCTCAATTGACTTGAAATAACTAAATAACTACTAAGAGAAAAAAAAAGAAACTAAAGTACAGTGGAACCACGATAATCCGAAATTCCGGTTAATCCGAACCGATTTTATTTTCGAAAATTACACTTGAACAGATTAACTGAAAAGATTAACTTACGAAATTTTTCGGATTACAGGATGAATGTCTTTAAATAGCTTGAATAGAATAAAAAAAAAATACTCAATAATATAAAAGTACAACATATGTACACGAATATAAAATGAAAACGTGCACTTTAGGCCAACTCGTAGAAGCCATCTTTAAAAAATATGGAATATCAGTTTGTTTGCCAGTCAGTATAAAATTTTTTTCTAAAAGTATTTAATTCAGATGATACAAATTTATTTTTGCTTTCAATAGTTTCATTTCGCAAATTATCTACAGAAATGTCTCCCCCCTCCCCTCCCCCCGCCCAACGTCGACCTGGTTACTGAGCTGGACTATTTATAGATTCTCGATTTTGAACCAATTGTAATGGGTTGTTACGTAATTCCTCATTCTTAAGTTCCATTGGTATTATAAAGATCTTTAGGAGTGATTAAACAAGGAATACGATTTTTTCCCGAAAGTCGTGCCGGATTATCCAGCATGCTGAAGCTTAGGATGCCGGATTAGAGGCAGTTTACTATACTACCGATTACTTATAACTTACATTTCTTTAGCACGCATCTACCCCTTTTCTATTTTTATCGGTATTTCGGGTAATCCTAATTTTTTGTAATCCGAACAGGCACCGGTCCCAATTAGTTCGGATTAGCGGGGTTCTACTGTACTTTCTCTTAATGCGTTCGAATTAAAACATATTCTACAAAGAATTAAAACGTATTCTATACAAAAATGTTATTTGGCGCTCCGCAACTGGATCTATATGCCGATTTCGATATTCCCGTATTTTTCAGAAGCTTTTTTTTTACGGATTGGGTACAGGTCGGGTCTCCTTTCATACTATTCAATTCCATGCTCAGTTTGGTTTCTTACGAATCGAGTTTCGGATATACCTTTTTTATTTTTTATTTATTTTTTTTTTAACCCATTCGCTGCCAACCACGAGTATACACGTGGCTTTAATTTATTAATTACTTTGTCAGCACTATTTTAGAATTTTAAAAAAAAATGCCTCATTTATATATTGGCAGAAATTTCGCTGTATTAGTAAAGCGAAATTTACCTTTCTGAATTTGTGGTGGCAAACGACTTTCAACCAGAAATTTGAAAATTCTTACTTTATACTTTTGGCAGCGAATGGGTTAAACAGAACTCACGAATACCCGAATTGAATTTGTGTTCTTGCGTGCTGGGTTTGGGGTCTACATTTTTAGGTAGATTTCGTAAGAAATACTACCTATTACATTCTCCCCTATGTTGGTATTTGTTAGGTTCTTCTCTTACAGTTGCAAGAGTTGAAAGCTATTCTTAAGGGATTAGCGTATTGTATAGGTATCTATTGTGTACCATTGAAGGCTTTGTAAGAAAAATCTTAATCCGAAGGGGAACGACGTGAAAGAAGTATTTCCATTGCAATGCGGCCTTTGATAGATAAGAAAGAGAGTGCACCTTTTTATTTAAGAAGACAGATCAGTCAAGAGGGAGGAACGGTTGTCAAGCGACCCTTGGAAACAGACCAGTAGCCCCGTAGACAGAAAGGTGCTCTGGAGAATGACCAGAGAGGAAGGGAGTTCTAGCGTGGGAGCGAAGTGTGAAGGTTGGTTTTTCAGAGAGCAGCTCTGAGCACGTGTATGGAACGGCATCTCTCTAAAGGAAGAGAGAGAGCGTGTGTGAGATTAAGAGAAATCTCGGTTCTGAGTGAAGCAACGTAGTCTAACGGTACACGTAAAGCGTTTCTGTAATTATTTTGATTTAGTGTTAAACCGGATAATTTACATCCGAGTTTAAGTGTAAATATTGTTAATAAAGTGTTTGTTTAAGTGTAATAGAAAGAGTTAGGTTTTTCTGGAATATACATCACGTATCGTGCCCGATATCACGTATTTATATCGGTGGTGGCAGCATATCAAAAGACCGGATTTATTTCGAAGTTGTGTGGACGGAGAAGAGGAATCCGACAGTATTTTTGAAAAATTTTTGCAGATCTACGCCGATCATGCCTCCCACAACCCAAAACCACCCCAGTGCAAAACTTTATGTATCTATCTATCTATCTATGTCACTTTTTTATGGACACGATAACTCGAATAATTCTTCACAAATCTCTTCCAAACACATACATAAAATCAAGGGGCATAAAATCTCGGTCAAGTTCGTGAATGGGCAAAATCGAACCAGGGGGGGGGGGGGGGCTTTTTGTGAAAACAGAAAAAAACCCATTACGTCTTAATTATAATACTTATCGAATCCGTTTAAAGTTATTATTACTTCTAGGAAAAGGGCCGAAAATGTATGTATAACAAATTTTTGATATCGTTAAAAATGGCCCCAAGGGGGGGAAAAGGGGGGGGATTAGAAGAAAAAAATTCATAACTTCGTCAATTTACAAGATATCAAATCCGCTTAAATTTATTATAAATCCTCTTACTATTATCTAAAACTTTTATATTGACAAGTTTTTTATAGGACCAACCCTTATAGCAAAAAAAAAAAAAAAAAAAAAAAAAAAAATTAAAAAAAAAAGTCCCTGCCGGCTCCGCCTGCGAACAAGTTAGATTTCGAAGTGGGCGGTCCCTTATGGAACCCAACTGCGGCATCATGGCAAAAAGGTCATTTCTTCCGCAATTCCCGACAAACAGGCGCCCCACAGTCTGCGTCTTCGAAATCTACCTGTGCCTGTAGGCCGAGCCGTCAGAATTTTTTTTCTTTTGCTAACGGTCGGGTATAATGACTGTAATAAATATCTTAAGGCGATTCTCTTTTTTTTCCGATTTCGAGTTGTTTGGGATACGGGTTCGATATATCCGATTTTTGTCAGCATGAAACGGACTCCGGATTGGCTTTATACTATTTTTTGCTATGCGTTGGAAACAGATCTAGCTAGCTTTATGTTTCACGGGTTTTAGATTGAGTTTTTCTTTTCTTTTTTTTTTTTTTTTTTTTTTTCAAGGTGAACAAAATTAAAAACAGAACTCGGGAAATATCTATAACAACTACAGATAGTTATTATCTTTTTTTCATAGAAATAAACTTTAATACTTTACTGTAATTAAATTACTTTTACTTTAATTAAAGTTATATCTGTTAAATCTTGTTATGCAAATTTAAATAGCTTAATATCTTTATTTCGACATGTAATAGTTTCTAGCTTAATTAGAAAAGTTAGATGTCTTAATAAGAAATAGAGTTTTCATTAAAAATAATAATAAGTTCCTCTTTATATTGTATGAAGAAAAGAGAGAAAAAAGCACATGCAATTAATTTCTCTCATCTACTGTCATCTGCAAAATCTTTGATTTCGCGGGAACAATTCGCGGGAAGCGTGAATTATTATGACGTTTTAATGACGTGAAACAATTTAACATCCAATAGAAGCAGAGGATCCATCGCATAGAGACTCAGTGACGCTCAGTGACGGTGACGGATTAGAATAGAATCATGGCGGACAGAGATCAGTTTGATACCGGATTAATCTTTAGAAGAAACATAAAAGTATGTAAGTAAGTAATTAGAAAGTTTCTTTCCTTATGATAAATGCAAGTTTTTTGCACTTGATAACTTTAAAACTTTACTCATACTATTGGTTTTGTAAAATTTATTTAGAAGCTTAACTTTTAATGCTTCTATTCGGTACAGTGTTGAATTCAGAGGATTGGGAGGACATTCCTTTCGGAGCATTGAAATGGCTCCCTCCTCCCCATGAAGATTTCAGATTTTATGCTTTTAATGATCCAAAGAATTTTGTTTTTGATTAAAGCATTTTCTGTGTTGTGAAATAATAGTGTAATCTCCCCTTCGTGCACAGGAATCTATCCCAGAGAAAAGTGTCTGAATTCAACATTGATTCGAAAAGTAAAATGAAAACGGCACTCTTTTTTTGTTACACAAATGCAGAACTGTATATTTACACACACACAAAAAACACGTTTTCCAATAACAGAATATTATTGTTTTAAAATGAAATAGGCAGAGCTATAATTAAGCTGTTGTTTGATTTACTTATTTTATTTTATAAATCTTGTATGTAAATGTTTCAGTTATTATTAATATTGTTAATCCATATTACATGTATTGAAGTGTTATAAATCTGATAAATGTTATACAGTAAAATCTTCTAAAACGGAATTGCATAGAAAAAAAAAATTGTTATAGACAAGTTCCCTTCTTAGCAAGTGGAAATGTAGTATATATTCTTTTCTTACGTATTAGTATATTCATTTTGCATGGATCAACACGTTTTTCATTTTAAAAGAGGATTCCGTCATAGGCAGGTTCTTTTTCACACATTTTACTATATTTTAATAAGTGTAGAAATCTACCATTCTTTTAAAATAATAAATTTTAATGTTTAATTGTAGAATAACGGCGATTTAAAAATGTATGCATTTTTGGTAAAAATTTTTGGGACACGTCTAGTTTTTTTTTACTGACCTTTGAACGGACGAGGCCACGCCAAGACAATGATTTTCTACGGTCGGGTTCAAAACTAGGACTAAAAATTTTGGGCCGTGAAGATTAGGAATGAAACCAGTCCCGGCTCTGTAGAGAAAAAATAAATTAGGCCCGGCCCGATCCTTCAGAAAAAAGTAAGGCCCGAACCCGGCCCGGCCCGTTCATTGTTCACTTTTTGGATATTTTAATTTATTTCTGTATTTATTTTATTTATTATGTAAAAAACCTTAAGTATAATAGCTATAACTGTTAATTAATAAAATATTTTAATTGTGTCCATACTGGCATATTTTGCCTAAATGTGATAAATATTTATAGATTTTTTTATGAAATGGAGAAGGCATGACCCCCCCACCACCACCACCACCACCACCACCTTCTTACACTGTGGAACATAATTTTTTGCTTCCTACTTAATTTGATTAAAATTGGCAACAATGACCTAGATTATAAATCACGTCAGAGAAAGTTATGAAAAAAATTAAGAAAAAAATTTCTACCTTTTTTAAGCCAGAAAGTTTGGAGGATGTTCATTACCGGGTAATTTTAACTATATATTTTTATTAAAAATATGTTATTTTGCATATTGTTGTTGATATTGTGGTTTGTCCATTTTCAAAATAATAATTTATTTCAAACATTTACATACAGAGCAAGTAATTCTTACATGTATATGTTACAGGTCAATACGAATATTCAGGTCATTAATAATTAATGACCGTGGTTATTATTAATAATAACTGGCCATTATGTCCAGTCATTATTAATAATAACCGGTTATTATTAATAATGACCGGATTAATCATAGTGACCGTAACATATATATTGTATTAGAAGCGAAGATACATTTATGCTCTTTATGTACAGTCGTGGGGAAAAGAAATGTAAACATCCCCTACTAATTCTGCGACAAATTATTGTAGAAGAAAGTTATTGGTACCAAACGGAAGGAAATAAAATCTACTTTTAAATGATGTATATAAGATTTGCTTACGGAGTAGTTTGTTTAGTTTCATTGTTCATATCTTCAATGATGTGCAGATTTTAGGGTTGAGGATTTGAGGTAGTCTACTGTATCGTTTGCATTTCGACGTTTTGAAATATTTTTCTTTGCATTGGATAGCTGAGGTCCATCTTTACGTTGCTCTTTTTTACTTTTTCGATTTTGGTTGCAAATATTTTTTATAAAGTTACTTTCACTTTCAAAACCGGTTCCAAAAATGAAAGTGTCCTTATAAAAAATATCTGCAACCAAAAGAAAAAAATGGGGCAATGTAGAGGTGCACATAAGCTATCCAATAAAATATTCTTGCTCAGATAGGACCACCAATAGATAGGACCACCAATCAGATATTCTTGCTTTAGATTCGAAGGGAAACATTCTTATTTTAAGCAAATTATAAGACACACAAAGCAGTTTAAAAATCCACCTTTAACTTTAGCCCATAGGCATCAATTGATGCAAACCTACTATAGTTCATCCCTTAAAAGATTTTTAAAAGAGGACATTGATATATCTGGTGGAATTAAGTTTAATGCTGATGTACTGAGTGAAAATATTAAAAAAGCTATACTGAATGAAGTGACTGAAACTGACAATATTGTGCAAGTTTCAAAAGCAGCAGTGAAAGGGACAGTATATGAACTAAAAAAGTTTCTACCAATTACTTTTCTGAAAGAGGACATAGTTTTTGGCGAAATTTTATTCATGCTTTTTGTCAACACTAAGCTGTGATTTGTCTTGAAAAAGTATTCATCTGAACCACTATTACATTTTGGATCTCTGCAGGTGAATGACATGAATGAATATGTGTGTATCGAACATAATAAACTTATTGATTATTATCCCTTAAATCTTTATATAATTCCAATGCATGGAAAAAGAATAAATTTACTGAGCCTGAAGCATTATTTATGTGAATTAGATGATAGCTACAATTCATAATTCATGCTTTGCATACAAAACTGCGTATAAAAAATGTGTGTTATACTCCAAAGCAATACATAAAACAAATCTGACTTAGAAATAATAAAACAGTAAATAATTTTCTTAAAAGGCTATTTCACTCATGCAAAAACAGCCGCTTGTTAATGTTAATCCTATGAGAGAATTTTTTAAAAATATCTTGTTTGCATTTCCATATTTTTACATGATTTTTTTTTTATTGGATAGCTGAGGTCGCTATCCAATTAAAATCATTAAAATGCAAAATTTTACCATAAGGATTAACATTAGCAGCTGGCTGTTTTCATGTGAGTGTAGTAGCATCTTAATTTGGTTTGCTTTAAAATTGTCTTTATATTGGTCAAAATATATTAATTTTTATCAAGAAAATTTGAATGTATAAATAAATTTACGATTTTATATTATTGTAATCACCAAAAGTGTAAAGGAAAATTCAAGCAGGCTTGTCAAATACAGGCTCTCAAATGTACTGCTGAACTATATTTTGCATATTTGAACAATTTAAGTCAGGGGACCAAAAGTGTTTTCCCCCCATGGGAATCTAAAAGTTAACTAAATTATTTAGTGACTAATTTCATATTATGAATAATTTTACTAAGTCATAACACTATCAAGTTTCACTGTTTTTAAGCACAATAATTACATATGTTTCGAAGTGATGTTTTGTGGAAATCTAATGTAACATTTTCTCACTAAATCATCACAGACATGGATGAAAAGCTGTATAAAGTGTGGAGCAGCACATTAAGAAAAGCTGTATTTGCTTCATCTCTAAAAGACTTGATTAAAAGAGGATCAGAGAAATTAAATATTGGAGATGAAGTTTTGTCATTTTTAGAAGACGGAACAGAGTCGGATGAAGAGAAAATCTTTCAAGCACTTCCTGAAAGAACGGTTATTTATCTTTTAACAGATAACGATAAGGTATGGTTTTAATTTAATATTTATAATTTTATGCTAGTGCATTACTGTAAAAGTAAAATATACAATTTTTCTCTGAATCTAAAATCATAGCTTCAATGGCCTGGTTTGGAATGACTCTGATGTATATAACTTAATGTTGTAGTCGTTCTTTTTTAATCCCTTTAAATTATCATATCCTCTCTTTTATCTGAATTTAGTATTGGGGGTGCTAATATTTTTAAATAACCTAAACATGCTTAAAGAAAGACAATTATAAGGAGTTATTGTCTCTCAAAACTTTCAATAATTTTAATTGATAAAATTGGGAGATCTTTAGCCTGCTTTAAGAACTGACATCCACTTTCTTTTGCAGAAAAAGCAATCTATATATATTACTTTTTATCATAAAATTATTTCTCTCTTCCCACACTAAAAAAATGCATGGAGTTCCAATTTCAAAAATGCTTTAAAGAACACAGGAGAAAGATTCAAAGACCTAGAACAGTTCTGTAAGAAGTTAAAACTTTTATATGTCTGCTAAAGGGGGAAAAAACTAAATAATAACAAAAGTATGTGTGTTAAACTTTTACTTATACTTAGGGATTGGCTGAAGCAGCAATTTCACCGAATACTGAATATTCGGTCAAAAAGTATACGCCAAATATTTAGCATTCGGCAACCGAATACTTAAAAATTTTTAATAAACTTTTTTGCATATACCTTAGCTTTTTTAGTAAACTTTATTTAAAATTAAATTCTTAATACTTTAATTCAGTTACATTTTTATTCTTAAATTTAATTACTCTAAAAATTAATGACTTTCCACTCACAAATTCATTAATTCATCACTTATTTTTTATTATTTTAATAAATTATGAGAATAAATATCAAATTTTATGGACTATTATTAAGGATAAGGATTGCCGGAAAAACAAAAATTCATTCAAATTAAAAGAAATTGGATGTGATCACTAAGCTGAATTACTGATTGTCTAATTATAAACACACTGAATAGAAAGATTCTCAAATATTAAAGGTAACGTGTCAGTTTGTACATTAAACTATTTTCTGGCAAATTATTGCTTTATATTTTGTGCTTTATATATTGCTTTAACTATGTGGTGATGAAGATAAAAATTTGAGTGATTTTAATTTAATGGATATAAAAGCTACAGGATAGACATTGTGGTATATTAAAGAAAATACACATTAAATAAATTTAAATAAAAAAAAAAACTAATGTAGAAGTAACAGTTAAATGATAAGGGAAAAAAATGCCTCATCTTCCTTACATTTTTTCTCAATGATTTCTCTGAATATGTTTTGATTTTACCCCTATATAGACTATTTTACAAAGAAAACAAGTTTCCCTTTTCTCCCCCTTTAAATGGCCTTTGACTTGTTTTTTGTAGTGCAGCTGAACTCTGAACTCATGTACATAATATTGAAACTCATCAGTCATTACTTTTAATTACCTATTTTACTTCTAAGTAAAAAGGAATTCTTCTACTTCCAAGAAAATACTTATCCGCACCTACCAACAGTGTTTATAGCAAACGTTTATTTTCTGAAGCTGAACAGATTTATGAACAAATAAGAAACAGATTACAACCAGATAATGTAAAAAAACACTCAGATTTTCACACCGAAATTTGCCCATGTTAAAATTTGACTACAAATAGCAATGTATCTGCTTTTATAAAAAAACACTTATCACTGAAGCATATTAAAATAACATCAAATGAGCATTGGTCATCATGTACTTTTATAACTAGTAATACTTTACCTATTACTTTTCACAAATAAATATTTGGAAAATTCATCCTAATACTTTTAAGTATACCGAATATTCGGTTTACATGCTGAATAGACAGACCACTTGGTATTCGATCAATCCCTACTTACACCAGTCTTTATTTATTCATTTATAGTATTTTGAGTACTTGCGTATTATCCAGGCCAGGTGGATAGATCGCCAAAACAGGTTGTCAAATGCTAATTTTGTTTATTGTTGCTAGAGATGGGAATGCTCGGAAAACAACTTTTTGTTCTATTTTTTCCGAAGGGGTATTTTTTTAATTGAAATGTAATTTATAAAATAATATATTCAAAATGTTATTATGGCTGCATTTTGATATTTTTTCGTGTTCGGTGTCTTTGTTCATGTGCTTTGTTAAAAAAACGTACAATATTAACAATAGTTATCAATCAGATTTAAATTTGAAATTCTGTTCTAATTTTGTCTCTGCAAATATTGTTTAAATATTTCAACATTTTTTACCTTTAAATATGACATTACTTTCCAAAGAATTTGATATAATTCATAAAAATAAACTGTCACTTTTAATTTTATGTTACTTATAATTAATTGCAGAAACCTTGGAAAAAAGCTGCAGAATCAGTTGAGAAGAGAAATGAGAGCAATCAACATCCATTTGATTCTAGCAATAATTCCAATCAGCAGAGCTTTTCTCCATTAAAAGGTAAAGTTATTTCCATGTAACTAAGCAAAAAAATTGGCTATTTTCTTTTCAACCCTTGTTTTTGATGAGATAATATCAAAATATGCAATAAGAATGTCACATTGACTTAAGATTTTCACCCTTTTTAGCGACACAGCCTTACAACCTTCATACATTGCTTTTTTCTTTACCTTTGTACAATGTTTGTGCTAAGTTTTACCCTTTTTACTTTCTTCTATCTATAAAAGAAGAAAGTATTGTAATCAAAAATTTTTTTTGACGGATTTACATGATTTAGAGACCAGATTTTCCAAAAAACTTTTTTTAACAAAATGTCTGTCTGTCCTCATTGTATCATCGAAAAATGTGGATAGGCAGCATAGAAATGCATGAAAAGACTTCAATGTGCACATTGACCTCAAAGAAATGTGTTTCTTTGGAATAATAAATATTTTTTTAAACAAATTTTTTGAGTAAAAAAAATTAAATATCAAAATTTGTAGATTACTAAAATAAAAGGCAACTAAGTAATGTTGTTTCGCAATGCTGTTTCACATTTCATTTAAAATAAAATATTACTTTTAATTCATAGGTACACTTAACTAATGATGCACTTTCATATTAAAAAGGATTGTAACGTCATTTCTCTCTATTCTAAAAATAGTAACCGGTGCTCTTTCTCAACTTATATTAAATAAAGTATTACATATATAAACATGAAATTGGTAGCTTTATAGAGATATGTATGACACTGAAACAGACAATTTTTAAATCTAAGAATTATTTTACGCACTATTTAATGTTGAAATTGGTCAATTTATTTCAGCTATATAAACTTTATAGGATTAAAGACTATACATTAGCAATTTAACCATATTTTGCGGGCACATACTTGACTCAATTGTAATGTGCAAAGTAAAATAATTTTTTAGAGTTTGTAGGATCTTTTATTCAAAAATTCATTAGCTGAATAAAGATTTAATTCATAGATTGAAATAGCTGATTTTTTTACCTACAGTTGCCAGATTTTAAAAAGCCCAAATAATAAAATTTACAAATACTTTTCAATAGAAAAATATGTTTATGTGTGAAAATTAAAATAGAAAGAAAACTTTGAAATAATTAAGCTATTACTTATGAAAAGCACAAAAAAGTCCTTTTCATAAAAAAGTATTCCTTCAAAAAAGGAGCACCCTGCCCTTTTTTATTCTGGGGGGAAACACTACTGTAAATGACAGATTTCTGCTAATTAAAAAGCAGTTAGAAACGTTTTATCTATTGACGTTCATTGAATTTATTTTCTAATATTGATATTTTGTTTATAATGTTATCTCTTCTTGAAGTGCATTATTTCTCTTGAGGTCGTACAATATTCCCAGCAAATTGATAAAATAAGTGGAACAATCACAGATTTTAAAATGTTTGAAAGTTTATGATAATGGTATTCGAATGTCTACATCTAAAACAAGAAATTGAACAACAACAACAAAAAAATAATAATCCATGTAATGTATTAAAAAGGAAAAAAGATTTTTTTAAATTTACACATTTCATCTCTCTTTATCTCCAAAAATAAAATATTAATATAATATTCTTTTCATGCTGTTTTATTTTATGTTTAAACTAGTAACTTTAAAGTGAAATGTATTTTGGAATCATGAAAATATATTACTTTTTTATTAATTTATTTTAATTATTATTCTAGTGTTTGAATATCCACAGAAGATGTTAAAAAATATCCCTGCAGTAACTGAGAACAAAGAGGATTCGAAAATTATAGAGCAAGAGAAAGAAATATTGATGTTAGAAATGTCAAAAACACCTTCGAGTAGATCTATTTCTACTATTGAGACAGCTTTAAAAAAGACTTATCATGATCGACGGAATCTGATTAGATCTAACATCCTTTTAGGGTGCTTGAAAAATATTTATCCAGCGTTATTTACAGTAGTTGGAATAAACCACGATTTCAATGTTAGCAATAAGTGAGATTTACAAAAAACTGTGATAACATCTTTACATGCATGCAGCTCTGCTATATTTTTATGGTACTGATTATGAAAAAAATTATGTTGTTATTTGATACTGTGAGACATTTTGTTTTATATATTTATATTTTTTGTTTTAGTGAAATATCAGTTTATGTATCTTTTAGAATAATATTTGTGTAGGTATTGTGTGTAAACATTAAAGTTTTTCGTGTTTCAAGCATTAAAAAATAGAATACATATTTCTATATTCAGTAACTATTTTTCGTTTTTTCAAAGCATAAATATGCAAGATCTCAGGAAATGTTAAAAATACACATCATTTTTATGTACTAAGTATTTGCAAATAAAAAACTTATTTGAAATGTACTCTGTTTACAATAATTGACCTAAATGAAAATACTGTGAGTTCTTTATCAGATTACTTTGCAAAAAATAATCACATAGAATACAGCAGTAAAATATGGAATTGCGTAAAACTGTGAGAATGTAATTTCATAGGAGCTTATGAACTAAAGTTTGTTTCCAGGCTGTATCTTTATGAAAATATTCCAAATATTGTAGATTATTAACTAAGTTGTTCACTAGTTTCTTTCAATTTTTAATTTCTGTTACATTTTACAGCTATAAAACTTTTTAATAAATATCAAATGTCCACTTTTAAATACCACCTAGTAAAGACCTGAAATGAAAAGAAATTATTTGGCAATTCTGTGTAAATCATAGTATATGTGTTAGAAATTGAAATAGGGAAATATGTATAAGTAAAATTAATTTCATAGGTTATCACTAGAGAAAAGAAAGGGGTTTATTTTCTATCAACTTTAAAAATTTGATGAGGTTTGCATATAGCTTGTATGTTTAACATGAATACTTAAATCTAAAATAACAAAATTTAATGACATAGTGACTGTATGTGATTTGTGTCACATACAAAGAAAAAAATATTGTCAATATCTGTCCTGGTCATTGATTTCAGCCGGCTACACATTAGACGTACATGCAGTTTATAGCTTTTTTGAAATTGTTCAGATATTAGATTTTTTACCAACAGTGTTGTTTGATAATTAAGCTATAGTTTTATTGATCCTTTTCAACTTTTGTAATCATTTTCTATTTCATTTCTCTTAAATGGTTTTTAAATAGAACATGTTTGACACAAATCTTCCTATTTTTTCCTTACAAAATATTAAATGTAGTTTGTAGAAACCCTTATTAATTCCTAAACCCTTATTAATTCCTAACCCTTATTAATTCCTGAAAAGATGCTTAGTATTTTAACTATTTTTAAATTTATGTATTTTGGAAACATAGATGGTTTCTTTTAAGAGGTCATTGGTAAATCAACACATAACTTTTAATGTTCTTTTTCTTTAGTATTTTTATTAATACTAATTATTATTAATGTTTTGAGCATACAATTTAATAACATGCCGTTAACAATCTGTATCAGCACATTGCATATCTGTAAAATACCCAAATATCAATGTTTCCTACACAGTACTATTTAAAAGGCGATTTTATTTATTGCTGCTACCTTCCAACACAGAAATTGATGTAAATTACTCATAAAATTCTCAACAGATTGCAATACTGGGTTAATTTTCCATACCATATTTTTACTTATCTTTGAGCAGTTTCACGTCATTATTGCTAAAATGAATTTCGTAAATTCTGTCAAATTAAAAAGGCTGGTGACAGCCAAAGATAGATTTTTTACAACGGTAAATTCGTATACTTTACAAATTTGAATTCAAAAATTAACAATATTATGAAAAGTATGTAATTTTCTGTTTATTTTAGATGTGAGAAAAGTACCTTTTAGTCTATATATATATATATATATATATATATATATATATATATATATATATTATATATATATTTTTATTAATAATACATATATATATATATATATGTGTGTGTGTGTGTGTGTGTGTGTGTTCTAATTTTCTATATTATTTTTTAAATGCTTAAAAAGATGTATTCTGACATCTGAGTAAATGTTTTTCAAATCGGAGTAGTTGAGTCACAAAGGGTTAAGCTTGCAATTAGCCACTCATACAAAAGGCATGCACAATGGTGTTAATCACATTTTGGTGGTTCATCCCCTAGTAGATACTATTTACATTACAAATATCTATCAATTTAGTAAAGTGAATTAACACAGTTAAACTTAGCTTAATCAACCACAATGAAAGAAAATAAGAATTATTTTAAATATTCTTTTTGTTTTTTACTTTTATATGTTTTACTTTTCTTTTATTGTGATTAATTTAACTAAGTTAATCAAATGAATTAAACTTGGATTGTAATGATTGCAGTGAGACAATAATAGTGACACGAAAATATATTTTTAAAAATACACTTTAATGCTTGGATATGTAAAAATGTTTTCTATTACAGAAGTAGAAAATAATAGTATTGTTTATTTTATGTTGTTTGAAGTTGTTTATTAAATACTGAAGACAGGTATTACATAATAAGAAAACAGACTGTTGTTAAAATTGTGTATGACTAAGAATAGAAATGTTATGTGGTAATAAACTTCGTAAAATAACACTTTTTACTTATCTACTTAACAGTTGCAACTTCTGTACCACTGAATTTTTTAAATAGAAAAAAAATCTGCAAGGAAGGTGTTTGAGGCACTGAGTTATTTATAGGACTTAATTTTTATCATGATAAAGAGAAAAGTAATATTGGCACATATCTGCTGATTTTAAATTGGCACCATGTGTCACCAAAATTGCAAATTTTGATGCTGCAAAGTAGGTGTTACAGCTAAAACTGAACTTTGCACTTTTATCTTTCCTTACCATAGGATTATTGACCTGGTTTAGATGTTGCAGTTGCTTTTACAAAAATGAAAAAAATTCAAGCATATAATATTTGAGGCACCTTGTATTTCAGATATATTTTATTTATTACTGTGACAATTAATAAAAATAATGACAAACCTCTCTCTCTGTTTTAAATTAGTGCCAGGTGTTTCCAAAATTGAACTTAGAGAGGCTGGAAAGTAGATGTTGGTTATGTCTCAAACATCTACTCTGAACTCCTAAGATGTCATTTTGTGACTGGTATGCCAATTTCAGACAAAATTGAAGCTTTGGGTTTATCCTGCTGTCCGCCATTGTTTTTTAAATCAAAACATATTTGTTTTGTTTCTCATTTCCAAAATAACTTTCATCCATATTTACTTATTATAAACACGTTATTTAATTTTATTGACTAATTTATTTATATTTAATAATAAAAGTTAAAATGTTTTGATTTAACTTGATAATGTCAGAAACAAAACAAATGTTTTGATTTATCGCCCGCGGTCAGCCATCTCACTTTTTAAATCAAAACATTTTAACTTTTATTATTAAATATAAATAAATTAGTCAATAAAATTAAATAACGTGTTTATAATAAGTAAATATGGATGAAAATTATTTTGGAAATGAGAAACAAAACAAACGTGTTTTGATTTAAACAAGAACGAAAAATCATGCGTCAAGCATAGATTATGTAACACTTTCCAACGCTTCCAAAATAATTTTACGAATCATACTCTTTTATAAGCTAAAAGATAACATCTAAGTAATCCGAATACTTTATTCAGCCCTGTATAGGATCTATAGATTTGTATATATACTACATAGGATGCTAAATTTTAGTTCAGTTAGGAAACACGTAGCACAGTTTAAAATTCTCCGTCTGGAGTTAAATAATACGGAAATGTGTTCCCGAACTTTTGTACTTCCCTGTATAGGATCTACAGAATTTATACACACCACGTAATATACAAAAAGCGATTTAAAATTAAAATCGCATTCAGTAACTTAAAACGCACTTCCAGGAATTATTGTTAACATACAGTAGAGAATTCTTTTGTGTGTCCCTGTAAATGAACGATAACTGCTATACACACAATATTCTGTAGTAAGTCTCTTGTAATGAACCTTATATAAATTTCAATGCGTTTAAAATAGTGAAACATTATTTAAATAAACCGCAGACGATTTTTCTCCATAGACGTAATGTAACGGAATTCTTTTGACTGTCCCTGTAAAGTAAGTATAAGTGCTATGCACACCCTATTCCATATTAAGCTTCTTCTAATGCACCTTAGTGATATATATAAATTTCAATGCGTTTAAAGTATTGAAACATTATTTAAATAAACCGCAAATGATTTTTCCCCATAGACCGCAATGTAACGGAATTCTTTTGAGTGTCCCTGTAAAAAAACTATAAGTGCTACACACTTCCGTTGAAATAGGGAACATGCTATAGATAACGATTATAACATATAAAATTTGCAGGGCAATCCGAGCATATTTACGGGAGTTAGAGCACGGACAGACGGCAGACGGCAGACGGCAGACGGCCAGACGGCCAGACAAACCGAAGTCATAAACACTTTTCAACTAGGTTGGAAAGTGTTAAAAACATGATGGCGGACAGCAGGCTAATCCCAAAGGTGTTCCTAATTGAATAATAATTTCTGTTTTTAAGTCCTCTTCAACATCTGCTTTTTTTAATAATGTTTAAATACTGCAGTGTTAACTATTTCTCTTAGACATTATTATACCTTTCAATGTGATAACAATACACGATCTTTCATAGTTATGTTTCAGTTTCAACTGAATCCTAAATCTAAATGATTAAAATTGAAGAGATGAGTTGAGAAACGCTTTAAACTTCATAGAAGCATGTTGCCAAAAGGCTAAAAAATATAACAAAAATCTGAAGCCACTTCCACGTACACGTCATGTGAACCAATCACAAGCAACTCCACGAACGGTAGATAGCAGACAATCATGTGATAGCTGTTTACATTTTTATTTTATGACTGCCGGTAGAAACTGGATATCTGACGTGAACTTTTGCTTAAAAATAATTTTAGCAGATAATCCGTACTTAAAATTTTTGAGGGATTTTTTAACAGATTATATGCAGGAAAATACGGTAAATAAGAGTCTTGTAAATAGAGTGTCTCAAACACTTTCTCTGCATTTTTTTTTATGCGATACAAAAGTAACTGCAAACCACCAAGTATTTATGTATAACCATAAAATTGTAGTTACGTAACAAGAAAAGTATGCGTGAAAAAAAAAGAATATTTTCCAATCTATTACTGTTTTATTAAAAACAAAATTCCTAAATATAGTATCGATGTTATAATGTTGCTGTTCACTGGTATTTTGAATTTCCCTCACTAATGTTTAATTCATGGGAGTAAAATGCATTCGTTTTTTTTTTTATCTTTTTACGAAATTAATATTTTTTACTTCTTTTTTTTGTGTGGGTACTATTCATTGAGCAGGGGGAAAGGCATCCTGCAAAAATAAGTTAAAAATATTTATTTTCTAAAGAGATATTTAAATAATATGAATAATCACATATCTTCATGAGACTTATGTAAGCGGGAAATATGAATGGGATAAATGGGCTGTTAACCAGTCATATGGCATCTTGATATGCCGGTTAGAAACCATCTGGGTAGTTTAGAATACAATAACTATATGTACTAAATGTATCTGAATATAAAAAAGCTGTTTAGTGAAGCATAAATGAACTCTGCTAAGCCCTCTGGGAAATAATATTAGTAGCATTGATGATTTTCCATGTATGTAAAATTAAAAAAGAAATGTGGCGGGCTTCAAAGCAACACTTTTGTTTCTTTCTACTAAATTCAGAAATTAATCTGGTCCTGAATATACAAGGACTAAATTCTGACCTGCAATATTTGGAAATGTTGAATTAGTTGTTAGTAGATTAAATTTAGCAATTGTTTTGCTTAGAAAAGAAAATCGTAGAAAAATTACCAGTCCAGACACATCGTTTCTTTTGCAAGAAAAATTAGGATTCAATATCTTTTCATAGCTCCAGAAAAATGTTACATATGTACAGCACCTAGAATACATTCTAGGTACTGTGTTTCTGGTATCCCGAACACTAACAGCATAAATTAAGAAATAATAGTAACTTCTTTGGAAAATATTAGTAACATATTTGGAAATGTTAATAATAATTTCAGAAACCGTAACACTTGGATATGAAAATCATAATATTTTTCTCGAAATGTGTTCAAAAAGCTTAGTATCTTATCTAGAAATGTTCCGTTCTCGGAAAAGCCACAGAGAAAGGAAAGGACATGTTTACAAACAAACAGTTCCATCAACCAATCTAGCATTTTTGTCGCAGCTATCATTGCAAGAATCTCATGTGTACTGTAGGAGCCGTAAAGAACGAACAGGTTTTTCTTCCAAACCAACAGTAATTTAACCAACAGTGACGTCAGTTGCCCTTTCCTTAAGGTTCCTTATCAGTCAGGCTGCAAATTCCCCTCTCAATGCTAAACCTTATGGGCTTGGAATGCAACCATATTTTTCAAATTTCTCCACGGAAAATTAAAATTGTTACCTTTTATTTTCTGTATGCTCTTCTTGAAGGATGTGTTCTTTCTTTTTTAATTGCTAAAATATTTTGAAACTTCATTGTTAGTTTTATTTAAAGTGCTAAAATCTTACATACAACTTGCCTGCTTCACTTAGATTTTAACACTTAAACTATAAAATTAAATATAAATTTTAGAAACATTTTGACAAATAAAAAAGAAAGATACATTCTTCAAGAAGAGCCTACAGAAAACAGATGGTACAAATTTTAATTATTATTATTATTATTATTATTATTATTATTTTTTTTTTTTGAGGAGAATTTGAAAAATATGGATGCATTCTCCAAGCCCAGTATTAGAGAGGGAAAGTTGCGTCCTGACTGATAAGAAGCCTTAAATATAAATCAGAAACCTTATTAACGTAAGCAGAAAGGTTTCCAAAGTATACAGAGAAAAATACAGAAACTGTTCCGAATTACAAGGAAACGTTTCAGAAATATTTCCAAATTACGTAGAGACATTTCCGAAAAATACAGGAAGCTTTCCGAAATACACAGAAATATTTCTGAAATATTATAGTACGGTTTTCAAAATACACTTAAACCTGTACGAAAAGTACAGGATAGTTTCTGAAATATAAAGGAAGGTTTCCGAATTATGCAGAAACATTTCAGAAATATAGAGGAACGATTCTGAAATAAACTTAAACGTGTACAAAAATACAGGAAAGTTTCAGAAATATACAAGAACGATTCCGAATTATGCAGAAACATTTACGGAAAATACAGGAAAGTTTCCGAATTATGCAGAAACATTTACGGAAAATACTGGAAAGTTTCCGAATTATGCAGAAATATACAGGAACGATTCCGAAATATACAGAAACATTTACGGAAAATACAAGAAAGTTTCCGAATTATGCAGAAACCTTTCCGATATATACAAAAATATTTCCGATGTATGCTGAAACGTTTCCGATGTATACAAAAACATTTCTGATATATGCAGAAACGTTACTGAACATCTGACTGAAATATAAAGAAACGTTTCCGAAATGCACGTAAATGTTTCCGAAATATGTGAAAACTTTTATGAACATCTGACCGAAATATGCGGAAACTTTTATGAACATCTGACCGAAATATGCGGAAACATAACTAGAAACGATGGGCCACATTGCTGCCCCACCAGAATGAGTAACGTTTCCGAGTTTTTTTTTACAGTGTAGGAAAAAGACTAAACTTGTGGATATTACAATTAAATATTAAGCTTGTATATAAGAACATAAAAGAAAATAAAGATCATAAAAGAAAATTAAAAAAAAGTCTTTACAAAATCAATAATTTCAAATGGATTAGAAAATAACATTATATGAAAAACATATACGAAAAGCCTTATGAAAAAAACATTTATATATATTACATATATATTCTGTAAAAATATTTGAGGTAATACTGTTTATGTCTTAAAACGTAGAGAATTTTTTTCTTTTTTCAAATAAAATATACTAATAGTACTAACTGTAATGTTAGAGCAAGATATTTTTATAATGAAATTTCAACCTCGTATTAGGACTAGGAGCTCTTAAGGGTCCTCTTCACGCACTTGAAAACACCCGCTCGTTAATATTAATCCTATGGGGCATTATTTTTCTAATATCTCGTTTGCATTTGAATATTTTTAAACAATTGTTTTTTGCATTGAACAGCAGGTATCAATATCTATTGCCGCCGTTGAATACTTTTCGATTTTCTTTGCGGATTTTTATTTTTTAGGAAGATACTTTTACTTTCGAAACCGGTTCTGAAAGTGAAAGGATCTTCGTAAAAAAATATTCGCAAAGAAAATCGAAAAAGAAATCAACGACGGCAATAAAGATTGATCTCTGCTACCCAATGCAAAAAAAAAAAAAAAAAAAAAAATCTTTAAAAAATATTCAAATGCAAACGAGATATTAAAAAAATAACGCCCCATAAAATTAACATTAGAGAGCGGGTGTTTTCAAGTCCTTGAAAAGGACCCTTAAGGACCCTCCGTCCTCTCCTCTCATCCTACGCGAAAACATCCGCTCGTTAATATTAATCCTATGGGACAGTTCTCCCTCAATATCTCGTTTGCATTTCAATATTTTTAAACTATATATATATATATATATATATTGTCTTTTATTTATTTATTTATTTATTTATTTATTTATTTATTTTTGCATCGGATAGCTGAAATCCATCTCTAGGGCGCCCTGTTTTTATTTTTTCGATTTTCTTTATGGATTATTCATGAAGATACTTTTTCTATCGTAACCGGTTTCAAAGTATCTTTATTAAAAAAAAAAACCGTAAAGAAAATCGAAAAACCTAAAGATCGATCTCAGGTATGCAATGCAAAAAAAAAAAAAAAGTTTAAAATATTGAAATGCAAACGAGATATTGAGAGAGAATTGTCCCATAGGATTAACATTAGCGAGCGGATGTTTTCGTGCAGGGTGAGAGGACCCTTAATTTCAGAGTTTCTGAAGCAATAAAAACATCATTAAACGAATTCTCCATTCTGGTCTGTGGTTTTGTATTTATTTTTTATTTAACCAGATGACGTGTGCGATGTTTTGACGCCTTTCTAAATTTGCTTATCCAACTTTACTTTTAAATAATGAATCCCTTGCAAAGCAGCAAAAAGTTTATATACACATTAGCTGACATAATAAACAAAGTTTTTCTACATCTGTGATAAAAAGATGCAAGCAGATTCCCCCCTCCCCCTCCAAGAGTGGCGCAGGCGAAAATCATCTTAACACTTAACAGTAGACAATGAATTTCGTATATATCTTTATTCGTTTTCAAGCGTTTTGAAAAATTACATAAAACATTAATCAATAATAGAGTCCTGCAACGAGTCGGATTTTCCACATTTACCCAAAATGGAAAATGTGGGTAATCCGACTCGTGAATCAAGACACGTGATTATGCGCTATATTTCTTCATTATGGGCTGGGCTGTCAAGCTGACATCTACTTTTTTTCTGCGGGTCAGGTTAACTTTCATTGTTTCGGGTTCGAAATCGATTTCGGATTGTGTTTTGTTTTGACTTTTTCGGGTCGGTGTCAGGCCAGGTTAACCAGATATTTTAAAAGAATGTACAAAATATCTTTCACCAACAGTTGCAGATATAAAATCAATATTTAATTATTAACCAAAAGAATTGGGAAGAATGTGAGAAAAGGTCCCGTTCAAATCTAAACATAATTAAAAAAGTTATGATTTCAGGGGAGACGGAGGAGAAGGGGCAAGGAAGCGGGACGGGGGCTGAGACAATGTTGAAAAATACAACTTAACAAACGAGCTTCCTGAGTAAAGTGTCTCTAAACCAAGGATGTTGTGTTTTAACTGGGAAAAATGCCGAAAATATTGATTATTGTTCATAAATAGTGGTGACGAACAGTTGCAGATATAATACCAATGTTTAGTTACTAACCAAATGACTTGGGAAGTGTGTCAGAAAAAGTCCCGTACAAATCTGACCATAATTAAAAAGTTATGATTTCGGACGAGAGGGAGGGGGAGGGCAAGGAAGGGGGACGGGGAGGGGAGGAGACAATATTGACAGATACAACTTAACTAAGTAACATCCCGAGTAAAGTGACTCTAAACCAAGGATGGTGTGTTTTAACTGGAAAAAAAAAGCCGAAAATATTGATTATTGTTCACAAATAGTGGTGACGAACAGTTGCAGATATAATACCAATGTTTAGTTACTAACCAAATGACTTGGGAAGAATGTCAGAAAAAGTCCCATACAAATCTGAGCATAATTAAAAAAGTTATGATTTCGGGCGAGGGGAAGGGGAAGGGCAAGGAAGCAAGGCGGGGGGAGGCAGTATTGACAGATATAACTTAACTAACTAGCATCCCGAGTAAAGTGACTCTAAACCACACTGTAAAAAAAAACTCGGAAACGTTACTCATTCTGGTGGGGCAGCAATGTGGCCCATCGTTTCTAGTTATGTTTCCGCATATTTCGGTCAGATGTTCATAAAAGTTTCCGCATATTTCGGTCAGATGTTCATAAAAGTTTTCACATATTTCGGAAACATTTACGTGCATTTCGGAAACGTTTCTTTATATTTCAGTCAGATGTTCAGTAACGTTTCTGCATATATCAGAAATGTTTTTGTATACATCGGAAACGTTTCAGCATACATCGGAAATATTTTTGTATATATCGGAAAGGTTTCTGCATAATTCGGAAACTTTCTTGTATTTTCCGTAAATGTTTCTGTATATTTCGGAATCGTTCCTGTATATTTCTGCATAATTCGGAAACTTTCCAGTATTTTCCGTAAATGTTTCTGCATAATTCGGAAACTTTCCTGTATTTTCCGTAAATGTTTCTGCATAATTCGGAATCGTTCTTGTATATTTCTGAAACTTTCCTGTATTTTTGTACACGTTTAAGTTTATTTCAGAATCGTTCCTCTATATTTCTGAAATGTTTCTGCATAATTCGGAAACCTTCCTTTATATTTCAGAAACTATCCTGTACTTTTCGTACAGGTTTAAGTGTATTTTGAAAACCGTACTATAATATTTCAGAAATATTTCTGTGTATTTCGGAAAGCTTCCTGTATTTTTCGGAAATGTCTCTACGTAATTTGGAAATATTTCTGAAACGTTTCCTTGTAATTCGGAACAGTTTCTGTATTTTTCTCTGTATACTTTGGAAACCTTTCTGCTTACGTTAATAAGGTTTCTGATTTATATTTAAGGCTTCTTATCAGTCAGGACGCAACTTTCCCTCTCTAATACTGGGCTTGGAGAATGCATCCATATTTTTCAAATTCTCCTCAAAAAAAAAAAAAAAAATAATAATAATAATAATAATAATAATTAAAATTTGTACCATCTGTTTTCTGTAGGCTCTTCTTGAAGAATGTATCTTTCTTTTTTATTTGTCAAAATGTTTCTAAAATTTATATTTAATTTTATAGTTTAAGTGTTAAAATCTAAGTGAAGCAGGCAAGTTGTATGTAAGATTTTAGCACTTTAAATAAAACTAACAATGAAGTTTCAAAATATTTTAGCAATTAAAAAAGAAAGAACACATCCTTCAAGAAGAGCATACAGAAAATAAAAGGTAACAATTTTAATTTTCCGTGGAGAAATTTGAAAAATATGGTTGCATTCCAAGCCCATAAGGTTTAGCATTGAGAGGGGAATTTGCAGCCTGACTGATAAGGAACCTTAAGGAAAGGGCAACTGACGTCACTGTTGGTTAAATTACTGTTGGTTTGGAAGAAAAACCTGTTCGTTCTTTACGGCTCCTACAGTACACATGAGATTCTTGCAATGATAGCTGCGACAAAAATGCTAGATTGGTTGATGGAACTGTTTGTTTGTAAACATGTCCTTTCCTTTCTCTGTGGCTTTTCCGAGAACGGAACATTTCTAGATAAGATACTAAGCTTTTTGAACACATTTCGAGAAAAATATTATGATTTTCATATCCAAGTGTTACGGTTTCTGAAATTATTATTAACATTTCCAAATATGTTACTAATATTTTCCAAAGAAGTTACTATTATTTCTTAATTTATGCTGTTAGTGTTCGGGATACCAGAAACACAGTACCTAGAATGTATTCTAGGTGCTGTACATATGTAACATTTTTCTGGAGCTATGAAAAGATATTGAATCCTAATTTTTCTTGCAAAAGAAACGATGTGTCTGGACTGGTAATTTTTCTACGATTTTCTTTTCTAAGCAAAACAATTGCTAAATTTAATCTACTAACAACTAATTCAACATTTCCAAATATTGCAGGTCAGAATTTAGTCCTTGTATATTCAGGACCAGATTAATTTCTGAATTTAGTAGAAAGAAACAAAAGTGTTGCTTTGAAGCCCGCCACATTTCTTTTTTAATTTTACATACATGGAAAATCATCAATGCTACTAATATTATTTCCCAGAGGGCTTAGCAGAGTTCATTTATGCTTCACTAAACAGCTTTTTTATATTCAGATACATTTAGTACATATAGTTATTGTATTCTAAACTACCCAGATGGTTTCTAACCGGCATATCAAGATGCCATATGACTGGTTAACAGCCCATTTATCCCATTCATATTTCCCGCTTACATAAGTCTCATGAAGATATGTGATTATTCATATTATTTAAATATCTCTTTAGAAAATAAATATTTTTAACTTATTTTTGCAGGATGCCTTTCCCCCTGCTCAATGAATAGTACCCACACAAAAAAAAGAAGTAAAAAATATTAATTTCGTAAAAAGATAAAAAAAAAAACGAATGCATTTTACTCCCATGAATTAAACATTAGTGAGGGAAATTCAAAATACCAGTGAACAGCAACATTATAACATCGATACTATATTTAGGAATTTTGTTTTTAATAAAACAGTAATAGATTGGAAAATATTCTTTTTTTTTCACGCATACTTTTCTTGTTACGTAACTACAATTTTATGGTTATACATAAATACTTGGTGGTTTGCAGTTACTTTTGTATCGCATAAAAAAAAATGCAGAGAAAGTGTTTGAGACACTCTATTTACAAGACTCTTATTTACCGTATTTTCCTGCATATAATCTGTTAAAAAATCCCTCAAAAATTTTAAGTACGGATTATCTGCTAAAATTATTTTTAAGCAAAAGTTCACGTCAGATATCCAGTTTCTACCGGCAGTCATAAAATAAAAATGTAAACAGCTATCACATGATTGTCTGCTATCTACCGTTCGTGGAGTTGCTTGTGATTGGTTCACATGACGTGTACGTGGAAGTGGCTTCAGATTTTTGTTATATTTTTTAGCCTTTTGGCAACATGCTTCTATGAAGTTTAAAGCGTTTCTCAACTCATCTCTTCAATTTTAATCATTTAGATTTAGGATTCAGTTGAAACTGAAACATAACTATGAAAGATCGTGTATTGTTATCACATTGAAAGGTATAATAATGTCTAAGAGAAATAGTTAACACTGCAGTATTTAAACATTATTAAAAAAAGCAGATGTTGAAGAGGACTTAAAAACAGAAATTATTATTCAATTAGGAACACCTTTGGGATTAGCCTGCTGTCCGCCATCATGTTTTTAACACTTTCCAACCTAGTTGAAAAGTGTTTATGACTTCGGTTTGTCTGGCCGTCTGGCCGTCTGCCGTCTGCCGTCTGCCGTCTGTCCGTGCTCTAACTCCCGTAAATATGCTCGGATTGCCCTGCAAATTTTATATGTTATAATCGTTATCTATAGCATGTTCCCTATTTCAACGGAAGTGTGTAGCACTTATAGTTTTTTTACAGGGACACTCAAAAGAATTCCGTTACATTGCGGTCTATGGGGAAAAATCATTTGCGGTTTATTTAAATAATGTTTCAATACTTTAAACGCATTGAAATTTATATATATCACTAAGGTGCATTAGAAGAAGCTTAATATGGAATAGGGTGTGCATAGCACTTATACTTACTTTACAGGGACAGTCAAAAGAATTCCGTTACATTACGTCTATGGAGAAAAATCGTCTGCGGTTTATTTAAATAATGTTTCACTATTTTAAACGCATTGAAATTTATATAAGGTTCATTACAAGAGACTTACTACAGAATATTGTGTGTATAGCAGTTATCGTTCATTTACAGGGACACACAAAAGAATTCTCTACTGTATGTTAACAATAATTCCTGGAAGTGCGTTTTAAGTTACTGAATGCGATTTTAATTTTAAATCGCTTTTTGTATATTACGTGGTGTGTATAAATTCTGTAGATCCTATACAGGGAAGTACAAAAGTTCGGGAACACATTTCCGTATTATTTAACTCCAGACGGAGAATTTTAAACTGTGCTACGTGTTTCCTAACTGAACTAAAATTTAGCATCCTATGTAGTATATATACAAATCTATAGATCCTATACAGGGCTGAATAAAGTATTCGGATTACTTAGATGTTATCTTTTAGCTTATAAAAGAGTATGATTCGTAAAATTATTTTGGAAGCGTTGGAAAGTGTTACATAATCTATGCTTGACGCATGATTTTTCGTTCTTGTTTAAATCAAAACACGTTTGTTTTGTTTCTCATTTCCAAAATAATTTTCATCCATATTTACTTATTATAAACACGTTATTTAATTTTATTGACTAATTTATTTATATTTAATAATAAAAGTTAAAATGTTTTGATTTAAAAAGTGAGATGGCTGACCGCGGGCGATAAATCAAAACATTTGTTTTGTTTCTGACATTATCAAGTTAAATCAAAACATTTTAACTTTTATTATTAAATATAAATAAATTAGTCAATAAAATTAAATAACGTGTTTATAATAAGTAAATATGGATGAAAGTTATTTTGGAAATGAGAAACAAAACAAATATGTTTTGATTTAAAAAACAATGGCGGACAGCAGGATAAACCCAAAGCTTCAATTTTGTCTGAAATTGGCATACCAGTCACAAAATGACATCTTAGGAGTTCAGAGTAGATGTTTGAGACATAACCAACATCTACTTTCCAGCCTCTCTAAGTTCAATTTTGGAAACACCTGGCACTAATTTAAAACAGAGAGAGAGGTTTGTCATTATTTTTATTAATTGTCACAGTAATAAATAAAATATATCTGAAATACAAGGTGCCTCAAATATTATATGCTTGAATTTTTTTCATTTTTGTAAAAGCAACTGCAACATCTAAACCAGGTCAATAATCCTATGGTAAGGAAAGATAAAAGTGCAAAGTTCAGTTTTAGCTGTAACACCTACTTTGCAGCATCAAAATTTGCAATTTTGGTGACACATGGTGCCAATTTAAAATCAGCAGATATGTGCCAATATTACTTTTCTCTTTATCATGATAAAAATTAAGTCCTATAAATAACTCAGTGCCTCAAACACCTTCCTTGCAGATTTTTTTTCTATTTAAAAAATTCAGTGGTACAGAAGTTGCAACTGTTAAGTAGATAAGTAAAAAGTGTTATTTTACGAAGTTTATTACCACATAACATTTCTATTCTTAGTCATACACAATTTTAACAACAGTCTGTTTTCTTATTATGTAATACCTGTCTTCAGTATTTAATAAACAACTTCAAACAACATAAAATAAACAATACTATTATTTTCTACTTCTGTAATAGAAAACATTTTTACATATCCAAGCATTAAAGTGTATTTTTAAAAATATATTTTCGTGTCACTATTATTGTCTCACTGCAATCATTACAATCCAAGTTTAATTCATTTGATTAACTTAGTTAAATTAATCACAATAAAAGAAAAGTAAAACATATAAAAGTAAAAAACAAAAAGAATATTTAAAATAATTCTTATTTTCTTTCATTGTGGTTGATTAAGCTAAGTTTAACTGTGTTAATTCACTTTAATAAATTGATAGATATTTGTAATGTAAATAGTATCTACTAGGGGATGAACCACCAAAATGTGATTAACACCATTGTGCATGCCTTTTGTATGAGTGGCTAATTGCAAGCTTAACCCTTTGTGACTCAACTACTCCGATTTGAAAAACATTTACTCAGATGTCAGAATACATCTTTTTAAGCATTTAAAAAATAATATAGAAAATTAGAACACACACACACACACACACACACATATATATATATATATATATGTATTATTAATAAAAATATATATATAAATATATATATATATATATATATATATATATATATATATATATATAGACTAAAAGGTACTTTTCTCACATCTAAAATAAACAGAAAATTACATACTTTTCATAATATTGTTAATTTTTGAATTCAAATTTGTAAAGTATACGAATTTACCGTTGTAAAAAATCTATCTTTGGCTGTCACCAGCCTTTTTAATTTGACAGAATTTACGAAATTCATTTTAGCAATAATGACGTGAAACTGCTCAAAGATAAGTAAAAATATGGTATGGAAAATTAACCCAGTATTGCAATCTGTTGAGAATTTTATGAGTAATTTACATCAATTTCTGTGTTGGAAGGTAGCAGCAATAAATAAAATCGCCTTTTAAATAGTACTGTGTAGGAAACATTGATATTTGGGTATTTTACAGATATGCAATGTGCTGATACAGATTGTTAACGGCATGTTATTAAATTGTATGCTCAAAACATTAATAATAATTAGTATTAATAAAAATACTAAAGAAAAAGAACATTAAAAGTTATGTGTTGATTTACCAATGACCTCTTAAAAGAAACCATCTATGTTTCCAAAATACATAAATTTAAAAATAGTTAAAATACTAAGCATCTTTTCAGGAATTAATAAGGGTTAGGAATTAATAAGGGTTTAGGAATTAATAAGGGTTTCTACAAACTACATTTAATATTTTGTAAGGAAAAAATAGGAAGATTTGTGTCAAACATGTTCTATTTAAAAACCATTTAAGAGAAATGAAATAGAAAATGATTACAAAAGTTGAAAAGGATCAATAAAACTATAGCTTAATTATCAAACAACACTGTTGGTAAAAAATCTAATATCTGAACAATTTCAAAAAAGCTATAAACTGCATGTACGTCTAATGTGTAGCCGGCTGAAATCAATGACCAGGACAGATATTGACAATATTTTTTTCTTTGTATGTGACACAAATCACATACAGTCACTATGTCATTAAATTTTGTTATTTTAGATTTAAGTATTCATGTTAAACATACAAGCTATATGCAAACCTCATCAAATTTTTAAAGTTGATAGAAAATAAACCCCTTTCTTTTCTCTAGTGATAACCTATGAAATTAATTTTACTTATACATATTTCCCTATTTCAATTTCTAACACATATACTATGATTTACACAGAATTGCCAAATAATTTCTTTTCATTTCAGGTCTTTACTAGGTGGTATTTAAAAGTGGACATTTGATATTTATTAAAAAGTTTTATAGCTGTAAAATGTAACAGAAATTAAAAATTGAAAGAAACTAGTGAACAACTTAGTTAATAATCTACAATATTTGGAATATTTTCATAAAGATACAGCCTGGAAACAAACTTTAGTTCATAAGCTCCTATGAAATTACATTCTCACAGTTTTACGCAATTCCATATTTTACTGCTGTATTCTATGTGATTATTTTTTGCAAAGTAATCTGATAAAGAACTCACAGTATTTTCATTTAGGTCAATTATTGTAAACAGAGTACATTTCAAATAAGTTTTTTATTTGCAAATACTTAGTACATAAAAATGATGTGTATTTTTAACATTTCCTGAGATCTTGCATATTTATGCTTTGAAAAAACGAAAAATAGTTACTGAATATAGAAATATGTATTCTATTTTTTAATGCTTGAAACACGAAAAACTTTAATGTTTACACACAATACCTACACAAATATTATTCTAAAAGATACATAAACTGATATTTCACTAAAACAAAAAATATAAATATATAAAACAAAATGTCTCACAGTATCAAATAACAACATAATTTTTTTCATAATCAGTACCATAAAAATATAGCAGAGCTGCATGCATGTAAAGATGTTATCACAGTTTTTTGTAAATCTCACTTATTGCTAACATTGAAATCGTGGTTTATTCCAACTACTGTAAATAACGCTGGATAAATATTTTTCAAGCACCCTAAAAGGATGTTAGATCTAATCAGATTCCGTCGATCATGATAAGTCTTTTTTAAAGCTGTCTCAATAGTAGAAATAGATCTACTCGAAGGTGTTTTTGACATTTCTAACATCAATATTTCTTTCTCTTGCTCTATAATTTTCGAATCCTCTTTGTTCTCAGTTACTGCAGGGATATTTTTTAACATCTTCTGTGGATATTCAAACACTAGAATAATAATTAAAATAAATTAATAAAAAAGTAATATATTTTCATGATTCCAAAATACATTTCACTTTAAAGTTACTAGTTTAAACATAAAATAAAACAGCATGAAAAGAATATTATATTAATATTTTATTTTTGGAGATAAAGAGAGATGAAATGTGTAAATTTAAAAAAATCTTTTTTCCTTTTTAATACATTACATGGATTATTATTTTTTTGTTGTTGTTGTTCAATTTCTTGTTTTAGATGTAGACATTCGAATACCATTATCATAAACTTTCAAACATTTTAAAATCTGTGATTGTTCCACTTATTTTATCAATTTGCTGGGAATATTGTACGACCTCAAGAGAAATAATGCACTTCAAGAAGAGATAACATTATAAACAAAATATCAATATTAGAAAATAAATTCAATGAACGTCAATAGATAAAACGTTTCTAACTGCTTTTTAATTAGCAGAAATCTGTCATTTACAGTAGTGTTTCCCCCCAGAATAAAAAAGGGCAGGGTGCTCCTTTTTTGAAGGAATACTTTTTTATGAAAAGGACTTTTTTGTGCTTTTCATAAGTAATAGCTTAATTATTTCAAAGTTTTCTTTCTATTTTAATTTTCACACATAAACATATTTTTCTATTGAAAAGTATTTGTAAATTTTATTATTTGGGCTTTTTAAAATCTGGCAACTGTAGGTAAAAAAATCAGCTATTTCAATCTATGAATTAAATCTTTATTCAGCTAATGAATTTTTGAATAAAAGATCCTACAAACTCTAAAAAATTATTTTACTTTGCACATTACAATTGAGTCAAGTATGTGCCCGCAAAATATGGTTAAATTGCTAATGTATAGTCTTTAATCCTATAAAGTTTATATAGCTGAAATAAATTGACCAATTTCAACATTAAATAGTGCGTAAAATAATTCTTAGATTTAAAAATTGTCTGTTTCAGTGTCATACATATCTCTATAAAGCTACCAATTTCATGTTTATATATGTAATACTTTATTTAATATAAGTTGAGAAAGAGCACCGGTTACTATTTTTAGAATAGAGAGAAATGACGTTACAATCCTTTTTAATATGAAAGTGCATCATTAGTTAAGTGTACCTATGAATTAAAAGTAATATTTTATTTTAAATGAAATGTGAAACAGCATTGCGAAACAACATTACTTAGTTGCCTTTTATTTTAGTAATCTACAAATTTTGATATTTAATTTTTTTTACTCAAAAAATTTGTTTAAAAAAATATTTATTATTCCAAAGAAACACATTTCTTTGAGGTCAATGTGCACATTGAAGTCTTTTCATGCATTTCTATGCTGCCTATCCACATTTTTCGATGATACAATGAGGACAGACAGACATTTTGTTAAAAAAAGTTTTTTGGAAAATCTGGTCTCTAAATCATGTAAATCCGTCAAAAAAAATTTTTGATTACAATACTTTCTTCTTTTATAGATAGAAGAAAGTAAAAAGGGTAAAACTTAGCACAAACATTGTACAAAGGTAAAGAAAAAAGCAATGTATGAAGGTTGTAAGGCTGTGTCGCTAAAAAGGGTGAAAATCTTAAGTCAATGTGACATTCTTATTGCATATTTTGATATTATCTCATCAAAAACAAGGGTTGAAAAGAAAATAGCCAATTTTTTTGCTTAGTTACATGGAAATAACTTTACCTTTTAATGGAGAAAAGCTCTGCTGATTGGAATTATTGCTAGAATCAAATGGATGTTGATTGCTCTCATTTCTCTTCTCAACTGATTCTGCAGCTTTTTTCCAAGGTTTCTGCAATTAATTATAAGTAACATAAAATTAAAAGTGACAGTTTATTTTTATGAATTATATCAAATTCTTTGGAAAGTAATGTCATATTTAAAGGTAAAAAATGTTGAAATATTTAAACAATATTTGCAGAGACAAAATTAGAACAGAATTTCAAATTTAAATCTGATTGATAACTATTGTTAATATTGTACGTTTTTTTAACAAAGCACATGAACAAAGACACCGAACACGAAAAAATATCAAAATGCAGCCATAATAACATTTTGAATATATTATTTTATAAATTACATTTCAATTAAAAAAATACCCCTTCGGAAAAAATAGAACAAAAAGTTGTTTTCCGAGCATTCCCATCTCTAGCAACAATAAACAAAATTAGCATTTGACAACCTGTTTTGGCGATCTATCCACCTGGCCTGGATAATACGCAAGTACTCAAAATACTATAAATGAATAAATAAAGACTGGTGTAAGTAGGGATTGATCGAATACCAAGTGGTCTGTCTATTCAGCATGTAAACCGAATATTCGGTATACTTAAAAGTATTAGGATGAATTTTCCAAATATTTATTTGTGAAAAGTAATAGGTAAAGTATTACTAGTTATAAAAGTACATGATGACCAATGCTCATTTGATGTTATTTTAATATGCTTCAGTGATAAGTGTTTTTTTATAAAAGCAGATACATTGCTATTTGTAGTCAAATTTTAACATGGGCAAATTTCGGTGTGAAAATCTGAGTGTTTTTTTACATTATCTGGTTGTAATCTGTTTCTTATTTGTTCATAAATCTGTTCAGCTTCAGAAAATAAACGTTTGCTATAAACACTGTTGGTAGGTGCGGATAAGTATTTTCTTGGAAGTAGAAGAATTCCTTTTTACTTAGAAGTAAAATAGGTAATTAAAAGTAATGACTGATGAGTTTCAATATTATGTACATGAGTTCAGAGTTCAGCTGCACTACAAAAAACAAGTCAAAGGCCATTTAAAGGGGGAGAAAAGGGAAACTTGTTTTCTTTGTAAAATAGTCTATATAGGGGTAAAATCAAAACATATTCAGAGAAATCATTGAGAAAAAATGTAAGGAAGATGAGGCATTTTTTTCCCTTATCATTTAACTGTTACTTCTACATTAGTTTTTTTTTTTATTTAAATTTATTTAATGTGTATTTTCTTTAATATACCACAATGTCTATCCTGTAGCTTTTATATCCATTAAATTAAAATCACTCAAATTTTTATCTTCATCACCACATAGTTAAAGCAATATATAAAGCACAAAATATAAAGCAATAATTTGCCAGAAAATAGTTTAATGTACAAACTGACACGTTACCTTTAATATTTGAGAATCTTTCTATTCAGTGTGTTTATAATTAGACAATCAGTAATTCAGCTTAGTGATCACATCCAATTTCTTTTAATTTGAATGAATTTTTGTTTTTCCGGCAATCCTTATCCTTAATAATAGTCCATAAAATTTGATATTTATTCTCATAATTTATTAAAATAATAAAAAATAAGTGATGAATTAATGAATTTGTGAGTGGAAAGTCATTAATTTTTAGAGTAATTAAATTTAAGAATAAAAATGTAACTGAATTAAAGTATTAAGAATTTAATTTTAAATAAAGTTTACTAAAAAAGCTAAGGTATATGCAAAAAAGTTTATTAAAAATTTTTAAGTATTCGGTTGCCGAATGCTAAATATTTGGCGTACACTTTTTGACCGAATATTCAGTATTCGGTGAAATTGCTGCTTCAGCCAATCCCTAAGTATAAGTAAAAGTTTAACACACATACTTTTGTTATTATTTAGTTTTTTCCCCCTTTAGCAGACATATAAAAGTTTTAACTTCTTACAGAACTGTTCTAGGTCTTTGAATCTTTCTCCTGTGTTCTTTAAAGCATTTTTGAAATTGGAACTCCATGCATTTTTTTAGTGTGGGAAGAGAGAAATAATTTTATGATAAAAAGTAATATATATAGATTGCTTTTTCTGCAAAAGAAAGTGGATGTCAGTTCTTAAAGCAGGCTAAAGATCTCCCAATTTTATCAATTAAAATTATTGAAAGTTTTGAGAGACAATAACTCCTTATAATTGTCTTTCTTTAAGCATGTTTAGGTTATTTAAAAATATTAGCACCCCCAATACTAAATTCAGATAAAAGAGAGGATATGATAATTTAAAGGGATTAAAAAAGAACGACTACAACATTAAGTTATATACATCAGAGTCATTCCAAACCAGGCCATTGAAGCTATGATTTTAGATTCAGAGAAAAATTGTATATTTTACTTTTACAGTAATGCACTAGCATAAAATTATAAATATTAAATTAAAACCATACCTTATCGTTATCTGTTAAAAGATAAATAACCGTTCTTTCAGGAAGTGCTTGAAAGATTTTCTCTTCATCCGACTCTGTTCCGTCTTCTAAAAATGACAAAACTTCATCTCCAATATTTAATTTCTCTGATCCTCTTTTAATCAAGTCTTTTAGAGATGAAGCAAATACAGCTTTTCTTAATGTGCTGCTCCACACTTTATACAGCTTTTCATCCATGTCTGTGATGATTTAGTGAGAAAATGTTACATTAGATTTCCACAAAACATCACTTCGAAACATATGTAATTATTGTGCTTAAAAACAGTGAAACTTGATAGTGTTATGACTTAGTAAAATTATTCATAATATGAAATTAGTCACTAAATAATTTAGTTAACTTTTAGATTCCCATGGGGGGAAAACACTTTTGGTCCCCTGACTTAAATTGTTCAAATATGCAAAATATAGTTCAGCAGTACATTTGAGAGCCTGTATTTGACAAGCCTGCTTGAATTTTCCTTTACACTTTTGGTGATTACAATAATATAAAATCGTAAATTTATTTATACATTCAAATTTTCTTGATAAAAATTAATATATTTTGACCAATATAAAGACAATTTTAAAGCAAACCAAATTAAGATGCTACTACACTCACATGAAAACAGCCAGCTGCTAATGTTAATCCTTATGGTAAAATTTTGCATTTTAATGATTTTAATTGGATAGCGACCTCAGCTATCCAATAAAAAAAAAATCATGTAAAAATATGGAAATGCAAACAAGATATTTTTAAAAAATTCTCTCATAGGATTAACATTAACAAGCGGCTGTTTTTGCATGAGTGAAATAGCCTTTTAAGAAAATTATTTACTGTTTTATTATTTCTAAGTCAGATTTGTTTTATGTATTGCTTTGGAGTATAACACACATTTTTTATACGCAGTTTTGTATGCAAAGCATGAATTATGAATTGTAGCTATCATCTAATTCACATAAATAATGCTTCAGGCTCAGTAAATTTATTCTTTTTCCATGCATTGGAATTATATAAAGATTTAAGGGATAATAATCAATAAGTTTATTATGTTCGATACACACATATTCATTCATGTCATTCACCTGCAGAGATCCAAAATGTAATAGTGGTTCAGATGAATACTTTTTCAAGACAAATCACAGCTTAGTGTTGACAAAAAGCATGAATAAAATTTCGCCAAAAACTATGTCCTCTTTCAGAAAAGTAATTGGTAGAAACTTTTTTAGTTCATATACTGTCCCTTTCACTGCTGCTTTTGAAACTTGCACAATATTGTCAGTTTCAGTCACTTCATTCAGTATAGCTTTTTTAATCTTTTCACTCAGTACATCAGCATTAAACTTAATTCCACCAGATATATCAATGTCCTCTTTTAAAAATCTTTTAAGGGATGAACTATAGTAGGTTTGCATCAATTGATGCCTATGGGCTAAAGTTAAAGGTGGATTTTTAAACTGCTTTGTGTGTCTTATAATTTGCTTAAAATAAGAATGTTTCCCTTCGAATCTAAAGCAAGAATATCTGATTGGTGGTCCTATCTATTGGTGGTCCTATCTGAGCAAGAATATTTTATTGGATAGCTTATGTGCACCTCTACATTGCCCCATTTTTTTCTTTTGGTTGCAGATATTTTTTATAAGGACACTTTCATTTTTGGAACCGGTTTTGAAAGTGAAAGTAACTTTATAAAAAATATTTGCAACCAAAATCGAAAAAGTAAAAAAGAGCAACGTAAAGATGGACCTCAGCTATCCAATGCAAAGAAAAATATTTCAAAACGTCGAAATGCAAACGATACAGTAGACTACCTCAAATCCTCAACCCTAAAATCTGCACATCATTGAAGATATGAACAATGAAACTAAACAAACTACTCCGTAAGCAAATCTTATATACATCATTTAAAAGTAGATTTTATTTCCTTCCGTTTGGTACCAATAACTTTCTTCTACAATAATTTGTCGCAGAATTAGTAGGGGATGTTTACATTTCTTTTCCCCACGACTGTACATAAAGAGCATAAATGTATCTTCGCTTCTAATACAATATATATGTTACGGTCACTATGATTAATCCGGTCATTATTAATAATAACCGGTTATTATTAATAATGACTGGACATAATGGCCAGTTATTATTAATAATAACCACGGTCATTAATTATTAATGACCTGAATATTCGTATTGACCTGTAACATATACATGTAAGAATTACTTGCTCTGTATGTAAATGTTTGAAATAAATTATTATTTTGAAAATGGACAAACCACAATATCAACAACAATATGCAAAATAACATATTTTTAATAAAAATATATAGTTAAAATTACCCGGTAATGAACATCCTCCAAACTTTCTGGCTTAAAAAAGGTAGAAATTTTTTTCTTAATTTTTTTCATAACTTTCTCTGACGTGATTTATAATCTAGGTCATTGTTGCCAATTTTAATCAAATTAAGTAGGAAGCAAAAAATTATGTTCCACAGTGTAAGAAGGTGGTGGTGGTGGTGGTGGTGGTGGGGGGGTCATGCCTTCTCCATTTCATAAAAAAATCTATAAATATTTATCACATTTAGGCAAAATATGCCAGTATGGACACAATTAAAATATTTTATTAATTAACAGTTATAGCTATTATACTTAAGGTTTTTTACATAATAAATAAAATAAATACAGAAATAAATTAAAATATCCAAAAAGTGAACAATGAACGGGCCGGGCCGGGTTCGGGCCTTACTTTTTTCTGAAGGATCGGGCCGGGCCTAATTTATTTTTTCTCTACAGAGCCGGGACTGGTTTCATTCCTAATCTTCACGGCCCAAAATTTTTAGTCCTAGTTTTGAACCCGACCGTAGAAAATCATTGTCTTGGCGTGGCCTCGTCCGTTCAAAGGTCAGTAAAAAAAAACTAGACGTGTCCCAAAAATTTTTACCAAAAATGCATACATTTTTAAATCGCCGTTATTCTACAATTAAACATTAAAATTTATTATTTTAAAAGAATGGTAGATTTCTACACTTATTAAAATATAGTAAAATGTGTGAAAAAGAACCTGCCTATGACGGAATCCTCTTTTAAAATGAAAAACGTGTTGATCCATGCAAAATGAATATACTAATACGTAAGAAAAGAATATATACTACATTTCCACTTGCTAAGAAGGGAACTTGTCTATAACAATTTTTTTTTTCTATGCAATTCCGTTTTAGAAGATTTTACTGTATAACATTTATCAGATTTATAACACTTCAATACATGTAATATGGATTAACAATATTAATAATAACTGAAACATTTACATACAAGATTTATAAAATAAAATAAGTAAATCAAACAACAGCTTAATTATAGCTCTGCCTATTTCATTTTAAAACAATAATATTCTGTTATTGGAAAACGTGTTTTTTGTGTGTGTGTAAATATACAGTTCTGCATTTGTGTAACAAAAAAAGAGTGCCGTTTTCATTTTACTTTTCGAATCAATGTTGAATTCAGACACTTTTCTCTGGGATAGATTCCTGTGCACGAAGGGGAGATTACACTATTATTTCACAACACAGAAAATGCTTTAATCAAAAACAAAATTCTTTGGATCATTAAAAGCATAAAATCTGAAATCTTCATGGGGAGGAGGGAGCCATTTCAATGCTCCGAAAGGAATGTCCTCCCAATCCTCTGAATTCAACACTGTACCGAATAGAAGCATTAAAAGTTAAGCTTCTAAATAAATTTTACAAAACCAATAGTATGAGTAAAGTTTTAAAGTTATCAAGTGCAAAAAACTTGCATTTATCATAAGGAAAGAAACTTTCTAATTACTTACTTACATACTTTTATGTTTCTTCTAAAGATTAATCCGGTATCAAACTGATCTCTGTCCGCCATGATTCTATTCTAATCCGTCACCGTCACTGAGCGTCACTGAGTCTCTATGCGATGGATCCTCTGCTTCTATTGGATGTTAAATTGTTTCACGTCATTAAAACGTCATAATAATTCACGCTTCCCGCGAATTGTTCCCGCGAAATCAAAGATTTTGCAGATGACAGTAGATGAGAGAAATTAATTGCATGTGCTTTTTTCTCTCTTTTCTTCATACAATATAAAGAGGAACTTATTATTATTTTTAATGAAAACTCTATTTCTTATTAAGACATCTAACTTTTCTAATTAAGCTAGAAACTATTACATGTCGAAATAAAGATATTAAGCTATTTAAATTTGCATAACAAGATTTAACAGATATAACTTTAATTAAAGTAAAAGTAATTTAATTACAGTAAAGTATTAAAGTTTATTTCTATGAAAAAAAGATAATAACTATCTGTAGTTGTTATAGATATTTCCCGAGTTCTGTTTTTAATTTTGTTCACCTTGAAAAAAAAAAAAAAAAAAAAAAAGAAAAGAAAAACTCAATCTAAAACCCGTGAAACATAAAGCTAGCTAGATCTGTTTCCAACGCATAGCAAAAAATAGTATAAAGCCAATCCGGAGTCCGTTTCATGCTGACAAAAATCGGATATATCGAACCCGTATCCCAAACAACTCGAAATCGGAAAAAAAAGAGAATCGCCTTAAGATATTTATTACAGTCATTATACCCGACCGTTAGCAAAAGAAAAAAAATTCTGACGGCTCGGCCTACAGGCACAGGTAGATTTCGAAGACGCAGACTGTGGGGCGCCTGTTTGTCGGGAATTGCGGAAGAAATGACCTTTTTGCCATGATGCCGCAGTTGGGTTCCATAAGGGACCGCCCACTTCGAAATCTAACTTGTTCGCAGGCGGAGCCGGCAGGGACTTTTTTTTTTAATTTTTTTTTTTTTTTTTTTGCTATAAGGGTTGGTCCTATAAAAAACTTGTCAATATAAAAGTTTTAGATAATAGTAAGAGGATTTATAATAAATTTAAGCGGATTTGATATCTTGTAAATTGACGAAGTTATGAATTTTTTTCTTCTAATCCCCCCCCTTTTCCCCCCCTTGGGGCCATTTTTAACGATATCAAAAATTTGTTATACATACATTTTCGGCCCTTTTCCTAGAAGTAATAATAACTTTAAACGGATTCGATAAGTATTATAATTAAGACGTAATGGGTTTTTTTCTGTTTTCACAAAAAGCCCCCCCCCCCCCCCTGGTTCGATTTTGCCCATTCACGAACTTGACCGAGATTTTATGCCCCTTGATTTTATGTATGTGTTTGGAAGAGATTTGTGAAGAATTATTCGAGTTATCGTGTCCATAAAAAAGTGACATAGATAGATAGATAGATACATAAAGTTTTGCACTGGGGTGGTTTTGGGTTGTGGGAGGCATGATCGGCGTAGATCTGCAAAAATTTTTCAAAAATACTGTCGGATTCCTCTTCTCCGTCCACACAACTTCGAAATAAATCCGGTCTTTTGATATGCTGCCACCACCGATATAAATACGTGATATCGGGCACGATACGTGATGTATATTCCAGAAAAACCTAACTCTTTCTATTACACTTAAACAAACACTTTATTAACAATATTTACACTTAAACTCGGATGTAAATTATCCGGTTTAACACTAAATCAAAATAATTACAGAAACGCTTTACGTGTACCGTTAGACTACGTTGCTTCACTCAGAACCGAGATTTCTCTTAATCTCACACACGCTCTCTCTCTTCCTTTAGAGAGATGCCGTTCCATACACGTGCTCAGAGCTGCTCTCTGAAAAACCAACCTTCACACTTCGCTCCCACGCTAGAACTCCCTTCCTCTCTGGTCATTCTCCAGAGCACCTTTCTGTCTACGGGGCTACTGGTCTGTTTCCAAGGGTCGCTTGACAACCGTTCCTCCCTCTTGACTGATCTGTCTTCTTAAATAAAAAGGTGCACTCTCTTTCTTATCTATCAAAGGCCGCATTGCAATGGAAATACTTCTTTCACGTCGTTCCCCTTCGGATTAAGATTTTTCTTACAAAGCCTTCAATGGTACACAATAGATACCTATACAATACGCTAATCCCTTAAGAATAGCTTTCAACTCTTGCAACTGTAAGAGAAGAACCTAACAAATACCAACATAGGGGAGAATGTAATAGGTAGTATTTCTTACGAAATCTACCTAAAAATGTAGACCCCAAACCCAGCACGCAAGAACACAAATTCAATTCGGGTATTCGTGAGTTCTGTTTAACCCATTCGCTGCCAAAAGTATAAAGTAAGAATTTTCAAATTTCTGGTTGAAAGTCGTTTGCCACCACAAATTCAGAAAGGTAAATTTCGCTTTACTAATACAGCGAAATTTCTGCCAATATATAAATGAGGCATTTTTTTTTAAAATTCTAAAATAGTGCTGACAAAGTAATTAATAAATTAAAGCCACGTGTATACTCGTGGTTGGCAGCGAATGGGTTAAAAAAAAAATAAATAAAAAATAAAAAAGGTATATCCGAAACTCGATTCGTAAGAAACCAAACTGAGCATGGAATTGAATAGTATGAAAGGAGACCCGACCTGTACCCAATCCGTAAAAAAAAAGCTTCTGAAAAATACGGGAATATCGAAATCGGCATATAGATCCAGTTGCGGAGCGCCAAATAACATTTTTGTATAGAATACGTTTTAATTCTTTGTAGAATATGTTTTAATTCGAACGCATTAAGAGAAAGTACAGTAGAACCCCGCTAATCCGAACTAATTGGGACCGGTGCCTGTTCGGATTACAAAAAATTAGGATTACCCGAAATACCGATAAAAATAGAAAAGGGGTAGATGCGTGCTAAAGAAATGTAAGTTATAAGTAATCGGTAGTATAGTAAACTGCCTCTAATCCGGCATCCTAAGCTTCAGCATGCTGGATAATCCGGCACGACTTTCGGGAAAAAATCGTATTCCTTGTTTAATCACTCCTAAAGATCTTTATAATACCAATGGAACTTAAGAATGAGGAATTACGTAACAACCCATTACAATTGGTTCAAAATCGAGAATCTATAAATAGTCCAGCTCAGTAACCAGGTCGACGTTGGGCGGGGGGAGGGGAGGGGGGAGACATTTCTGTAGATAATTTGCGAAATGAAACTATTGAAAGCAAAAATAAATTTGTATCATCTGAATTAAATACTTTTAGAAAAAAATTTTATACTGACTGGCAAACAAACTGATATTCCATATTTTTTAAAGATGGCTTCTACGAGTTGGCCTAAAGTGCACGTTTTCATTTTATATTCGTGTACATATGTTGTACTTTTATATTATTGAGTATTTTTTTTTTATTCTATTCAAGCTATTTAAAGACATTCATCCTGTAATCCGAAAAATTTCGTAAGTTAATCTTTTCAGTTAATCTGTTCAAGTGTAATTTTCGAAAATAAAATCGGTTCGGATTAACCGGAATTTCGGATTATCGTGGTTCCACTGTACTTTAGTTTCTTTTTTTTTCTCTTAGTAGTTATTTAGTTATTTCAAGTCAATTGAGAAAAATAAATTTTACTTTCTTTTTTTTTTCTAAATCCTTCAGAGAAAAAAAAAAATAGCTATTTAAATTTATAAATCCAGAGAGGGTCTCTTACCCAGCGCCTGATTAACGCACAGGCCAACTAGGCCGTGGCCTTGGGCCCATGGCTGATGGGCCCCCAAAATGGTTAAAATGATTAGAAAAAGTTTCTTAAAAATGAAGTTTTCTGCAATTATTTCACAAAAACAAAACAAAAATATTTTGCTTAACTTGGCAACTTTATCATAATATCTAATTATAATTCTCGAAAAAATGTTTAGGTACTATTTTAATTTGAGGCGGCCCTAAAATGTTGCTGGGCCTTGGGCCCCAGATGAGCTTAATCGGGCTCTGCTCTTGCCCCCCCCCCCTCCCCATCTCTTGCCAGCGCCATTGGAGTGCAATTCCAATTAAAATGTTGTTCTAAATTTCCCCATGGGCGTGGGGTGGAGAAGTAAGCTTGCTGAAAGTAACACTGACGATATTCAAATTTTGGATTCAGGTCCAACTATTTATCATGAAACAACATTGTGAAAAAAAATTATATTTTGAACGCATCATCTAACTTAGTATACATTAAACATGAGATAAACAGCAACTTTAATATAAATACGTAATTAAATTAAATTAGACGGTATTAATCGGACGGAGATATCGATGTTCACGCGTAAACCAACAATTTACACATACATTGTCGGAAACCTTTCCGTTATGGAATGTAACGTTTCTGAATTCCGCAAGTCTTCCGAAGCTTTGAATATTTTTCCGCAAATACGTGTAACGATTCCGAAATAACAAGTTATTGAGGAGAACACAAAGTTTTCTATAAATTTCCGGAAACCTTTCCGCCTTGTGCCGAAACGCTTCTGATTTTTTTTACAGTGCAAGGATGGCGCGTTTTAACTGGGAAAAAAAGCCGAAAATTTTGATTATTGTTCATAAATAGTGGTGACAAACAGTTTCAAATATAATACAAATGTTTATTTATTAACCAAATGATTTGGGAAGAATGTCAGAAAAGGTTCCGCTCAAATCTGTGCATAACTAGGAAAGTTAGGGGAAAGTTGGGGGGGGGGCAGGGGGAGGAGAAAAGGGACGAACTTGAAAAATACAACTTAATAAAATATCTAGCTGGTTTCGCCCGCTAGCGGGCACCTAATTTACATTGGGGATTCGAATCTTGTAAAACCTCGAATATGATAAACTTCGAACCGAACGAAACTCCGGATTGGGTCCCCGCTGCCTTCGGCACTGTATACCAGAAGTGCTACGCACGCACCGGAAAATTCCATAATTTGCATATCAAATAGTATAAACCTCTAACTGAACGATCCTCCGGCTCGGGTAGGCAAAACGCGCCCCCCCCCCCCATCCCCATAATTTTTACGCGCCTCATTTTTAAAATTTATGTTATGCGTTACAAAATATCGCAAACTTTCAAACAGATCGCCTTATTATATTTCCTAATTTTGTTCGCACGACTCCTTGTTTTTGTGACGACAAATGTTTTTTTTCAAATTTATCGACTTAGGTCATTTTTTTGAGTATCATGTATTGCTCAGGTTTTCAGACTAGCACTTTAAGTAGTTAGTAGTCTGTAGTTAGTGATTAGTAGTTAGTAGTAGATAATGCAGATAATTGATTTTCGATAATTTAATAATTTCTAACATCATTTTATTGTTTCGCCCACCGATGACTGACATTAACTGTAATTCATTTAGTGATGTGCTTTTATCTTTTATCAGAATAATTCCCGCCCCGATCTCTATATTCGCTTTTCACATGATTTGTAGGGCCATTATTATGAATATAATCTTACTACTAGTATCTAAAAGTTCGAAAACCGGCCTTCCTAACGAATATCACTTATTGATAATATAGTCTAAGTGCTAGCAACGTCAGAAAACACATGATTTTAGCAAGGCTCATTTTTCTATATATTCTCCGTCTTTATTGTGTAGCACGAATGCGGCCGGTCTGGCTGGTGGAAGTGGTTGCGTTTACCTGTGGGGGGAGGGGCAATGCAGGTAAAAAAGTGACAAAATTTCGTCATTTTAGCATGAATTTTTATTATAAAACTTGTTTCTGCTCACTATTTGTGATAATAAGTTATTATTCTGGCACCGTTTTACGTTGCCAACACCGTGCCAGACCCTCATTTATAGGCAAAATAAGGTGTCAAATTCACGTCATTTTAGCAAAGCTGAAATTTTGGTATGTTATACTTTGGCTATCAGATAAGCTATAATTACCGTAATTTCCGGCGTATAATCCGCAGCTCTAAGAGTCGTTTTTCCACCCAGAGATATTATTTTATAAAATGTAACTTAAAAGATCGCTGTAAATATTTAAGTACAATTATTGAATAAAATTTCTGGGTTGAAAAACGACTCTTTGAGCTGCGGATTATACGCCGGAAATTACGGTAATTTGCCAGACCGAAATTCCGTTGCTAAATTACTGCTAGACGCCGATTTAAATCTGGCAGAGAAAGCCCCAATTAGAAGAGTTGGCAGCTTTTGTAGTGCTTTGGCTATTGTCTGTACACTGCCAAGCCGTGATTGTTGCCAAAGCAATGATTGTTACTTTCTATAGAAGTATATATATATATATATATATATGATTTGTCCAAAAAGTCTTAATTTATGTAATTAATGTATCAATTAATTGTAATTCTTATTTGGCTTAGTTAAATTTTGAGAATAAAATATTTATCCACATTTTTTTCTAATTTTTTTAAAAGAAACATTTATTAACAAGCCGGTCTTTGCCCGTCTAGCCAGTCACTTCCGTGTGGGGCTAAGTTTCCTTCTGCAACGTTTAGCCCGGACTTCGCTGTGGAACCAGAAAGTGCATTTTACATGCAAACAAAAAACTATAAATAAAATACTTTATTTTAAACTATACGAAAATAACTAATAAGTATATCAATAAATCACATAAATAAAGCTTTCGCGACATAAATAATACGTTTTTTTCCATTTGTCCCTGACAAAGACACGCTCGACACTGCCCATGGGAATGGAAGAGCTTTCAGATAAAATATACAAAAATGAGATAGCATAAGATACATGGCGATCGTTGTAAATGCGCACTGTGATATTACTCCCATAAATTGTTAATACAGTGTTCAAAATAACGGGGTCTTGTGTGCTTCTCAGCCATATATCGTTAGCTAGCCGGTCGCTTCCAAGTGGGGCCGAGATACCTTTTGCAGCGTACAGCGTTGCCTTTGTTTAGGGCCTAGAAAGTGCATTTTACATGCAAAAAAAATGTAAATAAAATACTTTATTTTAAACTATATGAAAATAACTAATAAGAATATATATGAAAAAATCACGCAAGTAAAAATTTCGTGACAAAAATAATGTTTTTTTCCATGAGCCCCCTGAGAAAGTACTGCTCGGCCCTGCCCTTGATTATCTAAGGGGAAGGGAGAGCTTTCAGGTAAAAAAAATGAGATTGGCTAAGATACATGGCAGTCTGGTTTCACGCCGATAAATTGTTAATGTCGTGGTAAAAATTACAATGACATGTGTTTTTCTCACTCATATATCGTTAATACAGCGATCATTATAAAGAGGTTCAGTCATTATGCGTGCATAAATCCTTAAAATTAAATTATTTTAACAAAGCCCTTTGGGTTGCACGCCTGTCAACTGATTATACGACAATCACTGTAACGCAGCCTTGTGCATACCCGAGCACATAAATATGGTGACTAGTACTTAAATCGCAAATCTTTAAATCCAAAAATGTATTTTGAACAGAGGAGGAAATGTATTCTATTCTGTATAAAAATTTTAAACTTATTTTTAATTAAATTTTAATTTTACGAAAAAAGCGTGAAAACAATTTATAATATATGAAAATTAAAAAAAACTTTTTCTTGGAAAAATTCACGCAAAATATCTAATAAAAAATCAGCTATAGTTGTCTTATTCGTCTAATCTTCCATGATCGGGTTCATAGCTGATGTTGGCGACAAACTCGCTTCAGCTTAAATAGCTGAATTACGTGTTTAACTATTTTTTGTAGATTTGTAATGCTAGAATTTCACGCTCGTACTTAAAACTGCAGTTGAGAATGCCGAAATGATCTAAAACGTTCGACCCCCGTTTAACACCCTTGGATGATGAATATTTAAAATCGCTGAAATATCTATTTAAATATTTTTAGTGCATTTGTTATCCTTAATTTCACGCTCCTACCTATAACTTCTACTGAGTTATGGCAAAATGACTTAAAACATTCGACTCTCATTTAACTCCTTTTAGTGGCTGAATTTCTGAAATCGCTAAAATACGTGTTTAAATATTTTTTTAGTAAATTTTTTATCCTGAATTTCACGCTCCTACCTAAAACTGCTGCTGAGATATGGTGAAAAGACCAAAGGACCTAAAACGTTCGCCCCCCCCATTTAACCCCCTTAGTGGTTGAACTTCTAAAATATAGCTGAAATACGTGTTTAACAATTTTTTAGTAGATTGGGTAACCTGAATTTCACGCCTCTACCTAAAACTCCTGCTGAGATATGGCGTAATCACCTAAAACATTCGAGCACTCATTTAACCTCCTTAGTATTTGAATTATTAAAATTGCTGAAATACATGTTTAACGATTTTTTAGTAGATTTGTTATCCTGAATTTCTTGCTTCTACTTAAAACTTCTGCTAAGATATGGCGAAAAGACAAAATGACCTAAAAATTTCGACCCCCTATTTAACTTTCTTAGGGGTGAATTTTAAAAAATCCTTTCTTAGTGAGTGCCTATATTGTGTAAGGGAACATATCTTCCAAATTTCATAATCTTACGAGCAGCGGTTGAAGCTCGGCATTGATTATGAGTCATCAGGACATGTTCTTTTATAAATATACAGATTTATGAAATCACCAAAGAAGCGAAAAAAGAGCAAAACAAAAACTTCATGGCGTAAATTGTCAACCGTTATGTTTATTTAATATCTCCCTTAATTTTTAAGTAATATTATAATTAGGGTTTATTAATATTCGCTTTTAATTTTAAATAATACAATATATAATATTTTCCCTTAATTTTCTGAATAAACTTATAGTGGCTAGCAAGAAATAGGCAATGTCAACTGCTACTTTTCAAGGTCAATAGGTCATTTGTGGTTTGAAATAATACGTTCATAGCATGTTCTCTGTGTTATTGAAAGGAAATTTAATGCGTAGGCTAGTAATGGAAAAACGTGTGTTTTTTGTAGCGATAATCAAGGAAAAAACGTTTTTCAGTGAAGACACGTTAAATAAGTGTAACAAATATTTTTATTTTGAGCATTTATTTCGACAAATCACATATATATATACTTTTATAGAAAGCAAGGATCGTTGCTTTGGCAACAATCATGGCTTGGATGTGTATTGAAAGTAACCAAAGCACTACAAAAGCTTCCAACCCTTCTAATAGGCGCTTTCTCTGCCAGATTTAAATCGGCGTCTGGCAGTAACTTAGCAACGGAATTTCGGTCTGGCAAATTAATTATAGCTTATCTGATATCCAAAGTATAACATACCAAAATTTCAGCTTTGCTAAAATGACGTGAATTTGACACCGTTTTTTGCGTATAAATGAGTGTCTGGCACGGTGTTGGCAACGTTAAAACGGTGCCAGAATAATAACTTAATATCACAAATAGTGAGCAGAAACAAGTTTTATAATCAAAATTCATGCTAAAATGACGTAATTGTGTCACTTTTTTACCTGCATTGCCCTTCCCCCCACAGGTAAACGCAACCACTTCCACCAGCCAGACCGGCCGCATTCGTACTACACAATAGAGAGGGAGACTATATAGAAAAAAATCCCTGACGGCTCGGCCTACAGGTATGCTATTTGCCATGAGTTTTCCATATAGTTTTCATCGCTTTATTTAACCGTAAAAATTTCCCAGAAAACTTATTAAAAAAGTTACGAGAAATTACCTCCGATCCCAATAACCGTGAACGCCCTAAATATGCTTTATTAATTGATGATGAAGATTGCATTTTTCTCTCTCTCCAATTATAATAAAATTTTTGTTTTTTGTCTTTGTATTTAAAAAAAATCTTTAGTTTTTTTATTGGTTTTTTTAATGTTATAATTTTGTAACTTTTAAACTAAGTATATGGTGTCTGAAAAGAAGTTTTTTCCCCTTTGTTTGAGATGGGTTCGACCCTCGGTAGGTTTCGTCTGTCATTTTTTGGATCTAATGGAAAAAAAATTATTTACTTTTTTTACTATTTTTGTTATACTTCTATTTCATTATTATATTTAAATATTTTTATTTAATTTCTAACTTTATAAATTTCCCACGGTTCCTTTTTGCCTTGCAAGTCAATTACCTTTAACCTGGAAGTTCAGCTGGTACGCAACTAGGTATTCCATGCTGCTAACTACATTGTTCCATTGTTTCATTGTTTGGAAAAAACATGCTCAGTTTGAATAGGAGGATTCTCATTCTCAATTTCCGCTGAACGTGAGATGTTTCCACATGACTGGAAATATTTGGTTTGGAATGTAAATGCATTTCAAATCAGGAAAAGTTTCTAAAACAATATGAATAATTCTATAACACGGATATCAGATTGAAATTTTGTAAATTGCTTCAACAGTTTTTGTAACACATGATTTATACGGTTAACATTACCAGTATAAAAATAATAAATACAACAATGAACTTTCTGTCCACAAAAGCAGAAGGCATTAATTGCCGGCAAATTAAATACATTCATTGACATAATATCACAACCTTTTTACATATAGCTGATTTTATTTTGTCTATTAATAATAAGGCTGGTGTAAATTTCAATTCATATGTAGTCGATTTTTTATTATTTTGCTAAGAAAATGAAGCTAATATTTAAAAGTAATATAATTAATTTCATTTAACAACCTTTATTGTGTCTTGCTTAATTTTACATTTACAATAATGACTTTCCTTTCTTGAAATTATTTGCATAACATATACATTGTGATACATAGTGCTAAAAGTGCATTATTTTTTTTTTCATGTAAAATCAATGTATAAGGATTTCTAATGATATAAAACCTCCTTCCGCTTCCACATTCATTTTCTTTTTTACCTCAAAATTTCATAATTCTACAGGGTAATTCAAAAACATGTATGCAGAGTTTGAATGATTATAACTTCAGTTTATATTCACGTGTAATAATATTTAAATTGCAAAAGAAACTACATAACATGTATAACTTTTCTTCCTACCACAGAAGTTCAAAATTATTACCGTTCTGGTCAATACATTGCTGTTAATGGTGGTCTATTGATTCACTTCATTTGGTGTTGTGGCGCATTCTTGATTAGTTGCGGTTCCGGAATGTTTTCTATGAATATCCATTTGTTTCAAACTTAGCTTTTATCCGATTAATTGTAAGTCGAAAAAATGAATCTGCCTAAAACTACCTGCGATTTTGTCTTTATTCTTCTGCTACATTTTCATACTTACATCAGCATTTTAAAATAAATTTTCTTTTTCAAAAGTTAATGTTGGTCCACTCATTGATTCCAATTAATTACACGCTGAAAAGACAGAAATATCAGAAAGCTATGACCCGATAAACAGTGTATGCATACATTTTTTTAATCGCCCTGTATATTTAAATAAATATTACAATTATATCTTTTTCTTCATATATTCAAATATATTTTCTTTAAAAGTATCTTCTTAAATTTACATTCATTTCTAAATTGTTATCTCCTTATCTTGTTATCGATATAAAAAGATATTTCTTTCATTTCTTTGTTTTACAAATTTCATAAAACTAAATTTAGCCGGAGACTTTTCAGTTTTTCATTTTACTCTTCGTGCAAAAGCTTTCAAACACAGTCATAATCCGTTACATAATTCTAAATTACTTTGTTGATCGCTACGCGAATTCATTCTTTTGAAGAACGCGCAGAGTCAAAATGTAAATATTTTGAAATTCTTTAACAAATATATATAAAAAACGTTCTAAAAATTATCATTTATCCCTTTTAAAATACAACTGTTTATTGTTAAATTGAAACACATATACAGGGTGTCCGAAAATTCTGAAAATGGTCGAATAATTCTAGATATATACTTCGGATTGAAAAATGGAAATATGCATGCTCATTATTTTTGAAAAATCTATTTAGGAATATCAAAGTTGTGCCTTCAACTCAGCTCCCTGGGGGAACGGTGGGAAACTCTGAAATCTTAAATGATAACCCTCTTTTTTATTGCACAATCGGATTTTACGGGAAAAAATACGTAACTTTTGTACTGAACATTTTCTTCGGAAAATCGAAGATGGCATTGTAATCGAGTAAAATGCAGTGAGAATCGTTTCTATTGAAAAGTCTGAAAACGATCGAATAACTCGAGAAATATACATCGGATTGAAAACCAGAAATTATGTGTTAAATATTTTAGAGAAATCGGCAACTTTGATATCCCTAACTAGACTTTTCAAAAATATTGAACATATATTTTTCCATTTTTTAATCCGATGTATATTTCTCGAGTAATTCGATCGTGTCCCGACTATTCAATGGAAACAATTTTCACTGCATTTTACTCAATTACAGCGCCATCTACGGCTTTCCGAAGAAAATGTTAAAAACTAAAGTTACGTATTTATTCTCGTAGAATCCGAGTTTTCAATATACAAAAGGGGGCTATCATTTAAGATTTCAAAGTTGTCCCCTTTCCCCCTAGGGGGCAGAGTTGATATCCCTACTTAGATTTTTCAAAAATATTCAACATTTATTTTTCCTTTTTTCAATCCGATGTATATTTATCGAGTTATTCAACCGGTTCCCGACTTTTCGATGGAAATGATTCTCACTGCATTTTACTCAATTACAGCACCATCTACGGTTTTCCAAAGAAATGTTAAATACAAAAGCTACGCATTTTTCCCTGCATAATCCGAGTCTTCAATAGAAAAAAGGCATTATTATCTAAGATTTCAAAGTTATCCTTCTTTCCCCCCAAGGAGTAGAGTTGGGAGGGCAGCTTTATTATCCCTAAATAGATTTTTCAAAAATATTGAACACATATTTTTCGCTTTTCCATCCAATGTATATTTCTCGAGTTATTCCACCATTTTCGGACACCCTGTATATATATGTTCCTAAGAAGTAAACTATTTGTTGTTTATTTTCCAAATACATCTATCAAGTTTTGTAAATGTGTAATAATTTCTTTTGAAGAAACTAAGATTAATTTTAACCTGGTTAAGCTGCATTAAAATAAAAAATGCTTTGTTAATTTAACTATTAAAATTGAAATGAGATATTGAAGAATTTATTTTCTGGGCAAAATTACAAACTCAGTACTAATACATTAAAAACTTTCGCAAGTAAAGGCTTTTTGTTGATTATTATATAACATTGTTTCATTCAAACCGTACCGATTCAAAATTCTAATGTTTTGAAATTCATTAACAAATAAATATCAAACTTGGTCTGAAATTGTCTATGTAATTTGTCACTTTTAAAATGAAAATATCTGTTGTTAAATAAAAATATATATAGATTCCCTTGAAATAAACTCTTTTTAGATTACTTTGAGAAGACATAGCTGCACAATTTTTATGCTTTTGTCCTAATACTATTTTTGAGCAATATATATATATATATATATATATGTATTATATATATATTAAATAAGTCAAATTGTTCTTTTAAAAATAAGGGTTAAAAAAAGCGTAAAACTTGAGAGCTATCCAAAGACATTTATCAAATGTTGTAGATCTATATATATATATATATATATATATATATATATATATATATATATATATATATATATATATATGTCAAAAATTACATAAGCGGCTAAATTTACATCGTTCTCATATTGATAAATATAAAAATTCTAAATTTCAAACAACTCATAATATTGAATATACTCATTTCAAAAATCATGATTTTAAAAATATTACTATTAAAATACTTAAAATACAAAAAAATTTTACTGAACGACTTTTTCTAGAATCTAAATATATAAGACATTTTAATACTACATATCCTTATGGATTAAATCAATTAGTATACAAAAAATCACATCCTGTATTTTCAGATTTAACTAAATATGAAAATTATAAAAATCTCTATTCCGGATTAAATTTTTCAAACTTAAAAAAAACTTCAAGATCTGGTAGAGGTAAACATAATAACAAAAAATACACTGATGATATTGTGATTCAACAGGAGCTTGATAATCTTGAGGCACAGTTTTGTAATGATTATTGTTGGCTTGCTATAAGAAAACATGTTTTTAGTATAAAAAAGAAATATATAAACCAATATTTCAAGGTATTTAAAAAGAATCAATATTCTCCACATTTTTGTGATATCTTTTATGATATTCTACATTATAGAGCAAACCTATTAAATACAAGTCTTTCTAATAAACCTAAATATAAAACTAATAATACACAATTAATTATAAATTTTTCCAATCATGTATTTAATAATATAAATTTACACAATATAATAAACAACATTAATAATAATTTTCCAATAAAAAATTTTACCATTCACAAGACATATAAATATAATCGCACACTTGGACGTAAAATTTTTAATTACAATTCTTTTGCAAAAAATTTGGTCTCTTCAAAGAATTACCCATGTTATTGTAATGACCCAAAATATCAAAAGTATATAAATACAACACATGGTCATATCATTACTGGTGATCTTAATATTGTAGAACAACCTATTTTACAAAACTTAATGCATAATGGCACAAAATTTCGTCTTCCATATAAGTGTAATATCAAATCCATAATATTGCAGTTTATTCAAGATATTGATTTGTTTATATATAAAATTGCTGTTGATTACAATAAACCAATCGAATATTTCAGTGAATGGAGATTTTCTGTAATTGATAAATTAAAAAATGAAATTATAAAAAATTATCATCATATTACACATGCAGCTTTTAAAAACATAAATAAACATATATCAGAATTACAAAACAAATTTATAATTACTTATGTAGATAAATCTCCTAATAATTATGCTATCATTTGTAAAGAATACTATAAAGTGTTAATTCACAATGCAATCAACACAAGTAATATTTTTAATAAAACTAAATTAAATATTGAAATAAATAACAGAAAATTATTAAATTATCACAAATTACTAAAAATCAAATGTAATAATTTTAATTATCCTTATCTTGTTATAATTCCAAAATTTCATAAAAATCCTATTAAATTTCGCACTGTTACCATCGGTTGTAACACATATAATAAAAATGCAAGCAATTTACTACTTAATATTTTAAAGCAGATATATGATATAACGTTAAAACATAATAACCAACATTGCCTAAAAAATAGTTTTCAACTCATTAATAAAATACATAATATCAATCCGGTAAAATTCATAAAAACATTGGATTTTAATGATTTATTTAATAACATTGATATAAAAGACTTACATAAAACAATGTGTATATTATTTAAAGAATTTAAATCTCAATTAAAATTAAAAGAACATATTTCAGTAAATTTTTTTAAAACTGTACTAAATTTTACATTGCATAATAATTACATTATATATGACAATATTATCTATAAACAATGCCAGGGAATTCCGCAGGGCGGAACAGCATCTAGTATTCTCTCTGACCTTTACTTATATTATTATGAAAGAAATATAAGTCCGAACAATGATTATGTATTTTATCGCTATATTGATGACATTATCATATTTTATTTCAATGAAAAAAATTGCACATCACCACTCAATTTTTATCCTACTCAGCTTAAATTAAGCGAAAATGATTTAATTAATAATAATATAAACTTTCTTGACTTAAAAATTAATATTACTAATAATTATAAATTAATTTTTGATATTTATGATAAGAGATTTGATTTCCCATTTAAAGTAAATATTTTTACCAATTTTGCTTCATGTTTACATAAATCTGTTTATAAAAATATAATTATCAATTATCTACATCGTATAAAATACTTATGCTCAGATATAAATAAAAACAAAAATATTAGATATATTCGAGATCAAGCAAAAATATATGGATATCCAATTTTTATGATAAATTCAATCATCAACTCTTTTAAATAACATTTATTATATAATTTAAATATAAACATGGTATGTAATAAATTATTGTTTTAGTGTGCGATAACATATAACAAAAGATATAGAAAATAATAATTATAACATACATTATTACAATTATAACATATTAGGAAATTTAATATTTAATATTTGTTTGAACATTATATACACTTTATATAGAAAATTACAAATATAACATACATAATTACAATTATAACATATTAGGAAATTTAATATTTGATTGAACATTATTTATACTTTGTATAGTTGTGATTGTGCGTTGCCGATCACCTCTGTTTAGGGTATTATTGATGTGCAGTTTTCATACATTTATAAATTAACTTATACAATAACAAATTAAATTATACAATGATAACATAGTGATTATAACTCATATACATATCTATTTGCAATATATATAAATATAAATATATATAGTTTTTATCTTTGTCTATGAATAATTAAAATTAACAAGTATTTTAATTACTGCATTGCATTAATTTGATTGAAAAACAGTAGTAATACTATTAATTATCAATATTATAAATTTTGAGATATTTTGAATTGTTTATGAATTATTTAATTAGATATTTAAATTAATCTATAAATATAAAATATATTTACAATGTAGTATAAATTAAACATTAATTATTTAATAACAAGTCTAATATATATTTAAGTAGTAGTAAAAATAAAACATTAATTATTTAATAAATGTCTATAATATCAGTGGATTAACACAGCTGGCAGCAAAAACAATTTGAATTAAAATAATATCTCTTTTACATAATATATTCTTGTTAAGAATATCTGAAATGCTGTGCAAGTTGAATTAATTCTGTGTAGATTTATTCATATAGTAGTAATATATTTTATTTGAATTTAAAGTAAAATTACAAGTTAGTATTGTTTTTTAAAGTTTATTTATATAAATAAATCTAATGAAGTGAGTATGTAACTAATAAAGTGGATATTTAACTAAATATTAATTATGAATTATTATAATACCAATAGATGGCGACACTTTACCTTTCAGGTAGTTGTAGATAATATTGTTAATATTATATTTAATTTAACTATAGAGGGAGCTATTGATTGTATATTAATTTTACTTTCAGGAATTAAAATTGGATGGAGTAATATATATTCACGGATATAAATTTGTTATAAGTGTATTAAAACCAGAATTATTTTGAGTGTTTTTGAATCATTTTGTGATTGGGTGTCATCGATGGGGTTGAGTTTTAAAAAAAGTGTGCTCTCAACTTGTCTTACAAATCATTTCTCTCAACTCGACTTAGTAAACATGTATGATGCATTGCCATGTGGATGTGAATATTATGCAGAAGTTGTGACATTTTAAGGATTCTGTATAATTATTGTGAGTAAATATTTAATCTACACTTTACGCGTTCATATTTCCAATTTTATTATTTCAAAACTGTTATCTCGTGGTAATTTAGTGAGGTGTTAATTACAGTTTTTTGGATAATCGATGTGAGTGAAATATATTGTATTTTCTTAATGGTTTTTTATTTCCTATTTAAATATTTCCAAATTTTAATATTTCCAATTGTTGTCTGGTAATAATTCAGTGTACCTGGATGATTCTACTGATCTTAGCATTATGCCAGTAGAATTATGAAACACTGAATTATTATTTAAAACACATGTGGGTGCATCCAGGCTGATGAGTACATGTGCATGTGTTTTTCCATATCCAATTCATATTTAATTCTCATGTGGTCCAATTTTCCATTGTATATGGTTCATATTTAATTTATTAATCCATTTGTATTTACTTAATTGCAACTCCAATTTATATATTTTTTTTTCCCTTTCTCTATATTTCTTTTTTCAATATTCTTTTGGTATGAGTAAAATTTGGCCAATTACCATTGATGCATCAGCTATGGTAATATTATGTTTGCACATGTTAATTATTAGCTATGTGGTATTCTGTATACACAATATCATTAATTATCTCTTTGGAGATTTAAGTAGATTAGAACTTGATATGTTTTTTGAAATTCATAGATATTATAATTATATATATATATATATATATATATATATATATATATATATATATATATATATATATATATATAACTTTAAGTAAAATTTAACCATTGAAACATAAGAAACTGACCACATACACTGAAATCCCGATATATATATATATATATATATTTTAAGAAACTAAGACTGGGAACAGTACCTATCACAATTTTTTATCAAAAATGGTTTCCCTTAATTAATCTCTCAAATGTTTTACAAAATCTATACTTAAACATGTTGGCTACAAATTCTGCAATTTAAACTTTAAGTAACAATTTTCTAACCTGTAATAGTGTTGGCAGACTCTTCGAAAAATCCAAGCAACATAAGCTAAGATTACATTTAGGCTAATTAAGCTACTTAAAAACAAAATTTTCTTTGTCAATTTAACTGGATTTATTTAAAAGTGAAACTAAATATCACTGAATTTATTTCATGTACAAAATTCAAAATTCAGTAAAAATCTATTAAAAAATTTCGCAAGTGCAGAACTTTTTGTTCACCACCATTCAAAATTGTCCTTTCAATGAACGCACAGATTTAAAACACAAATATTTTAAAAATTCATTAATGAATAAATGTGAAACCGAGGGTGTCGCGTCAATTCGTCGCGCACAATTCATCGCAGTGTCAGTTCGTCGTGGTGTCAATTCGTCGTGGTGTCAATTTGTCGCAAGGAAAATGTTTTTAAAGGCTATGATGTTAAAATAAAGATAATTTAGTAAAATTATTTAATGATAATTTGTGTTTTTTAGATATAATCGCATGTAAATTGTTAGTTATAATTCTCTATATCTAAAAAACTAATTATCATTAAACATTTTTACTAAATTGTCTTTATTTTATCATCATAGCCTTCAAAAACATTTTCGTTGTAACAAATTGACGTCGCAACGAATTGATACCACGACGAATTGACGATGCGACGAATTGACGCTGCGATGAGTTGTCGCCGCGACGAATTGACGCTGCGATGAATTGTGCGAGATGAATTGTTCCGCGATGAGCGACGAATTGACGCAAAACCAAAACTGAGTATAAAAGTGCCATGTAACATTTGTATAGTAAAGGCATTTACTGTTACATCAAAAAATATAGTTATTCACACGAAATAAACTGTTTCTCAATTATTTTTAAAAGCCAACTGTAAAATTTTGTAAATATACAGAAATATATTTTGCAGAAACCGAGATAGTTGCATTGCATTAAAATTAGAGACGCTTTGTCAATTTGACTAGATTTATATTTATATGTGAAACTTATATCAACGGCTTTGTTATATGCCCATAATTTAGATAAAAATGATAAAGTATAATGTTAAGTATAATTTCAATACAGTAAATTTGAAATTTCACTTTATGTCTGTCGGAGAAAATAGTTCAAAATACTGAAACCTGTGATAAGATTGTACAATTAAGTAAATTACACTGCTCAAAACAATTAAAGGATATTGCAGTTTTAGGTGGATTTTGTATCTGGGAAACTTTTTAGCTGATTGATACATGGTCGACAGACATAGTAGGTTATATGAGAATAAATTACACATGTTTGGCAGAAAAAAATGCATTTTATTGCGCATTTGTGTTCAAAAGGAAAAAAACACAATTTGTGCATATGAGAAAAAAAGAGTAAGAAAAGGTGTTTTCTTCAAAGAAAATCATTTTCAGTAGGGGGTATGGTTTCCACGGGCGGCCAGCAACGTTGAATACCTTTGAGGCATGGACTCAATGAGGCTATTAATGACGAGTTGGGGTATTCTGCCCCACTCTTCCAGAAGAGCTCTTTCCAGTTCTTGGAGAGTTTGTGGGGGTTGTTGGCGGCCAGAAACTCGTCTTCCTAGAGCGTCCCAAACGTGCTCGATTGGATTCATGTCTGGAGAACACGCTGGCCATTCCATTCGAACGATTCCTTCCTCGAAAAGGAAATCCTCCACCAGGTTTGCATGATGTGGCCTGCAGTTATCGTCCATTAAAATGAAGTTATCTCCGATTGCTGCAGCGTAAGGGACTACAATAGGTCTGAGGATCTCATCCCTATATCGGCGACCAGTCAGAGCTCCATCTCGAATGCTGTAGAGGTCAGTGCGTCGGTCAATGGAGATGCCACCATACACCAACACTCCTCCACCGCCAAATCTGTCACTTTCGTGCACGAACGCAGGATTATTCCTACTGCCACGGTCCCTCCAGATGAAAATACGCCTATTATCCGGATGCACAGAAAAACGGGACTCGTCAGAAAACAGAATATTGTTCCATTCATTTCTCCTCCAGTTGACATGCTCGGTTGCCCACTCCCTGCGGTCGCGACGATGCCTTGATGTTAATCTAACACATACCATCGGTCGGCGAGCATACAGACCTACAGCATGGAGCCGGTTTCGGATAGTCTGAGTTGAAATCGTGGTGCCTGTAGCCGAGCGAAGATGTTGTTGGAGAAGAGTAGCGTTCATGTTTCGGTGTCTCCGAGCTGTTAACGCTAAATACCGATCTTCATTGGGCGTTGTTGCCCGTCTACGACCTTGCCCTGGTCTTCGGCCTGCACATCCACTCTCCAAAAAACGGTTCCAGATCCTGGAAATGACACTTTGTGACACTCCAATGGCTTGCGCTACTTCGGCTTGAGTTTGGCCCCTTCTATCCTACCAACAATTCTCCAAGCTTCTGAATCTGTCAAATGACTTCGCTGAGACATCGTACTCATCGAAACAAAGCAATCACTGAATGCCGATCATCCTTGTCTTCATTCTCTTTTATCCAGTTGAAAGTCAAATTTCATTCGCTGCCGCTGAAGCGACGTTTTTGACGTCGAACTCAAAATTTGCATACTCCACAGTTTGAAAACCAGAAAAATTTGCATTTGTGATTCTCTTCTTCTATTTTCGGAAAAAAAAAATTCGTTTATATCTTTATTTTATATAAAACTTCAAATATCCTTTAATTGTTTTGAGCAGTGTATTAGTACACTTGATATTTTTTTTACTTATTTACTATTTTAAATATAAAAAATAACCTCTATATATGTGGCTATAACGAAACGTAGATATACCGAGTCAACCAAATCTCGCACCCTAATTCTCTTCTCTCGGAAATACGTTGACGTTTTGGAAAATGGTGAAATTCTTGTTCAATTAATTCAGGGGAGACGTTTTTCCGGTTAAAAAAGGGAAGAGCCAAGTCCACTTGCAATAAAAAAGAAAGAAAAAATCGCTGTGGTGTAATTATTTTTTCAATTGAGTTGTAAATAATCAGTTACTTTAATACAACTTAAGAATGGGGGGGGGATGCAAAATATTATTCCAATTGACACAAAAGACTGAAATTTTAATAATTATGGAATTTTACAAATATTATATTTTTATATATTATATTCACAATATCTAATAATAATCAAATGTAGATTTACAAAAGCCTTGTTTTAAAAATATATATATCATTTCCCTCATTTCGAAAAAACAATAAGCTTTCACACATTAATATTGTTTTGTGATATATATTATTGGCTGATTTAAAATAAAAATACCTGTTTTTTTTTTTTTTTTTAAAGAAATATTTTAGCTATTTAAGCATTCAAATTTAAATTGTAAATATTATCTGATGTTTTGAAAGGGGTTTCTACTTAAATGAAGTAATTTAGAATACCAGAATAAAAAATAACGAAAAGCAAAATGACCGTAAAAAAAAAGTTAAAACCGCCGGTTTGTTTGCCCTACTCCCCAGTAAAGTTGTCTATCGCGCATTACTGTTCGTTCTACCGACTTGACTCGATGCGTTTACATTACGCCTTTGGGAGTGGATCTTCTTTACGGAGTAAATATTCTTTGGCCAAGCCTCGTTGCCCGTTAAGCTAAGTAAAGTCTGGCAGGTAGGGACATGATCAGCGGTCTAAAAAAATGGGAGACTGCGAGAGAGACGTTAAAGGTTCAAATTTCAAATGGCAAAGTGGGAGGGGGTGTCTTGTGGCACTCATTAAAAAAGACAAGACAAACAATTTAATAGAAAAAAAATTATCCTATGATGTTTATTAAGGAAGTTATGACTAATTATGATTTTAACTCTTAATTTCGTAAAAAGTGGAAAAAAATCTATCCCAATTTAATCTAAAGAAAACCTCGATTTGACTGATTTCCGGTTCTTGGACACTTCAAAAAGAACGGCTGAAAATTTTCATTTCTGATTGCCATAAATGGGACAGGAGAAACGTTATTACAGCATTCTGAAATTCGTTGCTTCAACAATTCATTGAAATTAGTGGCATCTTTTAAAATACCGTAATTTCCGGCGTATAAGCCGCAGCTCAAAGAGTCGTTTTTCGACCCAGAAATATTATTTTATAAAATGTAACTTAAAAGATCGCTGTAAATATTTAACTACAATTATCGAATAAATTTTCTGGGTCGAAAAACGACTCTTCGAGCTGCGGCTTGTACGCCGGAAATTACGGTAACGCATTTAATTAACCCCACAAAAAAAAAAAAAAAAAAAAAAAAAACATTGGGCACCAGATCTTGAGCTCTGGGAGGCCGCGAAACGTTTGACTACTGGTGCAAATCTAAGATTCTGCATCACACCGCTCGGGTCACCCCTCACAATAGAGCCCCATTCTCAATTTACCCCAGTAATATAATAGAAATTTCCCCCCGAATTGACCTGTGGGGTGGAAAATGCAATTAAAGCGAGCGTCGTGTAACGACCCTCGAGTCTAACCCACATGTATTTAGGGTTACCGAGGTCAGAAATATCTAAAAGTATATTATCTGGGCAGGAATTATAGGTGATTATGTATTCATTCCATGTTTTTTTCAGAAATTATAACTGGCAATTTTTACTTGCAATGCGCTACAGAACGATATCGATCCTATATCCAATAATCCTACAAATTATTGGAAATTCCGCCCAGTTATACCAAAAGCTTGATTATTTCCAAGGAAAAGATCGTCTTTCACAACACTGCAGAACGTCTTATTAAAAAAAAAAAGAGAGAGAAAATAAAGATATCGTAGATAACTCTGATCAGAATTATTCAATTTGATGGATAAGGAGAAGGGTATAACTTTTCGATTGGCCTCCCTTTCTCTGGTTTGTTGTTCTAATGAGATTTTTTCTATAAGGCACTTGAATGCAATAGTTTACAAGACATTACTTACCTCCTATGTGCAGCTGAAGCTGAGAATTACGAAGAGCAGTAATAAAATTTTCTCCAGCCGTATATATTTAAGGATTAGACATGTATTTATGTTAAAAATGAAAAGGAATCAATTGGAGCATCTTTTGAGTTTAGTTGGGTTAGGATATATATATATATATATATATAACTTTTTCATGACATTAAGAGTTAGAACTTTATTTCGTCTTAGCTTCCTTATGAAACATCTCAGGACAATTTTTTGTTATTAAAACTAAGCATAATAGAAATATTTCACGCCGGAATTTTTATTTAAAACTATTTAACTTTTTATTTAACACATTTTTATGCAATTTATATTTTATTTACCTTTATACTATATGGAAAATTCTGGTTCTAATCGATATTTTTTCATTTGTTAACACTCAAATGACTGGTTGCTACGTTTAGTGTTAAATTATTGGTCTTGAAAAGATCTTTCTAGCGTTGTGTCCGCTTAAAAATTTACCTCTTTGAAATATGAAACTCCTAGTGCCCCTCGCCCCCCCTAGCTTAAAATATTTTAAAATCAGACGAAGTTAACTTGAAATTGATTAAATATTTATCAATTGATTAATATTTATAAATATTATATATGATTATATATCGAATTTCCAAAATTCGAACGCATTTCTGGGATAAAGGGGGTGATGTGTGATTTTTGCCGACCTTGTATATGATATGTTAAAAAAAATCGAAATAAAAAATTCAATAAATTATTATCTATAATGAAACTGGTATTCTTATAGTATTGCAACAATTTGTTATGCAATAATTTAACAAAATATGTAACTGTTAGTTAAAAAATGACATTGACATCAGCATATAAGAGCGCTTAAATTATTTTCAATATTTAACAGCCCAATTTCTTTTACAGGTTTTAGCAGCTAAAATGAATGAAAAGTAAAAATTGAGTAAGCTTTGATGGTGCTTTATACTTTGAACATTCTTACATGTTAAGAATTCAGGCCCTCTGAATACTAGGCCTGAATACGTGCGTACTCAAAAAATGGCAGCTGTAAATGTAGACATTTCTCAGGATTCGTACATCTCCATCGTATTTGAGTAATTTTATTTTCGTCTTACTTAATTGCATTAAAATTAGGCAAAAATTACTATTTATAAATAGAAGTATTCAAATACAGGGAACCATACGAACGCTGAAAAAAGGCCACCTTCAATTGCCGCCATTTTTTAGTCAACGTTTTGGCATATTATTCAGAGGAAAAATACTGTGTTTCAGTTCTGTGGAATACTGAAAAGTATTGCATTCAGACAATGCCTTCGATAAACCAAAATGTGAACTAATTCTGTATAATTATTCTATTTGGAATTTTTTTGGTTTATTTTAAAACTCGTCACTTATTCCATATTTATATGCATATAGTAAATGAATTGCTGAATGGCCGGAGTCTGTCTTTTTCTTAAGCATTGTAAATAGCATGGCTGTTATATGGATAAAAAGATAAATTAAATGTCCACCATTTTCTACAGTTATTTAGAAATATTTTAGAGAAAAATTGATTAAGAATCTTGAATGCTTTATAAGAATTCAGCACATGTAGATTTTTGTTTGAAATGTTGCCAATTCGCCACTGTTTTAAAATTAAGATTACTTGATTGCTAACAATTTTTTCAAGTTCAAATATTCGCCTTATTTAATGATAGATTAAATTAAATAACGTGAAAATAAGTCGAATTATACTAATTTTAAAAAGTGGTGGCAATCTGGCAATCGCGAAATCGGAAAAGGAGCGATCTGACAAAAATGTTTCGTTGTAAAAATGCAGCTTTACAATCCAATATCAGCAGAAAAAATATATATAATATAATGTTAAGAAACCATACAAATATAAAAACAACTAAATAAAAAAAGATTTTTACAAAAATTAATACAGCTCCAAAAAAATAAAGAATTATCACCAGAAAAATGATAGTTTCATGTTTATTTTGTACATCTTATTATGTTTCTTCTTATCAAAAAGTGTCTATTGGATCGGATCTTATCATTAATGTTTAAGAATATTTTGATTGATTTTGGTTATTTTTTTTAAATTAGTCTCGGGTATGAATAATAACCAGTATCTAAATTTAAAAATTATCATGTTCAGTTTGAATAAAATGGCTATTAATAATATTCTTAAAAATAATTCATTGAGATCACTTTAAAATATCACACCCGTAGATTACTCTTTGAACTATAGAAGTTATAATTTCTCTAAGATCATTTGCATAGTTATATATTCAAATCTTTTAATATTTAGGAACTTTTAACACACTGCATATATTATTTACTTTCTTGAATCGACTTTGTTCGGTAAATTTTAAAAGACGTTAGTATTTTCTTTAAAATTCCAAATCAGAAAGCAGAATAGTTACGAAGATATAGAATGTAATTTCAACAATTTGTGACTACTTAAAAGGGACAGTGAATTCTGTAAATCTATCCCAAGAGAAGCTCGCTTGAAGACTACTTCTGTACAAGAAAGGAAAAAAAAAAGAAAAAAATGCGAATAAATTTCTTTACAATTCTTTAAAAATAAATGTAAACGTATTTATAAAACTAGTAAGAAAAAGCAAAGTATTACCTTGTTGAAACTTGCTGCTAATTAAAATTATTTAAAGTTTATAATCTATTTTTTTAAAATATATTGAATCAAAAAACGAAAAATTAATCATTTTAAATTCACTATACTTTTTCAGCAGTTCTTCATATTAAAAAAAAGAACTCATTACTTTAACCTTTTCATGGACAAAGTATTTCTATTCGTAACAAACTGAAATGATTGGGTTACACCAAAAGTTAAATAAATTTATTTGAAAATAAGTAATCCTTCACGTATTTAATAAAAGGTCAATTTTCATTCCTAAACCCTGGTACCAATGTGGCATTTAGGGATTAAAATTATGTGGTCCAAAAATGAATCCCGCTGTTCAAGGGGTTAAGGTTGATGTTTTGCTACTGTTTGAAATAAAATTAAGCACTTCGCGATGAGCATCTTCTACACATTAGTCTATTAACACTCAGCGTCCTCAGTTGAGGACACTTATAAAATCCCATTTCCAATAAGGTTGTTTCCTTTCAAATGAACTAATTATGATATGCCATGGTCGATGAAAGCACAATCAAGCTTTTCCAAATTATCATTCAGTGGGCCAGTATTTTTGAAACTGTTGGTCCCCTTTGTTATTTCGAGGGTTTTGCAAACACACTGCTTTGAATTTACTGTTATTAGGGGGTCCATTTTCTTAGTAAGGAAAAACTTTCTCTACATTATTGTTAATTATATCCCTTTTCTATGTTTAATTATATTTCTTTTAGGTAGATTTCGTAAGGAATACTACCTATTACATTCTCCCCTAAGTTGGAATTTTTGCAGATCTACGCAGATTATGACTCCCAGAACACAAAACCACCCCCAGTTCAAAACTTTATCTATCTATCTATCTATGTCACTTTTTTATGGACACGATAACTGCAATAATTCTGCACAAATCTGTTCCAAACTGATACATAAAATCTCGGTCAAGTTCGTTAATGTGCAAAATCGAACCAGGGAGGGTGGGAATGGGGGGGGGGGGGGCTTTTTGTGAAAAGAGAAAAAACTTCATAATTTCTTAAATATGATACGTATTGAATCCGTTTAAAGTTTTTATTACTACTAATAAAAGGGCCAAAAATTTACGTATGACAGATTTTTGATATCCTTAAAAATGGCCTCAAGGGAGGGGGGGGGGGAAGGGGGTTTTAGAACAAAAAAAATCATAACTTCGTCAATTCACAACATATCAAATCCGCCTACATTCATTATAAATTCTTTTAATATTATCTAAAACTTTTATATTGACAAGTTTTTTATAAAACCAACCCTTGTAGCAAAAAAAAGTTAAAAACAAAAAAATCCCTGACGGCTCCGCCTGCAAACAAGTTAGGTTTCGAAGTGGATGGTTCCAACTTCCACGGCAAGAAGGTAATTTCTTCTTCAATTCCCAACAAACAGACGCCCCATGGTCTGCGTCTTCGAAATCTACCTGTGCCTGTAGGCCGAGCCGTCAGGGATTTTTTTCCCGTATTCGGCGTTGGTTTTACCAAAAAATTGCATAATATTTTGCTCTTCTCGTTTGAGGACGCTGAGCGTTTGGCCAAACTTTTTCTTTTGTGTTATGTTTGGGCACAATTTGTATAATATGTGTATAAATGTGTAATAATGCATTGTTTTGGTAGTTTCTTTGACATGTAAATATAAACACGATTCATTATTATATTTATGTTAATAAACAATTTTTCGTAAGTGTAATTTTGTTTTTACGTTTTGAAGTCTAAAGAAATGCCTTGGAAATATTTTAAAACTCTGGAAGAGTCGCACGAGTACTAATTTTTCGAAGAAATTGAAGGGGATATAATTTCATTCTCGACAATTGTTGATGAGCTAACTGGTGAAGAACATTTGGTAAGAACATTTATGGTGAAGAACATTTTTCTGTCAAAAATGAAAGGCAATCAATTCGAGCATCTTTTGAGTTTAGTTAGGTTAGAATATATTATATATATATATATATATATTTACTTTTTCATGACATCAAGACTTAGAAATTTATTTAGTGTTAGCTTCCTTATGAAACATCTCAGGACAATTTATTGTTATTAAAATTGAGGATACTAGAAGTATTATTCAAGTTTTATTCCCAATCATTTCAGCATTTTACAAATAGAAGTACTTTGCCCCTGAAGGAGTTAAAGTAAAAAAAAATTTAATATGAAGAAACACTGAAAAAGTATGGTGAATTTAAAATGATTAATTTGACGATTTTTTATTCAAAATGTTTTAAAAAAATAGATTATAACTTTAAATAACAATTTGGTAATTCTTTAGACATTTAAGTAGAAAGAACGATTCATTATTATATTTATGTTAATGAAGAATTTTTCATAAGTGTAATTTTTATTTTTTCGTTTTGAAGTCTAAAGAAATGTCTTGGAAATATTTTTAAATTCTTGAAGAGACAGACGAGTACTTATTTTCCGAAGAAATTGTTGCGAATATAATTTCAATCTCGACAATTGTTGATGAGCTAACTGGTAAAAATTCTTGCAGAATTCCATTTACGAGATGATTGTGAGTTATTTTGTACATAATTGTCAAAGAAATGGATTCGTTGCAAACCAATAAGATTTGGTTATAAATTACGGGCTATCTGTTTAAACATTGAATACTGTTACAAATTTAATTTCTATGGGAGTAAATCCTCTTCAAAGTAAAATAGAAAACATCAATGAGGAAGCACAGTTGTACTAAAAATGTTGGAAGTTGTTGAGATCTATTTGAATTGCGTCATATTTTTGGCAACTTATTTAGTAGGTATGGACATTTAACTATTTTAAAATAGTCTCGATAAAGGGCATGTGGTACTGTCAGAGACAGTAAAACTACAAATTATCATTAAAATCCGTGAACGAATTTTAAAAATGAGCAAGGGGATAATACGATTGTCGATCCAATAAAAAAAATAAATTCTTATAGGTTGATAGAATTACATCAAAGCTGTTTCAGTAGGAATTTATTTTGAGAAAATAGATCCACTGGTACAAAAGTATTGATGGTTTAGGATAAAGACAGAAACAATTTCTGTTCCACAACCATCTACAGTGTATACTTACAATACGTATATGGGCCATTTTGTTTGTAACAGAGATAAACAAAGAAGATGTCAACAGGAAGGCTGTCATGCTTAACCTTGTACCTATTGTCTCGTAAAAATACTATGTAACACTACGCATTCTTTACTTTTCTATATTGCATGCCAAATATATATGTTTGTTATGAATACTTTGCATTTAATTAACTTTATTTATCATCATTACATTACCTGTAAAAATATATGCAGTGTTTATTATTATTATTTGCATCTATAATTATTATTCTATATGCAATTAAAATTTCAACATTCCTGTATTTTCTTATGAAAAACGCCTATCGTCCTGAAATAAGAACGGCTGTAATTTAAAAACTAAATGGCGGATTTCTTAAATTTCGCGTTTAACAACTTAGGATCAATTATTTACTAATATATATGACAAGTGGTAACATATTTCAATTAGAATTAATTTGGGAGTTAACGGGTTAAGAAACATTTGGCATCGGATGTTTCATACATAATGTTTCGTCTTATTTAAACGTTTAAGTGGACACTGAGCATCGTTAAAAAAAAAAAAAAACTTTAGTCTGCCTATTGGCTTTAATGTTATTATCTTGTAACATTTAAACTAAATGCATGGTCTCTGAAAAGAGTCTTTTTTTTTTCTTTTTTGAGATGGGATCGACCCTCGTTAGGTTTTGTCTATCATTTTTATTTTTGTTTTTTGGGGGGATCTGATGGAAATTTTTCTTTTTTTTTCTTTACTTTTTTCTTACTTTTGTTATACTTCTATTTCATTATTATAATTGTAAATATTTTTTGTTTAATTTATAACTTTTTAAATCTCTCGCGGCTCTCACTTGCCTCGCAAGTCACTTACCTTTAACCTGGAAGTTCAGTTCGTACTCAACTAGTTATTCCAAGCTGCTAACTACATTGTTCCATTGTTACATACTGGACATCTCTCCATTTGTTCCGTAGACATGGGTATTGACCACAGGAGCCTCGGACAAAGCCTCCTCGAAGTCGACACGACTTTCAAAATAACGAAGTTTAATTAAAGAATCGATGTTTTTTTATTTGGTGAATTATAAAATAAAATGCTCAAATTTATGTTATGCAAAATAATTTTTGAAGTGAAAACTTCTTTAGGCGCGTTGGGTATTTTTTGAGATGGGAAAAAAACATTGAACTCGCGACACTCTTATGTAACCGACACCTCTGTATATTTGAAGTGAAAACTTCTTTAGGCGCGTTGGGCATTTTTTGAGATGGGAAAAAATCATTGAACTTGCGACACTGTTACTGTAACCGACACCTCTGTATATAACTATGTACATGTATTGTGTATAGTTCGGTATGAGGTAGGGCGGGGCGGGCGCGTCGCGCGCCGCATGCTTGCCTGTGCGATATTGGTTCCCGAAATACACGTACGCGAGTTAGAAAAAGGGAATACTTTCAGTAGTGCTGCTACACAATTCAACGCACGTTTCTGTTAATTCAACATAGATATTATAATTGATTGCCAATGATTTTGAGTTGGGATTTCAACATCAACTTTGCGGATGATAAAAATCTACCATTATTGAATTTTTACATAGATAATTTCATTTAACGATGACCAATGGTCGCAATCTGAGCACAACGATATATAAAACTACAACTGATGCAGTCTTTATAAGATATTTGAGTAGATTCGAATCACAATTGTTTGTTTCCTATAAACCTATAGTATCAGTTCTGGAATATAATGATGATGATAATGATGATGATGGAAGAGTTGTTGAAATTGTAGATGAAAATTCACAAGTTTCATTGGTATTCATTTCAAAGAATACCAATTAATTACATTTCATATTTCATGTACTTGTAAATTTACGTTTTAAGCAATAGATTGCAATTTTTGTATGTAAAATAATATGCATTATTTTTCATATACAATAGCGCATTAAATGAAAATTGTAATATAATTTTTGTAGAAGTAGTTTATAATAAAAAAAGTTTATTGAATAAAAAAACACTTCATTTAAAAGTATTTCCAACATTTCCTGACGATTCAAAAAATACACACGCAATTGTTCAAATTTTCACTTCTGTCGGCACTCCCGGAGTGCCACTGTTTTTTTTTTTTTTAATTCTGACGCTTCTTTGCAGAGATATAAGATTTATATTTGTAAAAAAACTGTATATTTAAACAGTTGCTTATGCTTAAAATGCTGTCTCAAAATTGAAAATTTCCCAAATTTCTATATTGTGAAATATTATATCCACTTCCCTAATAACCAGATACATTTGAAATTTATACTCTATATCCTCTATAAATAATAAATAAATTTCAATATAATAATTTCATATATAACTCATAATAATTCATAATAATTTCATATATATATCAATATAATAAATTCAATATAAATAATTTCAATAAAAATTCAGTAATAGAGCATTAACAGTTTATCAAGTCACTATTTTATACGAATTACAATGCATTTTATAAATAGTTTACACATGTTTTATTTTCATATTTTATATTATGCATATCCATTATGGGTAAGCATTACGTTGGCCTCCAATGACTAGTTTTGAAATGTATTAAACAATTATACATTTATCTTCAATGTAGAATTTATATCTTCTGAATAACTACTTAACAATTATTTTCTTTTACCGCTTCCCTTCTGTGGTTAGATTCAAGTGCAGAAAGACTCAATCGATTATATTTCAACTCTTAATTAAGAAACCCCCTTTGCGTGCATACTGTCATTAATAACGTCAATTCAAACTGCATGGTAATTTTCAAATAAGTTGTTATCGTTAAGAAAAGAGTTTTGAAATAAGTAATAATGCATTTCATTCATAATCAGAATCGACACCATTTATATTCTTCTTTTCGTATTTTATTTAAAAATATTCCAACTGAAAGGAAAATAGCTTTGATAAAAATTACTTCAATACCTTGCACTGAAACATATACACGGAAATGAATCTGAATTGAAAATATCTTTGAGACTTCTACTATTTTTAAAAAAAATTTCATTTTTTTTTTTTTTTTAATGAGCTTTGTATACTTTTTTTTTAAATTGCTAAAAGATGTAAAATAAAAAGATTATAAATAGTAAAATAGGTTTTATTAGAGTGTTGACATATGTTTCAGCTCAATTTGAGCCTATATCAAAACAAACAAAAATATTCTATAAATGCACGGTCTATGACGTTTTTTGAAACGCAATCATTTAATTTGAAAAATGTTTGCTGGTATGCACATTTTTACCCAATATGAAATGTAGCATATTTTCACCATCTATAGGATCGGTTCTGTTTTGGCCTACGTAACAAGCAACTGTAACCATGGTAAAACCAGGGCTACACAAGATACCGGGCTTGCTCATACATTTTCTTGACGTCACAAATGGTGGCTGGCCGCGACGAAAAACATACTACAATTGGCACAAAACGATGGGCGCTTCCCATCGCTTTGTACCAATTGCTGGTCGCTGCCAGCGACTGTTTCTGATGTCCTGAGAATGAATGATCAAGCCCGGCATCTAGTGTTGCCCTGGTAAAACTCGCGCCACAATGGTTCAAGCTCCATGGTTACAAATACGGAAATAAATATCCAAGTAAAAAATAAAAATAAAGTGCATATTTTTTTTAAGTACGTGAAAAATTAAATGACTGTGTTTCAAAAATGTCCTTCCGGCCTGTACCGGGAGGAAACGGTAGCTTTCAATATCTTCGTTTTAAAAATTTAGCTAATGTTACTCGAAAACAGCAAGCTGAAATGCAAAGAAACCGTTTACAAAAGATTCGTTAATAGTGACTTTGAATAAGAAATTCGCCAAATTATTGAGCTGTAGCCAAATATTCATCATTTATAAAAACTTATTCTGGACGCCAAATTTGGTGATATTTCGCCAAATGTCGCCAAGTTTGGCGAGAATTTTGCGCTAACGGATACGAATATATAGTTTTATGCGTATGATTGGGAAAATGATTACAACAATGAAAGAAAATAATTTGCGAGAACTCGCGTTCACAAAAACCCATAAATTAATCGTTGTTTTTTGTAATGTGCTGTCTTGTTTCAAAATGTCAGCCACTCTAGAATTTCAAACTGCTCTATCTCAGCCATCTTTTAAGATAGAGGTAAAACAATAAATGCTCTGGAATCCTTGTATCAAGGCCTATCTTAATTAATTTTTTTTTTTTTTGTATATTTATTTTAGTTTTAATATTTTTAGTGGCCGCCGTCTTCTTTCAAGATGGCGGACAAAGCTGCCCAACGAACTCGGTCGAGGCATTGGTGAGCTTAATACACACAATTAGTTTCATCCAAATTAATTTATAAATATGAGCGTTATCGTATGACATAGATCAGATATATATATATATATATATATATATATATATATATATATATATATATATATATATATATATGGATATATCTATATATATAAATCAACATTTGAACGGAGGTGGGTTTGGGGGTCTGAAGGTCATGATCGGTGAAAATATATCGAATTTTTCCGGAATTGCTTTCCTCCGAACGGCTGCAATAGGTAGCTTTATACTTTTTTGTATTGAAAGCTACCTAAAACTTAATAGACCGTGCATTTACAGAATTTTCTTATTTGTTTTGATAATGGCTCAGATTGAGCTGACACATAAGTCAAGAGTCTAATAAAATCTATTTTACTGTTTATAATCTTTTTATTTTACACATTTTAGCAATTAAAAATAAGTATATAATTACAAGGTGTTATTATTTTTTATATGAGTATTGTAACTAAAATTTTCACAAGATGTAACAAAAGTAATATAGATAAATAACACAAACATGATAATTTTTTAATAATAATAATAAATAAATAAAAATCAACTGCCAAGGATAGATAATGAAAACAGATACAAACAAAGGCACCTTTTATTTTTCACAGTGTTCTATTCATATTACAAGAACCGGGTTTCCCCCAAAAGAGAGATTCTTTTTAAAATTAAGTAATTTGAATACGGTCAACGACAGAAATGTCCCGCTGTGTAGCATCTTTTTATAAGAAATGCAAAACAACTTCGCAATTTAAAAATTAGTTTAAAATGTATTCTTAAGATGACACCGAACGCTAAAAAACTAAATTACAATATTCGGCAGATTTGAATTTTTCCTATTTCTTTCTGACGGGACTCTTAAAATATATACTAACATACAAAATAGTTTATCGTAACTGGAACAATTCATCTACAAAAGCATGCGACGACATTGATAATGAGATATATTTACAGATATCGGCTAGTTTTGTTGATATGAGACTATGTCCTGATATTGGTGCAAATGGCGTATATTTCGAAAATAGTGTCATCTAGTCTCTTTAGAGATCCTGTAGCAGAGAACACAACATCTCTAATACGGGATCTCTAAGTATTTTCAGCATACAGCGCCACTTATTAACAAATATTTAAACTAATTTTGAAATCAAATGGTTAAAAATATATTGTTTTTTTAATTAAGATGAAACAAACGGAGACTCCTATGGTTAACCGTTTTTGATTTTTTTAAATTTTATAAAGGGCCCCTCCTTTTTTGGACACCCTGCACATAAAATAAATTAGTATATTTTTTCTCAAAATACCTCACAATATGCTCGCCAAATTCTATTACTCGAATACTCTGGAAATTTATTGAAACCGAATTATATATTTAACATTAGCTCGTAATAAGCCATATTATTTACATTTTGAACATTTTTTTATAGCGGCATTTACTTATAATCACAAAAATAACGCATGGGATTAAATATATCACATTATTTTTATGATATAATCAAATAATTTCAAAATTTAGAGCGCTGCACAGTGTGATATTTTGCTGAAAAACCTCGCCAAAATTATTTCAGAACTTTTATGCATTCTATTGTAGATAAAATGTTTTAAGAAAACGTAAAATATTTTATTACGTTGAAAACAAACCACTTTTCGTAGAATTTACGCAAATATGTGTAACAGAGTAATGTTCTATTGACCAGCATTCTTTTGATCATAGTTTTCCACATCATCCTATTCAGAATCACTTGAAACACTAGATTCTGGCAATTAATGCTTCTGCAGAAAATTTTGCATTTTGTGGAGTTTTTTCGCATATTACAACTTAAATAAGGTTCGGAACTCAAAAGTAAGCGTTTGAGCACACATTAATTGCATTCTAGCCGCAAGACTTTTCGTGAAGGTTTTTGCCTATATGAACGGAAATGTTTGTTGCGGGCTTCAGCCGCTACCTCTTATAACTGCCCGATTGGGAGCAATGCATGACCTGAAATGGTAGCTCCATTACTCCAAATTTCGTATAATGTGTGTGACATTGGGGGCCAACCGTAATGATTAGCAAATTCTTAATTTTTTTTTTTAAATCTATTTTATAATTACTAGATAACAATTCTAGAATAGTTTTTATGATTCGGATTATTTTTATGTCAGTTCCTGTAATTTTAGCTGATGTTTCCGTATCTGAGAAAAACCTTCTGTAGGTGTTTCTGTCATTGGTGTTTACGAAATCGGCTTTCTCAATGCCTACAAGTAATTCCATCTCCATTTTAAACTTCTCGTTTATTGATTATTTTCTTTGACTGACAATCTATTTCTCCTTATCACTTCTTACTTGTCATTTTTTTATTGGAAGCTTATAAGTAAAATGTAGAATTGACTGGAAAAATTTGATCCTACGATATTGAGAGACTGAATTTCAAAGAATCAGGATCAATATTTTTACTATTTCTAACTTAATAAAATCTTTGGATGATTGTTTACGAATATAGAATCGCATACTGGATATGGTGCTAGTAATAGCATTGCAAAGTTTAGCATCGACCGTAGTCACCATTAATCTGTACTGAACTTGTAGTACGCCATAAGCTGTGAGTATCTCTGTTTTTATTAAATTTCGTGCTTGCTCTTCAATGTATTTTACTCCCTCTTGGAGTATGTCTTTATCTTCATAAATAAATCTTATTAATTAATTAATTAATTATAGGACGACAAAAACGTGGAGATGAAGGTACAGGGTTCTGCCACCATACTTTTTGAAATTTATTTATGTTACTTATTAATCTCAAGGGAACTAAAGAGCCTTGGAAAATGTTTGAGTCACACTCAAAGGAGTTTTCAAACTTTTGTTTGAACATATGTTGTTGGAGCCGTCACAACACCATTTGCAGAAGAGTTCTAATTTTTTTAATTCTACTTCACTCGCAGATGTGACAACATATTCTATGTACTATTTACACAGTTTTTGTGTAGTGTGAAGTTTTACATCCGCCATGTTTTCAGTACTTGCAATATCTCTTGTTCATTGCTCTTAGCTCTCTGAAGAAGTGAATAGCAACGATATAGGTTTTTATTAGGAGTTCGGATGATATTATATTGATTGTATGTGAGATCTGCTGGAACAAACATGGTCAAAACCTCAGTCGATGCTAACTTCAATGTACTTAGGTTTGTTGTCTCAGCCGAAGTTAATAATTTTCGATATTTTGTTGCCTAAGTTAGGATGGCTGTAAAGTATTTAATAATTTTTGCGACATCTGCATGTCCAGTAGTTCTTCCGCTCATTTGAGCGGAGCATATTTCAATTGCTCGTGGCTTATTTGAGATCTTAATTGTTCGATTTTATGCCTCTTACTTCTGCCACTACAATATTTAAATTATTTTGCTGGACGACCGGGTTTCTCTATTGTCCAGGTAGGTAAATAAAGCGTTCTTTTCAGCCATTCCTCATTGTTTTCTTGAAAACGTTGTTCAGTGAATCGCGAAAAAGCCCATTTCTGTATATAATGATGTTTGAAAGATTTTAATTTGTAACGGGACAAGTGTATTTCATTTTCTGGACATTTCGTAATTTGGACAAGTTTTATTTTCTAGAAACTCACATTTCTTGTTTATTTTTCTAATGTCACACTGCCTTATTACATCACACATATATTTTCTTGATATTTTTAATTATTGTTTCCACATTGAATTACAAAATATATATATAGTACATTTCTTCTTAATAATACAAAACTCTCTTACCTTGTTAGTGAGTAAAAAACACCATTCCTTATGTTTGATCTAAAATATATTTTTCAAAATGACAGTGCCATTTTAGACAAAACACAACAAAATTTACTTAATACGAACACTTGGTACAAAACGAAAATGTAACATTATTTACATAGAATCATTCAGTGAACGTTATCATTATACGATCAAAACACTTCTTACTTAAAAAGTACACATCGAACAACTTAAACAATAAACAAATGTTTTTTTTCACTTCAATTTGCAGATTTGAGGTCTGCGCACTAAAGAGTCTTCAGTAGAGAGTAAGAAACTACTGCATATGTTAAATGTAAACAGTTTAATAAATTAAAACGTTTAATGAACTAAAAAAATTGTTTTTCAAAAAAAAATTTAAAATTTTGTTTTAGTTATAAAATAAAAGGGGGGGGAGCAAAAGGGGGTAGATTTTATTTCATATATTTTAATTAGCCAATATATACATTATGAAAACACAAGAGTTCTTATTGAACTCAGTTTAACTCTCTATTAGAATTACGTTTTTATCTAAAATATTTAACCTAAAAAAACTATGGTTTCAAATATGAATATCATAATGAAAATGCATTATATTTTCAAAAATATTTATGTAAAAGGAAGTATACACCTTCGTCTTTGAAAACCGTAAAATGTTTCTGAAATTCAACTAAGAATAGTATTTTAGATTTCCGATAAAAAGATATATGGACCAAAAGTATAAAAAGTGACTTGCACAAGACATGAATTCCAAGTGGAATACCAGACGATTGGAGAGGCTATAGAACGAAATTAACTCGTTATCATATGCACAAGATAGTGCACTTATACCAACCAAAAAATGAACAACTAAATATGAGATTTGAAATTTTGACTTTTGGCCAGCTTTTTCAGTGAAATACCACACTGTGCGCTGCAGAAAATTGGCAACTTTGATATCCCTAAATAGATTTTTCAAAACTATTGAACATGCATTTTTCCGTTTTTCAATACGATGTATATTTCTCGAGTTATTCTAGCGTTTCCAGACATTGCAATGATAACGATTCTCACAGCATTGCACTCGATTACAGCGCCATCTACAGTGATTCGAAGAAAATGTTCAATACAAAAGTTACGTATTTTTCCCGTTGAGTCCGAATCTGCAATAAAAATGGGAGTCATCATTTAAGATTTCAAAGTTGCCCCCCTTTGCTCCACCGCGGTGAAAAGTTGGGAGGGGGCAACTTTCATATCCCTAAATAGATTTTTCAAAAATATTGAACATGCATTTCGCACTTTTTCAATCCGATGTATATTTCTCGAGTTATTTAACCGTTTTCAGACTTTTCGGACACCCTGTACATAATTTGTGTGTCATACGATAGCACTCGTATTTCTAAACAGTTTTGGATGAAACTAAAAGTGTGTATTAAACTCACAAATATCCCGACCGAGTTCGCTTGCCAGCTTGGTCAGCCATCTTGTTTAAAATGGTGATCACTAAAAGATTTAAAATTCAAACAAATATACAAAATATTAGAAATTCAAATTTATTTTTTGTTTAAATGTTACGCCTTGATAGAAGGATTCCGGAGCATTTTTTTTTTTTTTTGCCTATATCTTAAAAAATGACCGAGATATAGCAGTTTGAAACTCTAGGGTGGCTGACACTTTGAAACAAGACGGCAGATTACAAAAAAGTCCTTCCGGCCTGTACCGGAAGAAAAAAGGTATCTTCCACATTCCATGTTTTAAAAAATCAGATCATTTTACTCAAACACCCGAAGCTAAAATGCTTGGAACCCGATTACAGAAGATTCAATCCCGGTTTTCGTTAATACTGAATTTCAATGCGAATTTCAGCATGAGAGTTACATCATAACAAAAATCAGATTGTTCCAAAATATCAGCCAACCTAGAATTTCAAACTTTCATAACTCAGCCATTTTTTAAGATAAAAACAAAACAAAAAATGCTCCAAAATCGTTGTATCCGGATGTAAAAATTAATTATGTAATTTTTTTCAACTTAATAATTTTTTTATACTTCTTTTGGATTTTTTTAAGAAAAATTGAAGAATTTTAACTGTTATTAAAACAGGTGTTCATTTGTTAATGTCTGTACATGTACAATTTATTGTCCTTATTACCAATTTACATTCAGACATTATCTAAACTGGAATTTTAACTGGAATCTTAACTAGTTGTCATTTTGAAAAAAAAATGCCGCATGAAGCTGGCCAACGAACTCGGTCAACACCTTCTCATGTCCTGTAGGCATGATTAGCATTAGTCATATTCATAGCGGAATTTTAAACGTCCCGGCCCTCCTGAACACTGTGGCCGATTTCTTTAACTTAATTTAAATTCGTTTTAAAAATTTTCCAGTGGGATTTTTCACTGTCAGGCTTCCTCTTTCCCAACAGCTCCAGTATTTTCAGGGCCAATGTACTTCTACTCGTAAAATGTTGAAATGATTCAGTGACGCCAGAACTTACAAAAAGAATTTTTTTTGAAAGTAAGCAAAAACTTTTTTTTTCCCCACATACTACATAAAATGGAAAATTTGTATTCCAAAATTCTGATGCCAAAGTGGCATGTAGGGATTAAAATTAAGCTGCCGCTTCACTGAAACTCCCCGATCGCTAAATCCCATGTTAACGTATATGGGAAAAATTAAAATAGACGTCAGATTCCGAATTTGACTTTTCCTTTCTGATGGTGAAAATCCTATTTTAATAATTATATTAGGTAATGAGTAATTGCGCTTTTAAGTGTTCCCAATGGTTAACATGGGATTTAGCGATCAGTGAGTTTCAGCGCAGAACTTGTAAGAAGTACACTCATGTCCAAAATTAAGGTCATAAACATAAAATCTGTGAAAACTGATGGACTATTGGCTGTGTTGCCACGAAATTTGGCACAGAGGTATATTACAGTGGGAGAAAGAATATAGCAACATAACAATATGGAAAAGATTTTAATTGTGAATTAAGATACAGGGTATATTAAAAAGTGTTAAATCATGAATCAGAGATAAAGCATTTATCTCGTGAAAAGTATGTCTAATATGGAGTGTGACCACTGTGCACTGTTATGCAAACCTCACAATGAGCTCTCATACTGCTTATGAGGGTGTCAATAAATGTTTGTGGCAACAATGTCTATTCTTCCAAAAGCACGGCTTTTAACTCCTGCAGGTCATGGCAGGGAGGTTACGTTGTGCAATGGCTCTTCCTAGACCATCCCAATGTCACCAGGAAGGCCGTCCAAAACCGCCACATAGCAACATCACCTGCACAGAATAGCTACTTGGCATTAAGCGCACGACGACATAGGCTGGCAACGACTCCTCAGTTTGCTCATGCCCTTACTGCTGCGTCTGGAATAAGAATTTCCAGCCAAACAGTATATAGACGTTTAGCAGAGAGGGCCCTTTACGCCCGGTGTCCAGTCGTGGGTGTCCCTTTCACTGCATCGAACAGGAGAGCCCGGTTGTTGTGGAGCCGAAGACAGTCTTGGACACAACAAGAATAGGAGCGTGTTCTTAACAGTGATGAGTCACGATTCACCACACAAAGTGATTCTCGTCGAATATTCATCTGGGGAGAACGTGAAGCTCGCTATCATCCCTCCTACGTAAAAGAAATCGACAGATTTGGTGGCAAAGGAATCCTTGTCTGAGGCGGCATAATGTTGGGCAGCCGTAACTCACTGCACGTATTAGATGTGAGCACTGTCAACGCACATCGCTACAGGGCTGAGGTCCTTGAAGCCTATCTGAGGTTGTTCAGGGGGGCTGTACACTGTAAAAAAAACGGAAGAAAAAACTGCAAAAAAGGCTGTTAATATTTCACCTAGCAATCAAACACAGCTCTTTCGTTAATTTACAGTGATTACAGCTGTATAGATAGCGACATCTGTCGGCGTTGTTGTCATTATCTCAAACGAGGGGAATAAACACATTTACGTCAGCGGCAGGTGCAGTCCAATAATGAAGTGACGCTTCGATTCTACGAGAAATGGCCGCCATTAGGAGCGAGCCTAGAAAGTTGTAACAATTACACCTGATAATGGATTACAAACATATTTCAAAGAGTAAAAGTAAGTTTTATCTTTGTCTTCTTATATTATTGTTTTAATAATATCATATAAATTCTGTTATATATTTATACGATACTAATTTTGTTTTTAAACCACGTGTATATCACGGCAGGAACTTTCACGTCATTTGTCTAAAATAAATATTTTGTTTTAAATCGTAAAAATAGATGATTTTGCTTAGGAGATGTTGTTTTGTTGGGGGGGATGTTGGGGATGTTGATTTAGTTATGTTGTTTTTTACTTTACCTCAGTATGTTCTTCTAGAACTTTGTTATTATTACGTATAATTTGAGTTTAAGTATCACAGGGAAACTTTATGCAAGCATTTTTTTTTTCTTAAACAAGATCCCTGTTTTTAGCTATGCCTTATTACGCTATTATATATTTTTCAAAACTCCAGTTCATACGTTCGCATTCGAATATACTTTCTAAATCCTATAAATATTTTACCAGCTACAGTTTTCGGTTCACTTTGGACAGTAATTTAAGTATTTTTATTTATTTAATATATTTAGCCGATATTTCGAACAGTGATTTATTTTCCATTTTCAAATCATTTATTATGAGTAATCTGGATGCACTATTTTATCAATTCCTAAAATATTCCTTGTTTGTTTACTGTCGCAGCAGTAATTTGCAGCAACTCGTTTAATGTTTTTGTCCATTATCTATTTGTTTTTTACGCTTAATTTTAAAGTTTTTATGTGAACAGATTTTTTTTATTATTATTTTATTTTACGTTTCTTGAACTCATAAGTGTTTTTTTTTCTCCCCGTGTTCATTTTACAATCAGATCTGATATTTATGGAATAAAATGTAAACTTATAAAATTATCTTAGCATAAAATAAGTTTTTTATCAATATAAAGTTTCCATATCAGCAAGTTGCGTACAATAAGGTCTTGTTATTAATTATATATGAATGATAGTTTAAATATCAGAAAGTTTTGCATGTTCGTGTTGAGGGGTGGAGGAAATAATGGTTACATTGAATAAACAAAAATATTTAAATAGATACAAAAAATAACCCTAAATTTGTTGGAGGAAAAAATATATATATATGCATGATTTAAATTAGTGGGTATTTTCAAATACAAACAAACGGTTAAACAGTCCTGTAAAGAAATACTGAATAATTAATTAAAAGTTAGATAAAGTAAAATCTTCCTTTGTTATGATTTATTGAAAAAACATTTTATCTCTATAGGCAAATGACTAAAATTTTTGTGAGTGATATACTTGACCAAAAACAGAAATTTGTATCGTATATATGTATAACAGGATCTATTATATAATAATGATATTAAAATAATGATATAAGTAAACAAAAAGGTAATACTTAGTGCCCAAAGTCTTTGAAATATGTCTCAGGTTAAAATAAGAAAAAAAAACAATACACGGAGAGGGAGGGGGGGGGGTAAAATATCAACAACAAATGCTATAAGTTTTACAGTGATTCTGTTAAAATTGCATTAAAAATAACAGCAAAAACGGCTGTAAAATTAACAAATCTGCTGTAAAATAAAAAAACTGAACTGCTGTAAAATTAACCGCAAAAAATGCTGTGAATTTACAAAAGTGCTGTTTATCCATGAAAAACAAAACTGCTGTAAATTCACAGCAAAATATGCTGGCACCCATATTGCCAGCATTTTTTGCTGTAAAACTACTGTGATTTTTTTTACAGTGTAGGCCCAGACTTCATTTTTATGGACGATAATGCGAGGCCACACAGAGCTCACATTGTTGATGATTTTCTTGAAGAAGAGGATATTCGCCGTGTGATTTGGCCCTCGAGGTCTCTGGACCTCAATCCTATTGAATATGTTTGGGATGGTCTAGGAACAGCCATTGCACAGCGTAACTCCACTCCCAGGACCCGCCAAGAGTTAAAAGCCGCGCTTTTGGAAGAATGGCTTTGTTGCCACAAACATTTATTGATACCCTCATAAACAGTATGAGAGCTCGTTGTGAGGCTTGTATAGCAGTGCACGGTGGTCACATTCCGTATTTTCCCGAGATAAATTCTTTATCTCTGATTCATGATTTAACACTTTTCAATATGCCCTGTATCTTAATTCACAATTAAAATCTTTTCCATATTGTTATGTTGCTATATTCTTTCTCCCATTGTAATATACCTTTGTGCCAAATTTCTTGGCAACACAGTGAATAGTTCATCAGTTTTCGAAGATTTTATGTTTATGACCTTAATTTTGGACATGAGTGTATGTTGTTTGCTGTAAGGGGAGGAAGTTGAAAGAAGTAAGAAGTCGCCCCTTAATGTGTCCAAAAATGAACCATCGCACTTCAAAGGGTAAAAGGGGACAGGGGGAAGGCTCCGCCTATTATATAATATTTTTGAACTAGTTGTACACAACTGAAAAGCAATTGATAAAGTTTTGTTCTCACGTGTATTTTTTAAAATATCGATAGTTCTCATCATTCATAAATGTCAGCCCCACCAGTGGCCGAGAGGAGAGGTACTGCTCTCGAAGCTGGTAGACGGGAGGTGCTGGGTTCGATCCCAATCGCGCCCGTCGGCCTAATCGTTCGGAGTTTTCGTGGTTTTCTTCGAGCCGTGGATTTATCCATGCGTAAATACGGGTTAGGTTCCCTTAGAAAGACCCCCACGAAGGGCACTCCCCCCGGGCCTATATCCCAAGTGTAGATAATTGGCCGTCAATAATCAACCCAACCCAACCCAACCCATAAATGTCTTTCTCTTTTAGAATGCTGCAGCAACAAGGCAAATATTATTGATAATTATTATTTTTTGTGATGAATGTTTTTATTTAATACTAATATTTCTATTTTAATCAAATTTGACGCATTATTTCAGCGTTTGTGGAATTTCTGATTAAAAAATAATTATTTTTATTGTTATTATTTTTTTTTAATATGACCTGTGTTGAGTTTCCCGCATGTTATCTTTCTTAATTTTCAATGCCCTCAGTTATATACCAGTTATTTTATTTTTTTGTATCCCGCGAAATGAGCGATGGGACTCTGTATTAATTAAAGAGTGCCCTTGATTTCGAGGGTAACTTGAATCTTTGAACAAAATCTGTAAATAGCAAAGTAGTGACAAATTTTGAAAAATAGTTTGTAGTCGCTATTTTTTAAAAAACAAGTAGGTTCAGTTGTAGTTAACAAATTTTTTTATAAAGTAGTTATTGTTGCAGATCGCTACTAAAAAAGTAGTTTTTCCGACCCCTGCTCCTAAAGGTTACGTAACATCATAGGGAACTAAAATTTTCAGTTCTCGTTTTGTGAATAACAGAGCTTATGACTTTTATACTAATATCGGTTGAGTGCAATCAGTTTGTCCATAAATGATTATCCCAGTTTCATTACCTCATAACTTTTGATTTAAGAATATGACGAAAAATGTTATTACATACTCGTAAATTACAACTCAAAAAGTTTTTTTAATAACACAAACAACGTTACATATGGGTAAAGTTGCAACTCAAGACACTATTAATCAAATAAGAATTAATATTTAAACATTATAAAATTTATCCAAATTATTATTAATGAATTATGTAATATCTATCTATTCAACTTTGTACTCATAATTCATTAACAGTTTTTTGATAAATTCGTTATTTAAATTAATATTAATTTTATTACATTAATATTAAATTAAATATTAATTTTGATAAATTAATAATGAAATTTTATAAAATTTATCAACAAATTATTAAGGAATTATGTAATATTTATCTATCCAATTTTGTACTCATAATTCATTAACAGCTTTTTCATAAATTTAATAAAATTTTAATGTTAATTATTATTTAAATATAATCGTTATTTGATTAATAGGGTTTTGAGTTGCAACTTTACCCATATGTAACTTTGTTTGTATTATTAAAGAAACTTTTCGATTTGTAATTTACGAGTATGTAATAATATTTTTCGTCATATTCTTTAATCAAAAGTTATGAGGTAAGGAAACCGGGAAAATCATTCATGGACACCCTGTATATTTAGATGAGAAGATCAATGGTAGAAATTTCACAAGTTGAAAATAGCATCATTTTACAGCTGATTGTCTTTTCGCGTGCTTGAAATGGAGAATATTAAACCAGAAAATCACAAAATGTAACTGAAAAATATTTATAGAGATGAATATGTCTAAGCAGGTCAGGTAGGGTCCTGAATTTACAAGGACTCTTCTGTAAATTCAGTGGGATGGATAGACGTAAATGACAGGTAAAAGAGCTTGTGATTTACTGGTAGCTGTTTTTGTTTTTGACGAATTTCTGTTGTGAAAACTCGCTTCTGGAGAGGTAAGTGACGATCATGTATGCGGACACTTTTTAAATGGTGCCCACGCAACGCTTTGGTTTTGATAACCAGCTGCAGGAGAGGAAAGTGGTGCTAATAAATTTTGCAAGTATGGCTTGCTCACACTCTAAATATAATCGCTCTGGTTGCATGAGCAATCGATTTTCATGAATACGACGTGAATTTATAGTACTTGAAACGAGCAGGGAAGATCGAGCTATGCTCGGTCAAAATTAGCTTGGAGTTCAACTCGATATATTTTCCTATCTGTATGTGTCATTTTATTTTATAAAAATAGCTTGACCCAAAATGATCCATAATCAAAATTACCCACTATTAAAATTTCCTCGAACATGTGACCAAGACCAATCGTTTTCTCGTGCCCAAAAATCGTAGGATATAAAATTTAGTCAAAACAGTCTGAACAGTTTTTTAGATAAAATTAGCTTGACCCACAGTGACCCAAAAATGACCCACTAATCGGATTTTTTCTCGACTATGTGACCTAGCCCAATGATTTTCTCGTGCCCAAAAACTGTAGGATACAAATTTTTGTTTAAATCGTCTGAGCCGTTTTTAAGATTAAAATAGCTTGACCCATAATGACTCATGACCCACTAATCAAAATTTCCCGAACATGTGACCTAGCCCAATAGTCTTGTCTTTCCCTTATACTGTAGGATATTAAATTTAGTTCAAATTCTCCGAGTCATTTTTAAGATAAAAATAGATTGACCCATAATGACCCATGACCAAAATGACTCACTAATGGAATTTTCTCGAACATGTGACCTAGCCCAACAGTCTTCTCGTACCTGAAAACCATACAATGCTAAATTTAGTCTAAATTGTCTGAGCCGTTTTTAGATAAAATTAGCTTGACTCACAGTGACCCAATAATGACCCACTGATTAAATTTTCTAGGACATGTGACCTAGCCCAATGATTTTTTCGCGCGCGAAACTCATAGAATACAAAATTTAATTAAAATCGTTTAAGGCTTTTTATAGATAATATTAACTTGACCCGCGTTGACCCAAACATGAGCCACTAATCGAAAGTTCTCGAACATGTGACCCATGCCAATTGTCTTCTCGCGCCCGAAAATGGTAGGACACAAAATTTAGTCCAAATCGTTTGAACCGTTTTTAGATACAATTAACTTGACCCTGACACATCACCCAAAATGACCAACTAATCGAATTTCCTCGAACATGTGACCTAGCCCAATGTTTGTCTGGCGCCCCAAAACGGTAGCTTACAAAATTTCGTCACAATCGTTAGAGCCGTTTTAAGATAAATTTGAATATATTTATATATATATAAATATATATATAACCACACACACATGATTTCCTCGTATTAGAATATATGATTTACATATAAACATCCCAACATTGACACACAGACTAGAGGTCTGTACGGGCCGAAATTTCCAGGCTCGGGACCGGCCCGACCCATACAAAAAAAATTCGGCCCGGTCCGGCCCGATACAAAAATTAAAAGTTCGGCCCAAGCCCGGCCCGGCCCGAACAAAAAAAACATTGGCCCGGCCCGAACAAAAAAAACATTGGCCCGGCCCGATTTAAAAGTTAAACGTTCGGCCCGAGCCCGGCCCGGCCTGAGTGAATTTCTACAAAACATTGATTTTTACGTCGATTTGGTTAAAAATTTGCCGCGTAGGAGGAGATCTAACAAAAAATTCCTATCTTAGCCTTTTTTTTTTCATGTTTATAATCTTCATTTTTATAGAGGGGCCGCAACCTGAAATATTTATTTTTTTTAATAAATCTCTATTTGTTGTATGTATGTGTTTACTTTATCATTAATATTGTTAATCCATATTCCATTTATTGAAGTGTTAAAAATCAGAAAAATGCTATACAGTAATATCTTCTAAGATGGAATTGCATAGGGAAGAAAAAAAATGAGTTATAGACAATTTACCTTCTTAGCAGGTGTAAATGTATTATATATTCTTTTCTTACGTATTAGTACATTCATTTTTCATGGATCAACACATTTTTCAGTTTAAGACAGGATTCCGTCATAAGCAGGTTCTTTTTCACACGTTTTACTATATTTTAATTTAGCCATATTTTAATAAATGTGTAAATCTACTATTCTTTAAAAATAATAAATTTTAATGTTTAATTGTAGAATAATGGCGATTTAAAAATGTATGCATGTTTTGCAAAGATTTTTGTGCCAGGTCTTATTTTACTAACCTTCGAACGGACCAGGCCACGCCGAGACAATGATTTTCATACGGGTCAAAACCAGGACTGAAAATTTTGGGGCGTGAAGACTAGAAAAAATGAAACCAGTCCCGGCTCTGTACGGAAAAAATAATTTAAGGCACGGCCTTATCCTTCAGAAAAACAGTAAGGCCCGACCCGGCCCGGCCCGTAAAGAGTAATCACTAGGCCCGGCCCGACCCGAGACTTCAGAAAATAGTATGGCCCAGGCCCGGCCCGGCCCGAGTGCCGTGAAGGAAAATAGGCCCGAGCCCGGCCAGCGGACCGGGCCGGGCTCGGGCTTCGGGCCTTGGCCCGGCCCGTGCAGACCTCTAACACAGACCGCCATCGAAATAAAAAATTTTAACGTCCAGTGTGGACTCTTTTAGACTGATATTAATATCGGTGGCACAAAGCAGCCGATTTTCATAAACAACGAGACCGACGCAGCAATTTTATCATGAAATACAATTCTGCGTTATATTTTCTATTAAATTCCGTTGTTGTTATTTTATGGTGTGCGTTTAATAATAAATAGGATTAAATTTGCAGAATACATTTGCAAAGTACTGTAAATTCGGACGTATAATTCGTGGATCAAACAATCATGTTTCAACAAGCAGAAATTTTATTTTTTTAAATGTAACTTACTACAGGGTTCGTACGCTTTTACAACAATTTTCTATTTAATATTAAAATAGCAGAAATTGCAGATGCCTCGTTTAATAGCAAGATTTATGATGTTTTTTGGAATTTAAAAAAGACGAAAAATTCTATTAAAAAATTGTGGTAAAATCGTACGTACCCTGTACTAAATCATTTTAAATATTTAACTTCAATCATTAAATAAAATTTCTGTGTCTAAACATGATTGTTTGATCAACGCATTATACGCCGGAAATTACCGTATATCAGTAAGAACATTTATTCAAATAATATAGACAAAAATGAGAGATGTTTGCATGAATGCTATCAAGAATTGATTTAATAATGTTTATCGAAGATAAATTTTTCACATTAATGCAGGTATTTATTGTTAGGTGATGATGAAATAAATGGTTTAAATGGATGAAATCAATCAAATTGATCAATCACATGGGAAAAATTAATTAAATAACTATTTATTAAACAACTTTTCTTTCAATAAAGTGTGTAAGTTTAAATTATATGTATGAATTTCTTCAAAAAACTATTACTGATATGGATAATTTGAAATTATAACGTGTTTTCTATTATACCTGCAGATTTATTAAAGAAATTAAAATTTTCAATAAAAAAAATATTTATATGGAAGTACATGGTTACGCTTACAAATTTTTTTAAGCTAGCTGAAACGTCTGGCGATGCCCGAGCCCGTGATAATAAACCTTAAACAAAACTCAAGTTTGTATGATTTTTTTTAAGAAGCTGTACTAAGGGCCCAGGAAGAAGATTAATATTCAAAATTGGAGGTAGCTGTGGATCAAGAATTTTTTTGTCTTTTAAGAAGTAGCTGGAAGTTTTAAGAATTTAATAGAGAAAAAAACTAGCGATTTTTAAGAGAGCTATAGTAGGGGATCTAAAAGAGGCGAACTGATATTAAAGCAGGACTCTAAGAGGAAAATATATTAAAAGGTTCCAGTACTTAGCATTTCAGATCTTCGCTTAGTCGAAATTAAGCATAGGGTATAAATTAACCATTAGAAATGCTTAAAAATGACCCTAGGGCTCCAATAAAAATATGTGGGTGGTGGCCCGGGGAGAGGAGTTCAATACTCAATTTTAAAGCTATGTATTAAGAGGGTGGTACAACTAGGTGAATAAAAAATGCATGAAGTTAAAAAATTCAAGGACCCCGGACCGGGTCCCAGGGTACTTACTGGAATGTAGAAACTGGGGAATAACTAAATAGAGAAAATACTCTCAAAACGAAGAAGATCGAATTAAAAGGGGCAGGTTCTTAATTAGTTAGGGAACAAAAACTTTAAGGGGGCCTACATCGGGGACCAGGGTCTTAACTGGAATGGAGAAATGGGGGAAGTTATTAACAATTTAGGGCGCAAAAACTTAAAGGGGACCAGGATGCCCGGGTCTTGTCCGCGAAAGGATTTTGTCATTCATGAAGTAGCTGGAAATCCTTAGAATTTCTTAGAAAAAAAGCTAGTCAATCGGATGACTTTTAACAGAGCTATAGTACGGGATCCAAAAGAGGCCAACTGATAATTTTGAGCATGGGCCCCTAAAAGAAAAGCATGTTAAAAGATCCTATTACTTAGCGCTTTAGAAATTCAATTAGCTGAAATTAAACATAGAGTATAAATTAATCTTTAGAATAAAATTTTAAAGAAATGCGGAAACACGGCCGTAGGGCCCCAATAAAAATATGAGGATGGTGGCCCGGGGAGAGGCGTTCAAGACTCGACTTTAAAGATATGCATTGAAAGGGTGACACAATTAGGGTGGTGAAAAACGCATGGCGCACAAAAAGTCAAATGATCCCATGAGGCCGGGGTCTTAACTGGAATATAGAAATGGGGGAATAACTGAAAGGAGAAAAGGCCCCAAAACCGAAGAAGATAGGATTAAAAGGGGGCAACTCATTATCAATCTAGAAAACAAAATCTTCAACGGGCCCCAGAGTCGACTTGAACGTAGAAATGAGGGGAAAGCTAAATGGAGACAGAAACGAAAAAGATCGGATAAAAAGGGGACATGTTATTAACAATTTATGGTAAAAAAAATAAAGAGGCCACAGGGGTCACGGGTTTTAAAAAATGAAAATCTGAGCATCAAGTGCATCAGGACCTGCCTTGGACTTACCGCGCACAAATTTTCAGACTTGCAGTAGATTTCGCTAGCCATCGCACACACACACGCAGACAGACACTTTCTTTTATTAGTATAGATTGTTGTGGTTTAGTAAGAGTACTTTTAATGCTTAAACTATGTTTTTTTTTCCTTGCTAAATAACATTCTAAAACCATATGAATCTTGAACGATAAAAGAAATCAGATCTCTCCTTATAAAAGAAATTAGATCTCTCCTTATATGAGAGAAGCTAATTTATAAGCATTCATTGTTTATATAAAAAATGACATCTAATTTATGATTGCATTTCTTGTTAAAATTATCGCTGCAATACGTTAATTTTGTGTGCACCCCAATTATAAAAAAACTCTAGGCTTTGACTTACTCTTGGTAGACAGCGCGAACTCGCGAATTTAAAAATATATAATTTTTGCTCTGTTTCTGTTTGAAGATATGGCAACAATAAAGAAAAAAAAGCATTATTAAAACTATCTATTAAAAATTCCTTTTTCCCAACATATAATCATAATTTATTTAGTACTAGCTGACGCGCCCGGCGTTGTCCGGGCCCGTGATACTAAATTAAAACAAACATCAATTTTGTATGATTTTATATCTTTAACTGATTTTGTATGAAAATTTTTTTTAAGTGCTGAGCACGCGCCGGAAAATACATAATTTACACCTTCCGCCGGCAGGGCGCGCATTCTGATCTAAACGAACTCCCACATGTGTCCCCGCTGCCTACTGCACCGTATAGCAGGCGTTCTGCGTTAGCGTTGCAAAATCTTTCAGTTCCACCTTCCGTCGTCATTGGGAACACTCTGTTCTAAACAAACTATCTTCTAAACGGAACCCCAACACGTATTTCCGTTACCTCCGGCATTGTATAGAAGGCGTGCTGCGCACGTGCTACAAATCCTTTAGTTCCACTTTTCACCACAAGGGGGAGCAATCTTTTCTATGCGAACATCTGACACGGGTACCTGTTGTATCAAGGGTGTTGAATGTACCAATTCAAGTCGAAATCTCGCCTACAGAACCCGAGAAAAACATCGTCCCCTGGTGGTGGAAGGTTGAACTAAAATCTGTAACACAATCGAAAACCAGGTTAAATGAGCAATGAGCCAAACCCCGTTGTTATCGGGCCCATTGAAGGCGAGAAAATAAATACTCCCCACCACCACCCTGGAATTGAATATTCTGAAACACTGCAAACTAAGTGGTGAAACTTTGCTCCTCTTCTTAGGTGCGTGGATTCAAGATAGCATAAAAGCACAATAAATTTGGTTTTCCCTAAAAATATCCGGTTTTTGATAAAATAAAAATTAGCCGGTTTATCTTTTTGATTTTTCGAATTTCTTAATTCAAATATGATTTTGCGTATATATTGCGTAAAATTTGAACATACGTTAGAATTTATGAGTGCGGTTATTAATTATTCAAAGCATTGTTTATTTTATTTTATTTTATTTTTTGTCTTTTGTACCTGAAAGTAAGTGGATACGCAGTAAGTGATATAAATCATATTAATATAAATATATGAATTTGATAAAATAGAAACTTACTATTCGATTTTTTTTCGATTTTTCGAATTTCTTAAATAGAATATGTTTTTGCGTAATATATACCAATTTTCAAATCCTTATATTATATAGTTTTAATAGTTTTATAAAACCCAGAAAACTCTGCAGTTCTCCATTTTATTTGTGGTATCATATATTCCAATACAAGCAAATCTTGAGTGTGTGTGTGTGTGGTTTGCAAATTTTATCTTAAAAACTTGACGAAATTTTGTATCCTACCTTTTGGGGCACCAGAAAACGATTATTCTAGACCAAATGATCGAGAAAATTCGATTAGTGGGTCATTTTGGGTCACCATGGATCAGAGTCAAGCTAATTGTATCTAAAAAACGGTTCAAACGATTTTGACTAAATTTTGCATCCTATCATTTTCGGGCACGAGAAGAGTATTGGGCTGAGTAACATGTTCGAGAACTTTCGAATAGTGGGTCATTTTGGGGTCAACGCGGGTCAAGTTAATTTTATCTACAAAACGGCTCTAACGATTTTGATTAAATTTTCTGTCCTAAGAGTTTCGGGCACAAGAAAATCATTGGGCTATGTCACATGCTCGAGATAATTAGATTAGTAGGTCATTTTTGGACCACTGTGGGTCAAGCTAATTTTATTTAAAAAACGGCTCAAACTATTAAGACTAAATTTTACATCCTATGGTTTTCGGGCACGAGAAGACTGTTGTGCTGGGCCAAATGTTCGAGAAAATTCGATTAGTGGGTCATTTTGTCATTGGTCATTATGCGTCAGCTATTTTAACTTAAAAACTGCTCAAAGGTTTTGAACTAAATTTACTATCCTACAGTTTTAGGGAACGAGAAAAATATTGGACTGGGTCACATGTTCAAGAAAATTCGATTAGTGGGTCATTTTGGTCATGGTTCATCATGGGTCAAGCTATTTTTATCCTAAAATGTGTTGGTGAAATTAACGAGATTTTGCAGGAAAATTGACTTTTAAGATTACCAACGCCAAAACGCTTGGCGCAAAATGACAAAAAAATATCGCGAGTTGAACACATAGCTAATGTTAACAGAGCATAGCTCGGTCGACCCCGCTGGTGTTTCACTTTGACTGTGAAAATGATAGGCTTTAAAATAAAAGCAGGTGTTTTTGCAAGATAAAATCATTTTAGTTACTAAAGGAAATATCTGTTAACTAATATCTGAAGAAGTTACTAATAGAATTTTTTGAATTTTGTTTTTTCAGAATTTTTAAGTTAGTTCTGCAAATTTTCCTATTGCTGGATATAATAGTTTTTGTTATTTCGGCGTGTTTCAAAAAATCATTGTTAAAAATGAACTGGTGGCTCAGCCTTTTTCGTGGAAACACAAAATCTTTCTTGACCCTTGCAACACTGACCCGATTTCAAGGTTTTGTTATTTCTTTTGCATCATTTTCAGAAAAAAATTGGCATTTTGGAAGCGATGTTTAATAAGTTATAGTTAATATTTCGGCTAATTTTCAAAATACTAAAATTCTGATTCTGAGGTGTACAAGAACAGATATTTAACTATCCTCACCTAAATGTTCAGACTTCTAGGTGAGCTAAATTTTCCTTGCTATAGAGCACACAGACAGATGGGAACGTTCTTTTATTAGTATTTTTATTTTATAATTTTCTTTATTAAATACATTGAATGTTGTTTCGGATTTTTAAAATTATGTTTCAACAATGAAATATTCATTGTTAACCCTTTGACAAAGGGTTGGAACAAATAAGTCCCGTTGGACTATTTTTAACACTTTCCAACCTAGTTGAAAAGTGTTTATGACTTCGGTTTGTCGGGCCGTATGGCCGTCTAATTCAACTGAATTATGTAGCATTTATAGTTTTTTTACAGGGACACTCAAAAGAATTCCGTTACATTACGGTCTATGAGGAAAAATCATTTGCGGTTTATTTTAATGATGTTACACAATTTCAAATACATTGTAATTGATATATATCACTAAGGTACATTACAAGAAGATTAATATAAAAGTATGGTGTGCATAGTACTTATATTTACTTTACAAGGACAGTCAAAAGAATTCCGTTACATTGCGTCTATGGAGAAAAATCGTTTGCGGTTTAATTAAATAATGTTTCACTATTTTAAATGCATTGAAATTTATATATATCACTAAGGTGCGTTACAAGAGGCTTACTACAGAATATTGTGTGTTTAGCAGTCATCGTTCATTTATAGGAACGCACAAAAGAATTCTCTACTGTCTGTTAACAATAATTTCTGCAAGTGCGTTTAAAGTTGCTGAACGCGATTTTAAATTTAACTCACTTTTTGTCTATTACTTGGTGTGTATAAATTCTGTATTTCATATACAGGGCAGCAGATAAGTTCTCGAACACATTTCCGTTATAGAAAGCGTGAGATAGTGAATTAATTAAAAAATATACAATATATAATTTATGTTCTTTTTTTTAATGAAACATGGTTTCAATAATCTTTTTCGGAATTTTTAAATTGATTTCTCAGCGTATAATTATAATTTAATTAATATGAAACTATTACTTGATTAAAGCGTCTTTAAAAAAATATATGTTACACACTTTATTTTTTATTTATATTTTATTTTCTTCGTTTTAGTTTTTAAAAAATCTCGTTGTTCCAGTTTTACAGTCAGTTGGTTGGCCTATTTTGGCGAGCGTGGTTTGGCATATCTTTAAGTACAGGGTTATTCTAAATGATGGACCCATTTTCAAAAAATTGTAATTATTAAAGTACAAATCCAAAATGAACAATCTTTATACCAATGAAAAGAGGAAGTTTCAAAGTTTTTTTAAGACATTATAAATGTTCAGTGTGTCCACCGTTTGCTGCACGGCAAACATCTACGCGATAGCCAAACACGTCCCACACACGAGTAAGCGTATCTGCTGCCTGACTCACAACTGACAGTGAAAGGAAATCGCCGCCTGTTAACGCGCGACATCTACCGGCCGCCTCTGGAACCATCACCGCTTTGAAAGCCGTGCACTCAGTAACAGCAGATACGCTTTCTCATGTGTGGGACGAGTTTGGCTTTCGCGTAGATGTTTGCCGTGCAGCAAACGGTGGACACATTGAACATTTATGATGTCTTAAAAAAACTTTGAAACTTCCACTTTTCATTGGTATAAAGCTTGTACACTTTGGATTTGTACTTTAATAAATACATTTTCTTGAAAATGGGTCCATCATTTAGAATAACCTTTTACCTTGTTCTTGTAATCTGTATATTATTGTAATCATATCTGACATTAATTAATGTGAATATTTTCTACCTAAAAAAATTGGTGGCAATCAAGCAATCTGAATTTTAAAAATGTAACCTACGCTTATCGGGCACGACGATTAAGGGTGGAATTTGAGATCTCAATGACCAACATCCTTAACTTTAATTTTATGTTTATTTTTATTTTAGCATCGCAGGGTCTTGATTGCTAAATAAATTGATTCGTAAGGTTTTATAGTTGCTTTGATATTTGTCAGCTTGGAATCTTAATGAAATATCTTTTAGATAGCTTTCAATACAAAAAGTAAAAAGCTACCAATTGCAGCCGCTCGGAGGAAAACAATTCCGGAAAATTTCGGTATATTTTCATCGATCATAACCACCCTTCGTTCAAATGTTGATTTATATATACAGGGTGTATCTGAAATCCTTCAACAAACTTAGAGGGATGATAGTACTCATGAAGACGATCAAAAAATGCAATGGAACATGGGGTCGCAAATGATGTTTAAAACCAGTAAAAGATTGTACAACTATCAGCCAATATTTAAGATGGATAACAAGAACATTGCTTATGAAAAGCACCCAAAATATCTCGGATATATTTTAGAACCTGAATGGACAAGTCACAAGCACATCAAGCATATTGCTTCAAGGTGTAGAAAACCATTAAATATACTTAAATGTATAGCGGGCAAAGACTGGGGAGCCGATGCAGTCACTTTAAGAGATACCTATTTGTCACTCATTAGGCCAATCCTGGAGTATGGTTTTCCTGTGTACTGCTGTTCTTCAGCCACCAACTTGGATAAATTGGAGAGGGTTCAATCCAGTGCTGCAAGAATAATTACTGGGCTGATACGTAGCTGTCGTAAAGATATAGTTCTCTATGAAGCTGACCTACAACCACACCAAACTAGAAGAAAGGCTAAATTCACCAAATATTTCAACAAACTTTCTAGCTATGGTCAACAACAAAACTTCTCTATACCTAAACAACTGGCGTAATAATCAGCGACTGAAGAAAAACAGCCCATTCAGTCATGTTGAACTCCTGCACTTACCTTATAGTGCGGTTGAGCCCCACTCCTTAAAATCTTTTCTAAGTCCCTCAGAGGGACTCCCCAGGGACCATTTCCACAGCGGCTTTTCCGCTCCGGTCACTAAGAAGGACCTTATACCAGCTGATCTCAGGCAGTTGGCATTAGAAGTTATAAATGAGATCCCTGATAACGCCATAAAATTATATACGGATGGCAGTAAACTAGACGACCACGCTGGTAGTGGGGTCTACATTGAGAAACCAGGGCAAAATTTGTCCATTAGTCTCCGTAACCCTGATTTCTCTTCAATCTTCAAAAGCGAGCTTATTGCAATTGAACAAGCCCTCGAGGCTATTCTGAGAGAGTGGGACTTCGGAGAACTCTGGATTATTTCAGACAGTCGCAGCTCCCTTCAACACCTTCATAATTGGATTACAGTTGGAGATAAAACTAGCATTTCCACCCTTCTTAAACTTAAAATTATTTCAAAGCTCCATGATGTTCCTTTTCAGTGGATTCTATCCCACGTAGACATTTATGGCAATGAGCAAGCTGATCGCTTGGCCAAGGAGGGTTGTTGTCAATCTATATCTTCCTCTTCAGCCCTTACCTACTCAGAGCATCAATGTAGAGTTATATCTGAAATTTCAAAGGAGTGGAAAGTCCCTCCCAGCCACCACTGGTACGCGGGCAAAGAGCCGGGCTCTTCGTTCGCTATCAACTGTGACAGAGCCTCTCGAACGGCGATTTCAAGATTGGCAAGTGGACCACAAAAGTCTTGCGTTCTTTGAGGGCAGAAATATCTTTAAAATCTGTACTAAATGTCAAGATCAACAGGCCTCTGCAGAACACATCCTGGACTGCTTGGGTCTTTCCAGAGAGGACTTATATGCTTCCCTTCTTCAGGTTCTTGATTTTCTAAGGATTAACGGTATATTGGATCTTGTCTGATTTCGTCAGACAGTTGGAGGATAAGCCACAACAACAACAACAACTCATTATTCATAAATGAGTTTCACTTTTAGAATACTGCAGCAACAAGGCAAATATTATTGATAATTATTACTTTCTGAGCTGAATGTTTTTATTTAATACTAATATTTCTATTTTAATAAAATTTGATACGTTATTTTAGCTTTTGTGGATTTTGTTTTTAATTATTAGTATTTTTTTTAATGTGACTTGTGTTGAGTTTCCTGCATGTTATCTTTCTTAATTTTCAATTCCCTCAGTTATATACCATTTATTTATAATTTTTTTGTATCCCGGGAAATCAGCGGTGGGACTCTATTAATTAAAGCGTTCCCTTGATTTCGAATGTAACTTGAATCTTTGAACAAAATCTGAAAATAGCAAAGTAGTGACAAGTTTTGAAAAATAGTTTGTAGTCGCTCTTTTTTTAAAACAAGTAGGTGTAGTTGTAGTTAATAAAATTTTTGATAAAGTAGTTATAGTTGCAGGTCGCTACTAAAAAAATGTAGTTTTTCCGACCCTTAGTCCTAAAGGATACGTAACATCATCGGGAACTAAAATTTTCAGCACTCGTTTTAGTGAATAACAAAGCTTTTATACTAATATCAGTTGAGTGCAAAGCCATTATACAGTGTTTCCATGAATGATTGTCCCGGCTTCCTTACCTCATAACTTTTGATTTAAGAATATGACGAAAAATATTATTACATACTCGTAAATTACAACACAAAAAGGTTTTTAATAACACAAACAACGTTACATATGGGTAAAGTTGCAACTCAAAACGCTAATTATCAAATAAGAATTAATATTAAAATTTTATGAAATGTATCAAACTAATTATTAATGAATTATGTAAGATCTATCTATCCAACTTTGTACTCATAATTCATTAACAGCTTTATGATAAATTTGATATTTAAATTAATATTAATTTTATTACATTAATATTAAATTAAATATTAATTTTGATAAATTAATAATCAAATTTTATAAAATTTATCAACAAATTATTAAGGAATTATGTAATATCTATCTATCCAATTTTGTACTCATAATTCATTAACAGCTTTTTCATAAATTTGATAAACTTTTAATATTAATTATTATTTGATTATAAACGTTTTTTGATTAATAATGTTTTGAGTTACAACTTTACCAATATGTAACTTTGTTTGTGTTATTAAAAAAACTTTTTGAGTTGTAATTTACGAATATATAATAATATTTTTCATCATATTCTTAAATCAAAAGTTATGAGGTATGGAAACCGGGACAATCATTTATGGACAAACTGTATATTAAGCTGAGCCGATCAATGGTAGAAATTTCGAAAGTTGAAAATAGCGTCATTTTATAACTGATTGTCTTTTCGCGTGCTTGAAATGGAGAATATAAAACCAGAAAATCACAAAGTGTAACTGAAAAATATTTATAGAGATGAATATGTCTAAACGGGTCAAGTTTAGGTCCTGAATTTACAAATCACTCTTCTCTAAATTCAGTAGGATGAACAGACGTAAATGACAGGTAAAAGAACTTGTGATTTACGTGTAGCTGTTTTTGTTTTCGACGAATTTCTGTTGTGAAAACTCGCCTCTGGAGAGGTAAGTGGCGATCAAGTATGCGGACAAAATTTAAATGTGGTGTGCACGCAACGCTTCGATTTTGATAACTGGCCGCAGGAGAGGAAAGTGGCGCTAACAAATTTTATAAGTACTGTGCACACTCTAAGTATCATCCCTGTGGTTGCGTGAGCTGCCGTTTTTCATGAATCCGACGAGAATTTATACACTTGACTTTAAAATTTAAGGTTCAACCAGTGTTTTGTGTCTAATTTGAAAACAAATTAAGATAAAAACATGAAATTTAAAAGAATTGTTCTTTAAATAGTTATTTATCGAATTTTACTTAATTTTAACATCAAGCATGATTTGAAAATAATAAATTGCATTTTTTGCTAAAATCCACTGTTTGATTAACAAAAAAGAAAAAAAAGCAGTTTTTTGTGAAAAAAATTAAATAAATATAATTTAAAAAAGCATGTGTCCGGCTCTACTTGTAATGCCTTTGTGGCATCGACATTCCGTACTGTCAATTAAATTATCAATCACTGGAAAGGGAAAAATCTCCCATACATGGAGCAACGCTTGTTGCAGCTCATTTAACAACTTTGGAGGAAGACTTACGGCAGCCACCTGTCTGCTGAGATAGTCTCAAAAATGCTCTATAAGATCAACTTCCGAAGATGATGCTGGCCATTACATACGCTGCAAACCTTGATCCTCTAAGTATTCATCAACGGCTCAATTGGATCGGGTATTATCAATCATTCAGATTAATTGATCACGAATAGCACCACTATACGATGTAACAAACGGAGCAAGGATCTCGTCCCGATATTTCACAGCAGTCAGAATTTTTTCATGGCACACATGGAAGTTACTGTGACCAAAAGACAGATTTCCGCCCAAACCATGATTCATCTCCTCTATAACTGTGTCTTTCAACGATGTTACCTAGATAGAATCTGATGCTTTGTTCGATTCAGATCTGCACACAACTGAATTACTCTCCAAAGAAACCCGAGACTGATCGGTGAACAGTATGGAAGCCTTGTATATATTAGCCATTGTTGTGTGTTCCAGTTAACGCGCTCTCTTGGCCAACATAAATGGTTACTTCGGTGTTGTGGATTAAGAGGGCCATACAAAATTGGTCGTCTTGCATAGAGTCCTTAATTGTGAAGACGTCTATGCATCGTAATCGCAGTTATTGTCATCCCTGTTGCTTTACGATGATCTGAAATGAGCTCAGCCACAGTAGTGATGCTCTTCCATCGGCCCACAAGAGCTAGAAAGCGATCTCTTACAGGGGTTTTAACCTATGAGCGGTCTGGAACAAATCTTCTTGATACTGAATTTTTTGATTCAAATTGATCTCAGAGCCATTGGACCACACTACGAGACACATTAAGACGTCTAGAAGCACCAGCTTATGATAACCCCATTTCCATCCATCAAATTGCCCGCCATCTTAACGAAACAAGTAAACGACATCTCCTAGACATGGACAACTCTATTTTATTACCAACAATTCAAGATCTTCAACCATAAAAAAAACTTCACACAAATTTCAAAAGTGGGATATTTGCAGTTCCCCATGACAAAAATATAAATATCCTAGACCAGGGGTTGCCAAACTATGGTACGCGTACCAGTACTGGTACGCGGAGCTCTCGCTACTGGTACGCAAAAGCTTGATACTGGTATGTGAAATGAAATACAGCATATTATTATGAAATCAAAAACGGCTGAAGTTTTTTACCAAATTTTCGAATGCGATTTAAGTATTCCAAGCGCTGTTATCTTTTTCTGTTACTAGATTTTAGCACAACATATCTATGTGAATGTACTTTTTCTTCTATTCTTTATATGAAAAACAAATACAGGAAAAAACTAAACATCGAATCGACTTACGACTAAAGCTAACTAACATTGAACCAGACATGAGAAAGTCATGCTTGATAGAGCAAGCTTATCCTTCTCATTAACGGTACTAGAGAATTACTGCAATAAAGCTACTATGTATGAATCAGTAGGTCAGTATGTCATAAGTATTGTGGTTATTTTTCAACCAAAACACTGCATTTTGATATGGTATGTATTATTAAAATGTAATGATGATAATACTTTTTATTTGAATATTAATATAAAGCAGTCAATCTAAGTAACAATTTAGTAATGTAATCATGCATTTTGAAGTAATGTAAAACTTGCATAAAAGACCTAGGAAATATTCCGTTTTAAAAAGGTTCTGTTTTTGCAGTATTTTTTTTATTTATTAGCTTATGTTTGTTACTTGGTAGTACGTGGAAGTATGAAATTCGGTTTAGTGGTACGCCTGTATAAAAGTTTGGGAACCCCTGTCCTAGACATTAAAATAATTGAGATGGGTATAATTTTTTCATAAGATTTTAATGAAGTTACTTATGATCATTCATATAAACCATATTTTTTACCTTTATTTTCATTTTTTAATAGCGAGCTTCAAAAAACTGGTTGTACCTTAACTTTTGGAGAGCAGCGTGTTACTGGAAATTGACATATAAATATCCCAAAATTGACACATGCATCGTCATCGGAATCAAAAATGCAAAGTTCCGTGTAGACTCTTTAAAATTCTGATATTAATATCGGTGACACAAAGCAGCCGATTTTCAGGAACAATCTACTTGTAGCTAATGAAGACAAATGAATTTTTGCGTTATAAAACATATTTTATTTTATTATTATTATTTTACGGTGTGCGTTTTATAATAAATAGGATGTCATTTTCTGAATACATTTGCAAACTACTGTAATTTCGTGCTTTTCGTAAATTCATGGATCAAACAATCATGTTTCGACCCGCAGAAACTTCATTTTATAAAATGTAACTTACTACATGGTTCGTACGCTTTTACTACAAATTTTTAATAGAATTTTTTTATTTAATATTTAACCAGCAGAAATTGTAGATACCTCGGTTAATTGCAGGGTTCTTAATACTTTTCTGCATTTAAAAAAGACGAAAACCTCTATTAAAAATTGTGGTAAAAGCGTACGAACCCTGTACTAGATGATTGTAAATATTTAACTTCAATCATTAAATAAACTTTATGTGTCTAAACATAATTGTTTGATCCGCGGATTATACGCCGGAAATTACTGTATATCAGTAAGAAAATTTATTCAAATAGGATAGACAAAAATGAAAGATGTTTGTATGAATGCTATCAAGAAATGATTTAATAATGTTGATCGAAGATAAATTTTTCACATATTAATGCAGGTATTTATTGTTAGGTGATGATTAAATAAATTGTTTAAATGGATCAAATCAATCAAATTGATCAATCACATGGAAAAGAGTAATTAAATAATCATTTATTAAACAACTTTTCTTTGAATTTTTCTTGTAAGTTTACATTTTATGTATGAATTTCTTCAAAAAATTATTACTGATATGGATAATTTAAAATTATTAAATAAAATATTAAAGAAATTGAAATTCTCAATAATAACAACTATATATACAGAAGTAAATGGTAACGCTTATATATATTTTAAGCTAGCTGAACCGTCTGGCGATGCCCGAGCCCGTGATAATAAACCTTAAACAAAACTCAGGTTTGTATGATTTGTTTTTAAGAAGCTACACAAAGGGCCAAAAAGGAGATTAACATTCAAAATTGGAGGTAGCTGTGGACCGAGGAATTTTTTTTGTCGTTCAAGAAGTAGCTGGAAGTTTTTAGAAGTTGTTAGAGAAAAAAGCTAGCTGTTTTTAAGGGAGCTATAGTAGGGGACCTAAAATAGGCAAACTGATAGTTTAGAGCAGGGCGCTAACAGGAAAACATCTTATAAGATTCCAGTACTTAGCTTTTCAGATCTTCACCTAATCGAAATTAAGCATAGAATATAAATTAATCATTAGTATAAAATTGATAGAAATGCTTAAAAAGGGCCCTAGGACCCAAATAAAAATATGTGGTTTGTGGCCCGGGGAGAGGTGTCCAAGACTCAACTTTAAAGTTATGCATTGAGAGTGTGGTACAAATAGGGGGATAAAAAATGCATGAAACATAAAAAGTTCCAGGCCCCCGGACCGGACCCCAGGATATTTACCTGAATGTAGAAATGGGGGAATAAATAAATAGAGAAAAGACCATCAAAATTAAGAATATTGAATTAAAAGGGGCAAATTATTAACAATTTAAGGAACAAAAATTTCAAGTGGACCTGTACCGGGTCCCATGGTCTTTAAATGGAATGTAGAAATAGGAGAGTAACTAAATGGAGAAAGGGGCCCCAAAAACGAAAAATCGGTTTAAAAGGGGGCAAGGTATTAACAATTTACGGCACAAAGACTTAAATGAGCACAGGTGGTCCGGGTTTTGTCCGATTTTTTTTTTCATTCATGTAGTAGCTGGAAATTTTCAGGAATACTTAGAAAAGAAAATAGACTAGTGAATAGGATGACATTTAAACGAGCTATAGTTGGGTACCCAAAAGGGGACAACTGATAATTTTGCGCAGGGTCCTAAAAGAAAAACATCTAAAAAGGTTCTAATACTTAGCGCGCTAGATCATCAATTAGTTGAAATTAAGCATAGGGTTTAAATTATCATTACAGTAAAATGTTAAAGAAATGCTTAAAAAGGGCCCTAGGTTCCCAAAAAATATGAGGGTGGTGGCCCGGGGAGAGGAGTTCAATACTCAATTTTAAAGCTATGTATTAAGAGTTGACACAATTACGGTGGTAAAAAACGCATGGCGAAAAAAAAATAAATGGTCCCATGAGGCCAGGGTCTTAAATGGAATATTGAAATGCAGAAAATGCCCCAAAACCGAAAAATATAGGATTAAAAGAGGCAAATTATTAACAATTTAAAAAACAAAAACTTCAACGGGCCCCCTGAAGGGCTCCAGGGCGCAAGGATCTTAACTTGAACGTAGAAATGCGAGAAAATCTAAATGGAGCCAGAAACGAAGAAGATCGGATAAAAATGGGGCATGTTATTAGCAATTTAGGACAAAAATCTTAAAGGGGTCCCAAGGCCGTGTCTTAAAAAAATGAAAATCTAAGTATTAAGTGCATCAGGACATACCTTGGACAAAACGCACACAAATTTCAGACATGCGGTATATATCGCTAATCACACACACACACGCAGACAGACACATAACTTTCTTTTTTTAGTATGGATTGTTGTTGTTTAGTAAGAATAAAGAATATTTTTAAGGCGTAATTTTTTTTTGTTTCCCTTGCTATATAACACATTCTGAAACCATATGAATCTGAAACGATAAAATAAATTAGATCTCTTCTTATATAAGAAAAGCTCTTTTATATACATTAATTGTTTCCTTTAAAAATCACACCTGATTTATGACAGCATTTCTTGTTAAAAATTATCGCTACAATGCGTTAATTTCACATGGATGTGCACCCCGAGATAAAAAATTCCAGACTTTGATTTACTCTTGGTAGACAGCGCGAACTCGTGAATTTAAAAATATATCATTTTTGCTCTGTTTCTTTCTGAATATATGACAAGAGTAAAGTAAAGAAAAAAAAGTAAAACTACCTATTCAAAATTCCTCAGTTGTTTTCTCAACGTATAGTCATAATTCATTTAATACTAGCAACCCGCCGGGCTTTGTCCGACCCCGAGATAATTATTTTCTAAGCCATCGTGCAACTCAGACAGAGCGCAACGTTCTTTTATTATTATAAATATATTAGCGTTTTTATTGTATAATTTTCTTTGTTAAATAAATTGAATTTTATTTCTGCTTTTTAAAATTGTGTTTCAATAATAAAATAATCATTTTTAACCCTTTGACGAAAGGTAAGAACAAATAAGTCCCACTGGACTATTTTTTTTTGTTCTATTTGTACCCTTTTTTAAAAAATAATCTTTTCCATCGATGAGCGAGGACAAAAATTTTGGTACCACATTTAATGAAATTCTTCTACATTTTCCAATTTTATCAGCGAATAAAAAATCCATTATAAAAATTATTACCCTCCTTTTCTGTTCGCAGTCGGGTAATGTAATAAAATGAAAAGCACTGCCAAATGTCAGACGAGTGAAAAGATTTTTAATGAGTATAAAAATAAAATAGTTTAAAAAATATTTTATATACGTCGTGGTTTGATAAGATCTCGGCCTGACTGTGAAAACACAAGATTTTTGACATAATTTCATATTATTTTTCAATGCAGTTTCCTTGCAACTCAATACATTTAAGATACGCTCTTGTGTGCGAATTCTCTAGCGCAGCCCTGTAGGAGGGTGGTTCGAAAAGTTCCCGGCTCGAAAAAGAAAATACAAGATTTTTGACAATATTTCATTTTTTTTTCCAAGTTTCAACACAAAGATTTCAGAAGACTCTTGTGAAATGTTCATTCTTTGGCGTTTTTGGTCGACATTCAACAAACGCGGCACGCATCGAGCGGAAAGCTTTTTCATATCAAAAACATCGTGTAAAATGTGGTGGACACGGTCTATAGACATGTTTGTAATGTCAGCAAGTTCGCGTATCTTCAATCGGTGATGATTCAATTCAGTGAATTTTTGAAACGATTTCGTCGGCCGTAGCGGTTTTTGGGCGTCCTGAGCGTTCATCATCGTGAATTGATTTCGAACCATGTTTAAATTCAGCAGCCCACTTTTTGATCGTGGAATATGAAGGACAAGAATCCTTTAAGATAGACTGTAACACTTTTTGTATGTTCGTGAGGATTAAACATTTTTTTAACAAAGTATTTTATGACAGCTCGAACTTAATTTTTTTTTCCATTTTTCGAAAATGTCAAAAGTTGTTTACTTTAGTTTTTAGCCTAGCAATAAGCAATAAACTCAAGCGTTTGAAACTCGGCGACATGTCATCTAAACGATCATACTTTACAAACAACATTTCATATCAAAAATATCGTGTAAAATGTGGTGGACACGGTCTACAGACATGTTTGTAATGTCAGCAAGTTCGCGTATCTTCAATCGGTGATCATTCAATTCTGTGAATTTTTGAAACGATTTCGTCGGCCGTAGCGGTTTTTGGGCAATACAAGCATACTGTTATATAAATATGATCTAGACGTTTGTGCTTTAACATCTGTTTTTATAAATCCTGATGAAGGCTGGGTTCACAGCCGCAAGTGCTCGATTTTATGTATTGAAATTTAAAATCTAATTAAAGTTTTAATCATCTTTTAGTTAATGTGAATCACATGTTTTTGTGTACACTTTTATTTTAACATTGTCATTTAGTCATACTTGTTCCATTTCTGTGTTAGGCCGAGAATTTATCAAACTGCCATCGCACATCCAAAGGTTTTCTTAAAAATCATAACTAATTTCATACTTTTTGCTAAAACATTCCATTACAATTCATTAATTTAGCGTGGGCGCCATGCTTCAAAGATAGAAAATTCCTTTTTTTTTACGTTTGATAGAAAGCGTAAGCTAGAGAATTAATTAAAAAACTATATAATTTATGCTTGCACTTTTTTTAAGACATCACAACATAAAAGAAAAAATGAAACATTATTTAAACAATTTTTTTTGGATTTTTAAATTGATTTCTGAACGTATAATTATAATTTAATTAATATGAAACTATTACTTGATTAAAGCGTCTTTAAAAAATATATATATTACACACTTTATTTTTTATTTATATTTTATTTTCTTCGGTTTAGTTTAAAAAAAAAAATCTCGTTGTTCCAGTTTCACAGTCAGTTGGTTAGCCTATTTTGGCGAGCGTGGTTTGGCATATCTTTAAATACATTGTTCTTGTATTCCGTTTACTATTGTAATCATAAATAATATTTAGCGCTTTATCAACTGTGTGTGGCTAACGAGAAAAATGCCTTAAAATTAATGTACTCATTTCAATTCCTACTATTAGCTCACACTCTCTATATATTTATATATCTTGTTCAAATTTTCAATCGTTAAAAAAATATATTCTATTCACCCTATCAAGTGCAAATAATTTTTTTTAAAACTTGTACTGGATGACAATTGGTGTTAATACAGTTTTTTTTTCAGATATTAATTTATTAATTAAATTAAATTAATTAATTTTAATTTTGTATTTCATTTCTGTTCAAAAGTATAGACTCACTCCATATTTATAGTCTCACCTTCACAGGTAAAAAGATAATGGGTCTGTTCACGGACGAAGATCAGGCGGCTCGCGGTTGAAGGAGACTATAAATGTGGAGTGAGTGTATACTTTTGAACAGAAATGAAGTATAAAACTAAAATTTAATAATAAAATTTAATTAATTAATTAATATTTGAAAAAACTGTATTATCGATAACTGTAACATCGCTATGGTACTTTATTGTGAAGTTTGGTAATTTTTGAAATTCAATATTTGAAAAACGGCATAATCATTAGATTTTAAATTTATATCAAGAAAAATACAATTTTTTTAACTTTCTAACGCAGTTTGTCTAACAATTTTGTGAGAAATACTTTTCGAGCTATTAATTTTTGGTATTTTAGCTATTTATTTTTTATTTAATTTTTAATACATTTCAAAAATTTCTCTTATATGTAGGATATTTAGCAGGATATAAATTTAGGAATAAATACCGTCAGTGGCGAAGCGTGTATATCGCTGGAAAAAATATTCTATTTGACCTAAGTAGGAATTGACTTTTAAAAAAAAGTTTTTATATTACTTGTTTATAATGAAGTTCTAAAAATATCAAAATGTTGTATTGACAAAGGAAACGTACCTGTTTGTTAGCACCTGTTTTTTTAAATAATTCTAGCTCATCAAGAAGTGAGTAAAAAATCGATTCCATAATTCCATCTTTACGTACAAAATACAGGTTGAATTAAATAAAAGAGGGTAAAAAGTGGAATTTCTATTATTTACTTTCTTTTATATTACTAAAAATAAAATCATATTCATAAAGTACAATTCGTCCTTAGTTTCCGACTTCCAGTTTTTGATTGATTTGCACTTTGAAAATGTCATGAATATAATTAGATTGTTTTTGAAAAAAATATTTGTATGTTAAACAAATTATGTGGTTGCTTTAACACAATAATTAGCTAGGAATTTTTTTTTATCAAACTTCCTATTTAGTTAGACCTTGACATAAATTGTAGTTTATTATAGTTTGAGTTACTGAATTGTGAACTATAAATCTGTCTGGTGAGAGGGAACATTTTAAAAACTGTAACGGACCGAATTGCTGTATGCTTACAGTGCTTCTCGTGAGTCATCCCATTTCACACAAATCAGAGTGATTTTGCAGAGAATATTACAATATTACTTATTAATTATTTAATTTAATTATATTATCATTAATGAATTATTTTTTAATTAATATAACTAATAATTATCGAGATGTCACCCGTCGAAATTCAACAGAATGAGAAACTGTTAACTAAACTTAGAAAATACCTACAGTTATAATTACAATGAAACAATCAGTTTTATCTTTGAGCATAGGTGTCAACCTCTCATTAATTTTCCATAATATGCGGGTTAATTTGACCGAAGTTTAACACGTTTCGCACCAGAAATTTTTATAAGAAATGAAATAAAATAAATTCCACGTAGAAATCCGAAACTGAATTAATAAAGATTCATCCAATAACTTTTTTGGTTAGAAGCGTTTTTAAACTGGGTCAAATTAACCCGCATAATACGGAATATTAATGAGAGGTTGACACCTATGTCTTTGAGTAATGTCACTACAAATTAATTTCAATGAAAAATTTATTTTTACGTTGCCTAATGTAACTACGGGAATTATAATTATTTAGCAGTAATAAAAAACTATATTTACCACTAAACTATTTTTAATAATTTAAACTTTGTACCATATTGAAAAATTAAATTTCATTAATCTATAGTTTTTTTACAAAATATAAGTAATCAGAGACATGTGATAATAGTAAATACTTAAGATAAGTAATCAATTAAGAAATCAAGGGCCTTAACCGCAGAATGACGGACCGATATCACCAACAGAAAATTACGCCATAAACATGCATTTCAAACATAAAGCTAAAAAGAGAATACTAAAATAAGGTAAAAATCACGTAATATTTTACGGTCTTTTGATTTCACGAGTATAGGTTTAAGATGGCCACAAACACGGTACCAGTGAAATAAAGGAATTGTAAAAATCGTTCCCATATACTTGGAAATGTAACATTTTTATTAAACAAATGCGTGCTTTCTCTTAAACATGACGTTATTTTCACTGCGAAAAATATACTGTCTTTCTGCGATTAAGACTCTTTGTAGTGTAAGGAAAAGTTTAAGAGGCATTTGTGCCCAATTTTCTTATAGAAGAAATGGAAGCTAATATAGATTACTTCATTTTGGCATAATCGCTGTAAAAAAGTTGCAGCTTTCTGATTGAAAGTGAACGCTTACAATATAATGAGTTTTAATAATTATGTCAGTTTCAGGGCTGAAGGGACATTCTCCTCCATAGAAAGTTTCATCTCCAATTTCAGAGCTGGAATTTATAATAAAATATTTCTGACAGTTGTATGAAAATTATGTAACCACATCTGTTTTTACTAACTTGCTGCGTACAACACGTAGATATTGCGATAAAAATTTACAAATAAAAAAATAATGAGCAATAACTGCAATTATTACATTTTTTGTGCTCTGGTTTTGTGTACTATAGAAAATATACGGTACCAATTTCTAATATGATATATTTTCTCAAAAAGTTTACAATGAGAGTAAGTAAACATTGAATAAAACTTTTTTCTTTGAAAATGACAATGAAAACGATATCAAATCAACGCATTAAAAAAAAATTGCTGCAGCTTCATATTTTTCATCGGATTTTTTTCTTTTAATGATGTTGGATTCGCCGATAGCTCAGTTAATAATAATTGTCACTACGAAGAAAAAAACCCACAATCTCAAAATAAAATAAACTCACTTGCGGACTGTAACTCATTTAATTTATCACAACACTAAATAAAAATGGTCGAGAGCCGAGATTTACTCAACTCCTCAGATCGACATCTCGAACCCAACTCACAATCACAAGTTTTTTGTTTTTTTAAACATTTTACATAGACGGAGCTTCTAGCGGCAACATACCGCCGGGCCTTGAATGTTGCTAACATTCAATAATATAAATGCAATATAATTCAAACACAATCTCTAAGTGAAAAATACAATCTCAAAAAAAACACAATTTCTTCTCAAAAATACTACACTAAATAAAATACTAAATTTACAAATATAAACACAAGATTGCAATACACTGCAGGAAAATATATAGTTTAATAAAACAAATGTATGAATTTAAGTAGTTAATAAACCATCTTTCACATATGGCAAAACAACAATTTTTGTGACTGGCCTTTTATATGTGCCATTTTTATCTTTTAAGGTGACAACTCTTATGATATTGTCTTTTCCTGGATGAATTTTAATAATTCGGGCCAAATGCCATTTTAAAGGCCAATAATTATCAGAATTTTTTACTAATACTAAATCTCCCTCTTTTATCTTTACCCTTCCCTTGTGCCATTTAGGTCTGTTTAAGAGCTTGTTCAAATATTCTGATGACCATTTTTTCCAAATATGTTGTGTCAATTTTTGAACTAATTGCCATCTGCTCAACCTATTTATAGGAATTTCTGTATAATTTGGTTCTGGTAAGGCCATTAAAGAGGAACCAATAAGGAAGTGAGCAGATGTCAAAGTTTCAACATCATTTGGATCATTTGAAAGGGGCAGAGTGGCCGAGAATTAAGAACTGCCTCAATTTGAGTAATAAGAGTCAAGAGTTCCTCATAACTTAAAATAGTTTTACCTACAACACGTTTTAAATGGTATTTAAGGGATTTGACATTAGCCTCCCACAAACCTCCAAATTGAGGAGCTGAAGGAGGATTAAAATGCCAGTTAATACCTTCACATAATTTTCTATTTCCTCCTCACTTTTATCTTTAAATAAAGATCTGAGAATTGCTCTTAATTCTTTATTGGCACCAACGAAATTTCGACCATTATCACTATATATATCAGAAGGTTTGCCCCGCCTGGCTATAAAGCGTTTAAGTGCTTCTAAGAATGCTTCACTTGTTAGATCATTTACTATTTCAAAATGCAAGGCTTTTGTAGTAAAACAAACAAATACACAAATAAATACTTTTTTTACCTGTGTACTTCTACCCACCAAGTTTTTCACTTCAAAGGGACTACAGTAGTCCAATCCAGTACGCATAAATGCTCGGGCCATTGTTACTCTAGAAGATGGCAAATCAGCCATTTGTTGCTCTGAATTCTTAGAATTTACCTTTTTACAAGTCATACAATTGAAAAGGATTTTACGAACTACATTTCTAGCAGATAAGATCCAAAATTTGTTTCGGATGAGAGAAAGAGTTGTCTCAGCACCTGCATGGAAATACAAATTATGAAAATATTTAATAACACAAAAAGTAAAATTACGTTTTGAAGGAATAATCATTGGATATTTTTGATGATCAGTTAAGTTGCTGTTTCTCAGTCTACCACCAACTCGGAATCATCTCAAAACGGGCACAAGTTTTTCAGTCTACTACTGTTAGGAATTGCATTACCCTTTTCCAAATACTGCATTTCCTTCACGAATGAAGTCTTTTGGATGTTTTTTACTATACAGAATAAGGACTGAGAGAGTTCACTGCTGGTTAAAGTTCCACGCCACCTTTGGGATACAAGGGATTTCTACAGTTATGGATGAATCTATTACACCATGATACTACTCTTTGCATCTTTATGAATGAAGAACTGTTATTAATGATGTCTAAAGGCTCGACAGTGTTAACTAATGTACATACTTGAGTTACTGATGGTGTTTTCAATTCACGGATAAACAACTCACTGGTTTCAACAGAAATAATATCAGGAGACTCCACCATCTCAGGCTGTTGTAGGAATGATGGACCGAACCACCATAAATCACACTGCTGGATCTTGATGGGATCTAGGCCTCTAGAAATGAGATCTGCAGGATTTTGCTTGGAAGATACATAATTCCACTGATCAATCGAAGTTAAACCTTGTATAATCGATACTCTATTTGCGACAAATGTCTTTAGATCATTCGACTCCTTTTTTAACCATGCAAGTACAATAGTACTATCTGTCCAAAAACAAGTTTTAGAAACTTCTTGCTTTAGAGCACTTAACACTTTTTGCATCAACTTAGATAATAGGAGTGCGGCAGAAAGTTCTAGGCGAGGGATAGTAATATGCTTTAGAGGAGCCACTCTAGATTTACTAGTGAGCAGTTTGACAGCAGAATCACCATAAGAATTAATAGATATTACATAAACGACCGCACCATAAGCAAGTTCAGAAGCATCTGTAAAACCATGCAATTCCACACAATTAGATTGTTCTACAAATACAAATCTTGAGATATTGATCATATTTACAGTTTTTAAAGAAGTAAGAAAATTAGTCCATTCGATATTTTCTTTCACGGGAAGATAATCACACCAATCTATTTTCAGCAACCATAATTTTTGGAGGAAAACCTTGGCCTTTGTAATTATTGGACCTATCAAACCCTACGGGTAAAATATTCTAGCAATTTGCGATAATACTGAGCGTTTGGTATACCTTTCACTTTGCTCTTTAATTAAATTAAATCCAAAACAATCTGGTTGCGGCTTCCACAATATTCCTAATGTTTTTGTCTCATTGGAAAATGAATATTCAGATATTGCATTATTACACAAAAGAGAAGAATTATTTACTGACCATTTGTGAAGATCCATGCATCCCTTCTTTAACAAAGATATCAGTTGTTGTTGGATCTCTTTAGCTGTGTCTAGATCATCAGCACCTGTCAAAATATCATCCATATATACGTCTTGAAATAATACATTTGCAGCTAAAGGAAATTCTTTTCCTTCATCTCTAGCTAGCTGGGTAAGGGTTCTTGTTGCTAAAAAGGGGGCACTCGTTGTGCCATAAGTCACCGTACATAATCATACACCTTAACTGGTTCATGTACCTCAGGTTTAAACAAGATTCTCAGTAAATCTCTTTGACTCGCATGTATCAATATCATACGGTACATTTTTTAAATATCTGCTACAAAAACAAATTTGTGCTTTCGAAATCGCAACATTATACTAAATAATTCATCTGGGATTGTTCCTCCGTTATATTGCAAACTATGTAAAGATTTTCCGGTAGAAGTTAAGGAGCTAGCATTAAAGACAACTCTTAATGGTGTGCTACTTGATTCAGCACGGAACACGCAATGATGGGGTATGTAATAAGTGATATCTGGTTCTTCAGATTCTATCACCTCTTCCATATGACCCATACTTAAATATTCTTGCATAAAGACTTTATAAAGATCATTAAATTTAGGTTCTCTAACTAAGCAATTCCATAATGAATTTAAAACTTTCATAGCCTTTTTTTAGGTGCGTTCGTAATTATATAAATACGTAGCACCTATAGTCGTCGCTTGGTCCGTCCGTCTGTCCATCCGTCTGTCTGTCTGTCTGTCTGTCTGTCTGTCTGTCTGTCTGTCCGCATATAACAACGCAAAAACTACCCAACCAAATGGTTTGCAATTTAAAATATATTATCTTTGCATAATTTTGTCGAGACATTTCAAATTTTATTAAAATCGAATCAAAACTTTAGGAGATATTAATAAAAATATTTATTAAGAAATTTGATTTTTTTTTAAATCGGTGCTTTTTTGTTATAGGAGCTTCCGAAGTTTAATCGTCAAGCGACCGAGATACTTATTTTATTACAGAAATTAATCTGCAGACGATATAATTCATTTCACAGAATTAAAAATCAGCAAGATCTGAATATTTATATAACTAGCTGATACATATATATCTGAATATTTATACAACTAGTTAAGATATTTGTATGAACAGTGTCATAAAATATACAGGGTGATTCATAAAAGATGGGCAGAACTTTAAGGGGTTATAGTACACTTAAAGACAAATAATATTAAATAGGAGACTAAGGGTCCCAGACGTATTCCCAAGGAGATAGGGGGCATTAAAGTTTAGGGTCCGAAATTTCAAATGATTATAAAACATGGAAAAAATGGTCGATTCGTTTGCGGTTTTTGCAAAAAATTTTCTTTATGCCAGTATTTTCTTGAAATAAAATTTTAAAGTTCAATTTCAAAAAATGCCGATAGGGGGCGCTTTAGACTTTGGAGTAACAAACAACTATTTTTTAACGTTATTTTTTGTATTTCTTTAAATGATTTCGAAAGCTTAGACTTAAACTTAAATTTTGATCTAAAAATCTGAGTCCTAACGAGTAGTTAAGTAGCGTAAACTGAAATTTGAAATTTGAAACCCTTCTCCCCCCAGAACAAAAATCAGTTATTCCCGATCTTTGTGTCGTAGATTAGGCTCTAACTACTGCCGCGTTTTGCTAAAATTATTCTTTATGTCAGTATTTTCTTGAAAATAAATTTTAAAGAAAATTTTCAAAAAATTCCGATAGAGGGCGCTTTAGACTTTGGAGTAACGAACAACTATTTTATACCGTTATTTTTTGTGTCTCATTAAATGCTTTCTAAAGCTTAGACTTAAACTTAAATTTTCAGCTCAAAATCTGAATCGCTGAGCGTGGTTCAGTAGCGAGGGGAGGGGGTTCAAATTTCAACTTCTGAACATAGTTCAGTTTACCATGTCCACACATTGTGTGCTGTGATACGAGGTAAAAAGACACAAATTAGGATTATGTTACCAAAGCATATTTATTAACATGTAATCACAATAAATGTTCAAAATTGTGACCACCAGAGGTTATGCACGCAGAACAACGGCGACGAATGGAACGGCGAACATTCGCGAAAACATCAGGCTTTTCGAGCACTTCCCCTACAGCGGCGGAAAGTCTGGCGACCAGTTCCTCGGGGGATTCAATGGGTGTCTCATACATAAGAGCCTTCAATCGTCCCCAAAAAAAGAAATCGAGGGGTGAAAGATCTGGCGAGCGAGCAGGCCAAGCAACAGGACCACCTCGACCAATCCATCTGTTCGGAAATGTGATGTCCAGATAGTTGCGGACGTCTCGTACGTAATGGGCTGGCGCTCCATCGTGCTGGAACCACATGACCCGCCGGATGCGTGGAGGAACAACGTTTAATAGGTCTGGCAGCACATGTTGCAGAAATGTGAGGTATGTTTTACCGTTGAGGCGTTCAGGAAGAAGGTACGGTCCGATTAGGTGGTCTCCGACGATTCCTGCCCAAACATTGATGGAAAAGCGTCTCTGATGAGCATGTGGATACGTAGCATGTGGATTGACATCCGCCCATACATGTGCATTGTGTGTGTTAAATGTACCTTCACGTGTGAAGGTACATTCATCGGTGAAAAGCACAGTTCGTCCAAAATGTGGATTTAGCGCGTTCTGCTGCAGAAACCAGCGGGCGAATTCAATACGATTTGGATAATCCCCTGGAGACAGTTTCTGGACTCGTTGCACATGAAACGGGAGCAAATGTTCATCCTTCAGTACCCTCCAAGTCGTGGACTGTGAGGTATCCACCTGGCTAGCCACTGTTCGTGTACTTGTACTTGGCTGCGCCGCTACTACATCCAGAATGGCTTCTGCAACAACTACTGATTCGTCCTTTTTTGCACGACCTGCATTCGACCGGGAAGCGAGAAATGATCCCGTCTCACACAACTGTCTGTGCAAGCGCTCGAAAGTTTTGCGGTTAGGCAACCGCCTGTTAGGAAATCGCTCTCCGTACATTCGTTGTGCCTCTGCACCATTTCCATCTGCCGCTCCGTAAATTAAATGCATCTCAGCCTTTTCCTTATTCGTGAAGGGCTCCATCTTCCGATTCATTACTACAGCGACTTACACTTGACTCACCGTTCAGTGGTTTTTATGCCTGAATCGTGTCGAAATTTTGCATACGTGTTCTTCTTCTTCCCCATTTGACATTTGCATACTTTCTGTTTCCTTCTTCACCCGGTGACTAGCGTCAGGAATGGAGCTTTAACGTTTGCATGAGCGACGTTTCCAACTGTGCCAGTGCCTTTATGAGTGAATTCCGACTATGCAGTCCTTGACGAAAGTTGTATTTTTGCCTCGTATCACAGCACAGAATCGTTGGGCATGGTTAAGTAGTGCAAACTGAACTATGTTCAGAAGTTGAAATTTGAACCCCCTCCCCTCGCTACTGAACCACGCTCAGCGATTCAGATTTTGAGCTGAAAATTTAAGTTTAAGTCTAAGCTTTAGAAAGCATTTAATGAGACACAAAAAATAACGGTATAAAATAGTTGTTCGTTACTCCAAAGTCTAAAGCGCCCTCTATCGGAATTTTTTGAAAATTTTCTTTAAAATTTATTTTCAAGAAAATACTGACATAAAGAATAATTTTAGCAAAACGCGGCAGTAGTTAGAGCCTAATCTACGACACAAAGATCGGGAATAACTGATTTTTGTTCTGGGGGGAGAAGGGTTTCAAATTTCAAATTTCAGTTTACGCTACTTAACTACTCGTTAGGACTCAGATTTTTAGATCAAAATTTAAGTTTAAGTCTAAGCTTTCGAAATCATTTAAAGAAATACAAAAAATAACGTTAAAAAATAGTTGTTTGTTACTCCAAAGTCTAAAGCGCCCCCTATCGGCATTTTTTGAAATTGAACTTTAAAATTTTATTTCAAGAAAATACTGGCATAAAGAAAATTTTTTGCAAAAACCGCAAACGAATCGACCAATTTTTCCATGTTTTATAATCATTTGAAATTTCGGACCCTAAACTTTAATGCCCCCTATCTCCTTGGGAATACGTCTGGGACCCTTAGTCTCCTATTTAATATTATTTGTCTTTAAGTGTACTATAACCCCTTAAAGTTCTGCCCATCTTTTATGAATCACCCTGTATACTTAACTAGCTGTTTAAGCCGTTCTACGCACGGGATATCATGAATTTAATTCTAAAACGTGCGTACGAACGCACCTCGTTTGTAACGTTTGACGTACAATTTCCAACTTGTTTTATTCTCCAAGACAAGATGGGTCTTCCTTAAATGGCATTTTTACTATGTATTGCCCTGTTACAGTTCTGGAATAATTTTTCAGAAAATGTTCTTCACAAATTTCTGATTCCTTTTTTCTAGAAACTTCAGACTCTCTCTCAATGTTTTCTATTTCCCAAAAATCTCGAATTACCCTTTCTAACTCCAAATTATCTGTTATCAACCCCAATGTATATTACTTTCACCCTTAGCCGGAAGGCTTCCGCTAACAATATAACCGAAAACACTGTTTTGTAACACTATTCTAGTGTTTAATGTTTAGGGGTAAATTTTACCTGGCCTTAAAAATTCATAGAAATTTTCTGCACCCAAAAGCAAATCAATAGAGCCTGGCACATTAAACTTTTCATCAGCTAATTTGATGTTATTTAACGATGAAATACAAATCTCAAGTGGTCTAGAAGGCGTAAATTCCGTAATTTTCGGAACGACTAAAAAATCTAATTTTAAATAAAAATCTTTATCTCTATTCGAAATAGTTGTGTTAACTCTAGATCTAACATTAAGAGACAAATCATTTATTCCTGAAATACAAATATTAGTATTTTCTCTTTTCAAATTTAATTTATCTACTAACCTTTTACTCACAAAATTAGAGTTTGCACCGACATCTAATAAACCGCGTGCTTCATGAAAATTACCATATTCATCTTTTATTAAACAAACAAATGTGCTAAGTAACACAGCTTTTAACTCGTTAGACAAATTACATATCGTTGAAAATAAATTGCTTTGGTTATTAACTTGGAAAGGCTGGAATACTGGAGCCGAAGCATCCAAATTAGATTTATTACCGACTTCGTTTTTAGAACTCATTTCCTGTGAAATTATCTCTGGATTTTCACCTTTATTTATTTTTTGTTCACGTGGGAAATGGAACGTCACATGGTGCTTTTTTTTGCAAATAATACAAGAGAATTTAGATTTACAATCAATCACTTTATGATTCATAAGACAGTTAAAACAAAGATTTTTGGATTTTACAAGCTCAACTCTACTACCCACTGACATGTTTTTATAAACAGGACATTTATGCAAAGGATGATTTTCACTACATGACAAAATACATTTAGAATTTTTTACGTCAGTCAGAAAAACTTTAGAAACATTTCGATAATAAGTATTTTTATTACTCGCTCTAGAATTGTCAACAACGGGTTTTCCCTTAGACGTATAATATAAATTAATTTCCCGAGATAATTCAATGGGGGAAAACCGCGATTCTGCTTGTCTAACATTTATAAAATACATGACATCTTTATCAAGCGTTTGACAAATCTTATCAGAAACTATTAACTGTTTTAAAGTTTCGAAATCTGTCACATTTCTCAATTTTAAATAATAATCCCAACTCGTTGTTAATCGGGATGCAAATTGTACATATGTTTCATTAGGATGACGTTGTGCTTTCCTAAAATGTTCTAAACACGTCTGGGGGTGTGGCTCAAATTATCTAAGTACTATAGCCTTTACTTTTGAATAATCTTCTAATTCTCCATCTTTAATGTATGTAATTACGTTTGTTGCCCTTTCTCCTAACAGATTTAGTAGAATTTCAGATTTATATTTTTCTGGGACATTTTTTGAAATAAAGGCTCTTTCTAACGATAAAAAAAATAACTCCAACCTTCTGGTTTAGATGGAATTTTAATCGTTAACGTTCTTACACTTTTAATCAGAGAGTCTAAAGATTCTATATTATCTTTTTTCTCGAGATCACTTAAATTATCATTTTTAGTTTCTGCACGGACTTTAGCCAACTCAATTTCTAACTTTGCATGTTCAATTTTTAATTTCTCAAGATCTAGTAATTTTGATTCTTCATTTTTTCTTTCCTCAATAAAACTGTTTGCTATGTCTTCAACCAGTTTATTATCTGCTTTATACTTCGAACTTTCCTTTATTAAATTTATTAAATCATAAATAGTTAATTTGGAATCTGATATATCTATGTCTAATTCAGCAGCAATTCGCTGATAATCTTCTTTTTTTGCACCTTTAAACATTGTATTATAAATACAATTCACAATAAAATAAATAAAACTGACGTAACTTTATCTATTAATAAATCTCCAAATCGAATAATTCCACATTGGAAAGATGTAATCCATTTTCTCTATTCTCAAATTAGTTCAATAATAAAGAATATCAGTTCTTTTCTGCGTAAAAACATTCACAGTTTATTCTTTCGTATTACGAAATTCTCCAGGTTAATCGAAATTATTTTTCTTCTGGAATCAAGAAAAACTTCATCAGAATTCTCAATCACAATATTTTGTACTTCAGTATAAACAATACGATGATTTAATTTTAGTCTTACTCGTTTTAATTACTTGATAGAATTCCAAACACCATTTTATCTTCTGCAGACGATTCCCGAAAAAACATAAACATCGAATTATTCCTTTAGTTCTTTCTCCGGCGAGAGGAGACCAATACTATGGATTCGCCGATAGCTCAGTTAATAATAATTATCACTACGAAGAAAAAACACACAATCTCAAAATAAAATAAACTCACTTGCGGACTGTAATTCATTTAATTTATCACAACACTAAATAAAAATGGTCGAGAGCCGAGATTTACACAACTCCTCAGATCGGCATCTCGAACCCAACTCACAATCACAAGTTTTTTGCTTTTTTAAACATTTTACATAGACGGCGCTTGTAGCGGCAACAGATGTCATTTCACTTTTAGGGATCTTGAAATTCTGGATTTTCATAAATACAATCTGTTCAAATAATATATATATATATATATATATATATATATATATTGTAATTGTAATGGTAAAATGGCATCAATACTCAATAATATATAATAATCCTGCTTCTTCTTATTTTGCACCAACATTAAAAATAATCGATTGCCATCATTTTGAAGATATTTCATTAAAAACTTTTTTAATTAAAAATCAAATCTAAAATGGAAATATTAAAACAAAACTAGCTAGAGCCGACTCATTTACAAACATGCAGATTTAATGAAAAGAAAAATGAAATTGGCTCAGTAGAAAGCTCAGGACAAATGACGAAAAAATCCGGCTTGTGTTTTAAATATATTATTATTAAATATATAGATTATTGCTGATGTTAGGAACAAAAAACTGGATTCTTGTTGAAGGTGGACATTCTGTATTTTGAACAGTTGAACTATAATTTAGCAAAAAATGGCAAATATTGTTTATCATGTTGTATACTGTCATTACATTTTATTTCAAGTAGATGTTTAGAGACTCCTTGCATATGCATAGACAAGGTTCCTAAGGTAAGGGAATTTCTCTGACTTTAGTTCATATATACACCTGTATTTACTTTTTAGTGAAAACTCGACTTTTGCAATCACACGATTACATGAGTGGCCTTTATCTATAAGAAAATAGCGGTATATTTTTTGAAAGTGTAGGGACCCTGATAGAGTATAGATATATAAGTGTGTATTTTATATTTGTATATAAATTGCTATTCATATAATTTACACTTACAATTTTCTCACGTGCGAATTAACATTAATAACAACGATTCAAATCAGGCTGCAATTTTTAAACGAATTCTCAGTATTAAAGCAAGATTTTTTAGAATTATCAAATAATGATACCTAGAAAGAATTATTGAAAATTTCTTCGTAACTGTTTAAACTTTTTTTTTTGCTTCTTCTTTGCATTTGTTTAAATCTCAAATGTTGAAAGAATCTATTGATTATATTTCAGCTCGTAATTGCCCACTTCTTGTGTAAACTGTCATTAATAACATCAATTCAAACTGTATGGTAATTTGAGTTGTTAGCGTTAATCTAAAAGTTTAGAAATAAGTAATAATATGTTTCATTCGTAATGAGAATGGGCACTGTTCTTATTCCTTTCTTATATTTCATTTAAGAACGTTAAAATGAAAAGAAAATTTATAGATTTGAGAAACATTATTACTATAATTACTCGTGTATAATGGAATTTTTCTGACAGCTGTATGAAATCTATGTAACCAATTCTGTTTTCGCAAACTCACTGCGTACGATACGTAGATATTGCGATAAAAACTTTCAAATAAAAAAATAATGAATAAAATAACTTCAGTTATTACAATTTTTGATGCTGTAGCTTTGTGTACTTTAAGAAAATACAGGGTGTTTCATAAAAGTTGGGCAAAACTTTAAGAGGTGATAGTACACATCCAAACAAGCAACTTTCATCGAAGAATGCATGGTCGGAATTAAAATGAAAAGGTGTTAGAGGGCACCGAAGATGATGTTGTTATACGATGCAAAAACACACAAAGAACAATTAATTGACAAAAGCAAGTCTAATGACATGTGATTAAGTGTGTGCATGAGTGTTCAAAACAGTGACCGGCAATGTCTATGCATGCAGTCCAACGGCGAAGAAAGGATTGGCGGACTTTCGGAAAAACAACAGGCATATCGAACACTTTCCCGCAGCGGCCGAAAGTCTGGCGACGGTGTCTTCTACAGATCTAATGAGGGTCTCATACATAAGAGCCTTCAGCCGTCCCCACAAAAAGAAATTGAGACATGAAAGATCTGGTGAGCGCGGTGGCCAAGCTACAGGACCAACTCGTCCAATTCATTGGTTGGGTTAATGTTATATCCAGATAGATTCGAACGTCTCATACATAATGGGCTGGCGTTCCATCTTTCTGGGACTACATTACTGAGCTGTTCCCATCTCCAGTTCCGCGGATAAAATGCATATCAGCCTTTTGCCCTATTAGTGAAAGGCAATACCTTCTGATACTTTCCCACCACATTTGACAGTTGCACACTCGGATCAGTGGCTTTTATTTATTAACCAAGAAAAATTTAGCATACGCGCTCTTCTACGTCATATTTTCAGGCTATTAGTGTCGTTCTTCTCCCGATAACTCGTAACAGGAATGGAGCTTTAACGTTTGCATGGAGCAAGTTTCTAAATGTGCCAGTCTCTTTGCGTTTTATTTTCGACCCTTCATTGTTTGATGAAAGTTGTTTATTTGGTTGTGCACTATCACTTGTTAAAGTTTTGCATATTTTTTATGAAACACCCCGTATACGGTACCGATTTCTAATGTGTGTAAGTTTCCAATGAGAGTACCAGGGTAATTATCAGTATTTTCTTATCGAAAAACTCGCGTTATGTAATCGTGTGATTACATAAGGCGATTTTTTCTGTAAGAAAATACTGGTTAATTCCATGAAAATTCCAGGAGTTCGTACGAACCCATTGAGTACGTACACATTGAATTAAACCTTTATTTAATTGTATCGTGATATAAGGGGTAAAATACACGTAAGTAATGAGGGTAATTTAGGTTTATGACCAATAATTGGTCAGTCAAGATTTCTTCAATATATTTTTTTTCAAATTCTTGAACTTTCTGCTTTTAAATAATGGTGCACATTATACGCAATATATATTACTTTTTTTCATTTCTCTTTATGAAAAACAGTGTGCGGATTATACAAGAGTGTGCACTATATACGAGTAAATACAATAGGCTTCTTCAATATAGTGCACTGTAACATCAAATGGAAACGGAATCATTTTTTGAAGTGAAAACTTCTTTAGGCGCGTTGGGCATTTTTTGAGATGGGAAAAAACCATTTAACTCGCGACACTGTTATGTAACCGACACCTCTGTACATTTGAAATGAAAACTTCTTTAGGCGCGTTGGGCTTTTTTGAGATGGGAAAAAAACCATTGAACTCGCAACATTGTTACTGTAACCGACACCTCTGTATATAAGTATGTGCATGTATTGTGTATAGTTCGGTATGAGGTAAAGCGGGCCGGGCGCGTCGCGCGCCGCATGCTTGCCTGTGCTCTATTGGTTCCCGAAATATACGTACGAGAGTTAGAAAAAGGGAATTCTTTCAGTAGTGCTGCTACACAATTCAAAGCTCGTTTCTGTTAATTCAACATAAATATTATAATTGATTGTCAATGATTTTGAGTTGGGATTTCAACATCAACTTTGCGGATGATAAAAATCTACCATTAATTGAATTTTTACATAGATAATTTCATTTAACGATGACCAATGATCGCAATCTTAGCACAACGAGATATAAAACTACAATTGATGCAGTCTTTATAAGATATTTAAGTAGATTCGAATCACAATTGTTTGTTTAATATTTTAGTTACCATAAACCTATAGTATCAGTTTTGAAATATAATGATAATAATGATGATGATAATGATGATGATGGAAGAGTTGTTGAAATTGTGGATGAAAATTCATAAGTTTCATTTTAATAAATTTCATATTTAATGTATTTGTAAATTTACGTTTTAAGCAATAGATTGCACTTTTTGTATGTAAAATAATATGCATTATTTTCCATGTACAATAGCGCATTAAATGAAAATTATAATATAATTTTTGTAGTAGTAGTTTATAATAATGAATAATAATAATAAAAAAAAACATTTCATTTAAAAGTATTTCCTTCACAATAAAACATTTCCTGACGATTAAAAAAATGTACACGTAATTGTTCAAGTTTTCACTTCTGTCGGCACTCCCAGACTGCTACTGTTTCTTTTTTCTTTTTTCTTTTTCTTTTTTTTTTTTTTAGTAGTTTTCAAAACAGCTCTTAAAGTGTCATTCTTAGCGAAAACTTTCATAGAATGTGGAAAATAAAATATATAAAAGAGTTATTACATACTTATTTTCAAATGTGGAAGGAGTCTATCGATTACATATCATCTCCTAATTACATAGTCCCTTTGCGTGCAGACTGTCAGTAATAACTTTAATTCAAACTGTATGGTAATATTCAAATAAGTTATTAACGTTAATGTGAAAGTTTTAAAATAAGTAATAATATATTTTATTCGTAATAAGAATGGAAACCATTTATATTTCTTTTTTTATTTTGTGAAAACATATTAAAGTGTAACGGAAATTTGTCGAATCGGTAAAAGTAAATTAAGTTACTTCAGTTTATTACACTGTAACATACAAATGCGAAAGAAAATGAAAACGGAAATACATTTTTCGGAATCTTACTGTTTTTTCAAAAATTTCGGAATAGTTTTAAAATAATATTTTTTATCTAAAAATTTCATAGGATGTAAAAAATAAAGTAAAATAAAAAGCAAAGCTTATGTGATTTAACTTTTTAGATCACTCAGTCGAGGTCACTTTTATACTATGAATTTCGCGCAGAACATTAAAGCTCTGAGTTTAGATTCTTCAGAAATGCACAAAGTTTTATATTAATTTTTATTAATTAAAAATATGTACATATGATAATAATCCATTTTTGGCTTTGAATATCAAGTGTCAGGTACTGTTATGCTGTGATTTTTTATTCATTGATCACAATAACTTCATGCTAAACTCAAAACACTGCATTTTATATTAATAAATTTCAGTGTATAATTACTTTATTTAAATAAATATATTCGAATAATATATCTAAATTGTTAAATATGTTAATTCATTGTATGTAAAAATGAAATTTTGTAACATTAGTTTGACAGTTTTAGAAAGTGTTTCATAACATATACCTGATAAATGAAATTTCTTTCTTGCTTATTTTATTTTTAATTAAACTAGGTAATCCAACCAGGTATTGCTGCGTTACAGAATATAGGTGTAACATTTTTTTTAAACCTTTAATATATATATATATATATATATATATATATATATATATATATATATATATATATATATATATATATATATATATATATATATATATATATATATACATTGAATATATATATATTTGGATTACTCACTACCAACACTAAAAAGTATTTTTATGTGAAAAATATCAATAACAGGTTTCTTCCGCTGTTACCACAATTTTTTCGCAGAATTTCTCGCCTTATCCAAGTGCGTACACCCTTTGGAATTTCCTTGTAGTATGGCACCACTTTTTCTGAATAGAAATTTTCTATTTAATATTTAAAGAGCAGAAATTGAAGAAGCCTCGCTTAATTGCTGGATTTGTAGTTACTTTTCTGCTTGTAAACAACGCGAAAAATTCTATTAAAAATTGTGATAACAGCGTACGAACACTGAATAATATATACAAATATTTTTAAAATTTACTAAAAACGATATTTTCGCCTTAGCCGCATACCAGGAGTTAATAGCCGAAGAAATCCCCAAAGATTTCACTACTTACAGCAGCCTTTTTTATTCTGATAATGCCAGGGGTTTAAGCGCTTAGTTAGATTACATGTCTGTTAAAGTTTTGTTTTATTTATATTATTTTATTTATTTATTGATGAAGTTTTAATTTTGTTATGGAATATTAGCCGGAAAGAAATGCTGAACTATTTATTGATATTGTTTTAAGTGGGAAAAAAGGTTAATCTTTAGTAATCATCAGCACGCAATCGACAAAATCAGAAAATTTTTATAATTTTTTTTTTAATGCATTTGAAAGAATATTTATTTTCTTATTCGATGGTGTCAAATTTGAAAATGTGCGATGTTTAAAAGTTTAAAAAAATGCGGTAAAAACAAAATTTAATCGTCAGGTGTTGCCAACGTCAAAAATGCATCAGAATTACTCACGTACACGTTTGTGCTTTATAATACAGCTTTTGTTTGAATTTTTATACACACTTATGAGATTACCTATGTTGAATATAAAATGTATTGCTGCAATAAATGATACTCCTTTATTTTTCATTGCATTGTGAGAATATTATATTTTCTAATGGCAAACTAATAATTTCTTTTGTATAATAGGGGGGCACAGACCTTCCGATTTTTGAGTCTACTATTTCCAAGTAGTAATCCTTGTCTTTTAGTCGTAGAATTCTAAGATTTAATAAGGCAAAGATTATTATTCAGGGATAGTAGTGTTCCATCTAAAAAACTTTTACGCAACCTGTATAAGATGTGAAAAGCCATGGAGTAAAAGTAAGTTTTTCAACAGCGTTTCTGAAATACTAAACCGACTAGATTTTGAAAACTTCCTAATATTCCGTAACAACTTAGCTCACTGTCTTATCATACGTAATATATATAATAGCTGCCAAATTTTGCGCTTTTTTTCCACCACTACTTTTCAACAGTAAATTTTCATTTATTTAATTATACATTTTCCGCTATTAAATAAGACAATTTTTCTTTCAAAAATATTTGTAGGAATTAAGCGAAAAGGTTGGCATCTATGCGTTTATTGAGTTTAATAGGTAGTGTCTTTTGTATAGAATATTAAATTCGGTTTGTCTGTCTGTCTGTGCGTATTTTCTAACTCACGTAATCATACACGGGTTGCCATGCAATTGATATATGTTATTCATGTTTACTATGGCATAATCGGTATTGAAAATGAAATGGGTACCATTTATAGTTCATTTACAAATACATTCAAAAGAATTCCGTTAATTACGGCCTATGGGGAAAATTGTTTGAGGAGTATTTTAATGATGTTAATATATTTGAAATGTGTTTAAATTGATATATATCACTGCGGTGCATTATCAGATGCTATTATGGAATGCATAGCACTGATCGTTCATTTACAGGGACACACAAAATAATTCAGCAGAATACTATCTATGCACACTAAATGCTGAAAGCGCGTTTTCAATTGTGACATGTATTTTTAAATTTAGCTAGCTTTTTGTATATTACTTTGTGTGCATAAATTCTATAGATCTAATGCAGGGCTGCACAGAAGAATTTGGTACAATACTATCTATGAACAATAAATGATGAAAGCGAGTTTTCAGTTGTGACATGCGTTTATAAATTTAACTAGCTTTTTGTATACTTGTTTATGTGCATAAATTCTATAGATCATGTACAAGGCTGCACAAAAGAATTCGGTACAATAATACCTATGAATATTAAGTGCTTAAAGCGCGTTTTCAGTTGTGATATGCGTTTATAAACTTAACTAGCTTTTTGCATATTGCTTTATGTGCATAAATTCTATAAATCATATACAGGGCTGCACAAAAGAATTCAGTACAATACTATGTATGAACAATAAATGCTGAATTCGCACTTTCATTTATAAATTTCACGAGCTGTTTGCATACTGCTATGTGTACATAAATTTTATAAATGATATGATGCAGGGCTGTACAAAAAATATCGAGTACAGTATCGTTCGTTGACCGAAACTGCCGAATGAAATTTTTCAACTGTACTGTGCGTTTCTTAACAGAACCAAATTTTAGTATGGTATGTAGCAATATAAAAATGTATTGATTATATACGGGGCTGCATAACAGAATTCAGATATCTTTCTCATTATTAACTCATTTTAGGCGAAGCATAGAAATTTTATAAAATATTAACTCATTATTAACTCGTTTTATGCCAAGCATAGAAATTTTATAAAATGTGGTATTATTTGCATTGAAATTTGCTTAAATTACATTCATTAAGACATCAAAAAAGTTTCGTGCATGAAAAATAATATTTTATTTAATTTGACGTTACCATTATTAATTTATTAGTAATAATTTACCATTAAATTTAAATAAAAAAAATTAAGTTTTCTTATGGCATTTGTTTTATTTTTATTTTATTTACAGAACTTGCAACGTTACTACATTATAAAAACATATGATTAATCTCAAGTGGAATAATTATACATTTTCAAAAAGTCGAATTTTTCAATAACCGTTTCAAGTAAAAAAAAAAACGTATTTTGAAAATTTCTCAACAGAAAGTGATTACTTCAGTTGAATTACTAATATTTTATATATGTCTCCAGAACCCTTAAAAATAGCAGAAAAATAAAATTAGCGAAAAATATACGTCACAGTGTTAATAAAAAATATTTATTGAAATGGTGCGTTTACGCACCTTTGGCCGAAAATGGGTTAATGATAGTTACTGAAACTGTGTTTTCAAATATGTTATGTACTACTGTGGGCAAAAAATAGTAAGACTTTGTTCATAATTTTAAAATTCTTAATTTATTCTTTCAAATCTATTTCGTCCCCCTCATAGTAATCCCCCCTGGCCCCAATACACTTGTGCCAACGTTTCTTCCAATCCTCGAAACAGTTGTTAAAGTCAATTTCCGGAATAGCCTTCAATGCGCGTAGCGATTCACGTTTAATGTCTTCAATTGACTCAAAACCGTTTCCACGGAGCGGTCGTTTGAGTTTGCTGAATAGCCAGAAGTCACACGGAGCTAAATCAGGCGAATACGGTGGTTGCGGCACGATATTGGTTGAAAATTTGGCGAAAAACTCACGAAGAATTAATGCAGTATGCGACGGTGCATTATCGGTGCATCTTTCAAAATGGTTTTCACTGATCCTTCCGATATTCCAACGATGCCAGTAAGGTCTCTGACTGTTAATCGTCGATTCTCAAGCACCAATCCCTTGATTTTATTGACGTGTTGATCATCAGTTGATGTTGATGGCCGTCCTGGACGTGGTTCGTCGTCAACGCGTTCTCGACCCTCTTTGAATAATGTGTACCAATCAAAAACACTTGCTCGCGACAAACAATTATCACCGAAGGCCTTTTGCAACATTCTGAACGTTTCGGCACCAGAAATTTGATTCCGCACACAAAATTAAATGGAACTTCTTTGTTGAATAATTTCGCTCATTGTAAAAATCGCTGAATGCCCTTTTTTACTTCAGAAAGACAAGCGTATACTAAACACTATTGATTATTTTGATGTGACATTTGGCACAGATGTCACTGACAGTAATACCAACCTAGAAAAAAAATATTTCGACGAATGGGTTTTCGCGCGAAATTTAAATTAAAAAGTCTTACTATTTTTTGCCCACAGTAGTATTTTCCAAATTGCTTACTTAGATATCACCTTACTTAGATATCAGATTTCACCTTTCTATGAAGTTTTTTTTTACAGTATTCGGAATGTATTGGAAAGTGTTTGATAATCTAATCTTAACGCATGATTTATCCTTCTTGTTTAAATACATATTACTTTTTGTATGACGCATGCATAATATTCTCTAATAAGTTATCTCACGGTATTATCACACATTATTTTGCAGTCGGTTCTTGACTTTAAGAAGTAATATATTTTATTATAAAATACAGTAAAACCACGGTTATGCGAAAAGCATGGGACCAAAGAATTTTCGGTTAACCAGGGTTCCATAGGAATTTTCGGATAACCGGGAGACTTCATAATTTTATTTTACCAGATGACACTACTCACTCTTCTCACTTCCTCACAGTCAGGTAACGCGTTCGTTCTTGCAAGAATTGTATTTTGAGTGATTTCATCTTCCTGTTTACAGGTGTTATAATTTCCTTCAAACTTAATTTACGATGAGTAAAACTTTAAAGCACAATCCGGTTTTTATAAGCATGAAGAGCTCAACGCGTTGAAAAGAGTTGATCCTGGCCATGAACATATGGCACTTCAGTATATTGAAGTGCAGAAAAATGCGTCAGATGCGTTGTTGTTTAAAAGGTGACGTGATAAGGCAGCATTGAAGTAAAGCGTAGTTAAAAAACAAAAAAAAACAAAAACTCAAAATATTTTGTAAAAAAATTAAGTGTTGTATATATATATGCATTAAAATGCCTGCATTTACGCAATGGTCCAACTAACTAAGTTGACGTTGTTTATTTATTTCATAAACAGTATGCTTGTTTAAAAATAAAATTTTTCATATTAAAAAATAAATAAATAAATAAATAAGAGTTTTAAGGTCTTTCGGATAAGCCGATTTTCAGATAACCGGGATTCGGATAATCGGGGTTCTGCTGTATTGTGTTAAAATCTACATGCATTGTCGCCTACCTTACGTTTAAAAAAATATTTAAATAAAGATGAATCACAAATTTTTAATTAAAATAAATTAATAACTGAAATCTGATAAGTAATATATAGAAATAAGTCATATTTAATTAAATGAATGTTGTGATTTAAAATATGCTTCTTGAATTGAAAAACGAAGACCGAACGGATTACAGATTACAGATATATATATGTAATATAGTGTACGGTAAAAATTATACTGTTGGATATTAAAACTTTTTACAAGAGCGGCATTTTCAGTTTTTTAACAGTTTCGAACGTAGTTCAAAAGTGTTTACGAATTGGTTTCTCTTTTTGCCGGATGTCTATCTGCCGCCTGTCCATCCTATAACTCGTATAAATGTACTTGGATTCCTATGCAATAGATATAGGTTATCTAGGTTAATAATGGCATGTTCGGTATTGAAAATGAAATAACTTGAAATTACTTAGCATTTACAGTTTGTTTACAGCAACAATCAAAATAATTCTGTTACATTACAGTCTATAGAAAAAAATCGTCTGCTGTGTATATTAATAATGTTACTCTATTTCAAATGTATTGAAATTGATATGCATTATTAAGGTGCACAACGAGATACTTACTAAAGAATACGGTGTGAATAGCACTCATCGCTCATTTACAGGGCACACAAAAGAAGTATTTTACAGTAATCTGTGTGAACAATAATTGCTGGAAGTGCGTTTTAAGTTCTGGTACGCGTTTTGAAATTTAACTATTCTTTTGCATTTTACTTGTTTTATATAAATCTATAAATCATATACAGGGCAGTACAAAAGATTTCGAGTACATTACCGTTTACTGACGGAAATTCCTGAAGGGGCGTTTTCTTCTATCTTATGCATTTCCTAACTGATGTAAATTTTAGCATATAGCGCATGTGAAAATCTATTGATCATATTCAGAACGGCACAAAAGAATTCGTATATTTTTTCGTCTATTAACCCATTCGCGGTCAAGCTATTTCCAATTTTTTTACTTCGAAAGGGTTAGCCTCGGATGCACTCAGTATCTTTATAAATGGTCAAGGTTCTAACATTGTTAAAAGTTTAGCAGCAACATGGTAAAATTGCTTTCCTCCCTTTAAAACACCTCTGGTAATGAATGGCCTATTGAAGTTCATTGTGGGCGCATCTGGTTAGACCATTGACTAGAAATATAAATGGACAGCGGACTAGCAACCCTTTCTTGAAGAAAACATGTCCTTTCCTCCAGCAGGTGTGGAGGAAGAATATTCTGCCAAACAGGTTTTTTTTTCGCGCCAAACTGTCACGGAAATTCCACAGCTCCCGAGAAGAAACAGAGATTTTTCACTTGCGTTTGAGTTTGTCAAGTTTGAGAAAGGGATTACCGCCAGAAAGCGGCCCCCTTTCGCCTATTTTTGGCGATGAAAGGGGAAAGATATATTCTTCAAGTCTGTCGGAAGAAAAGAAAGGAGTCCGCTGTCCATTTATATTTCTAGTCAATGGGTTAGACTTGTCAAGTTTAGTTTCTGAGCGTGATTGATTTCCTTATAATCCCCCTTCGAAAAACTCCTTGTACTGTGTAAACAAGTAGGGGACATTCTATTCGCATTTACATAGAAGGGGAAAAAAAGAAATAGAAAATGTTATATTTCCATTTGATTTTAAAAATTATCAAACAATAAATTCTAAACTATTTCGTAAATAACTTGCTTTATATTAATGAGTTACAATATAATGTGTTAATATTTTATCCCAGTAGGGATATTTAATGAAACACTGCATCTCATTCCACAAATAAAACATGAATATTAACTAGTATATCATCACTGTAAATATAAGCTAAAGAAGTATAGAATCTTCTAACATGTGGTGTCAGATTCAGTTAAATTCAGATATAGATTATTTTATTTAAATTAAATCAAACGTACAAGGAATAATTCTTTATGTACCTAAGATGCCTTAGATTGAAGACTTTCTAAATAAGATAATTTTAAAACAAATGGTTGTTATATTTTTTATTATTATTTACTTCCATTTCTTTCTTTTCTTTTCTCTTTTTTTCTTTTTTGAGCAATTTATTTACTTATTTAGTAGCTTCGGGATAAAAAGGCTCTTTAGGTAGCTTTCAATACAAAAAGCTACATATTGCAGCCGTTCGGAGGAAAGTAATTCCAAAAAATTTTGGTATATTTTCACCGATCATGACCCCCAGACCCCCAAAACACCCTCCGTTCAAAAAAAAAAATAAATAAATAAAAATATATATATATATATATATATATATATATAGAAGTTAATCAAAGTGATTTATGTGCCAGTGGTATTCTGATTACACAATATCATTAATTATCTCTTAGTAGATTTTAGTAGAATGATATTAGAACTTGATATGTTTTTGAAATTCATAGATATTATAATTATATATATATATATATATATATACCGTATATACTCGTGTATAAGTCGACCCCCCCCCCCCCAAATTCTTACGCAAAATTTTAGAAAAAAATTAATTTTCATGTATAAGTCGCACACCATTTCTGGAAGTATGTGGAAAAATGATTTGTAATCGAGGATAAAAAAAATAATAATAAATTTTCATTAAGTTAGCAATGGCAATCTTTTTTTTTTACGTTTCTAATCAGACTTTCTTTTTTTTTAAATTCAACATTTTAAAATTGTATAATAATTATGTAAAACTAAAGAAGCTTAAACTATTTTGAAAGCTATTCACATCAATTTAATAATTACATGCTTTTTTTGAAAATTCTATTCAAGCCTTATTTACAAGGGTAAACAACTTCTTAAACTGCTAAAATATAGAATTTCTTTGTATTGTAGGACTTTTGGGAGAGAAATCTAGAAGCATTCTCAAGTTTAACTCTATTTAGAAAGGGGATTAAAATGTTGAAAGGAATGCCCCTGTATTGAAGGTATCCCAAGAGAAAATGAGTGCAGAACAATTACAGAAACATAATACTTGAGCTTTTTTTTTTAATCAATCACCACTGTCCGCTTTATCTGTCGCTCCAACCTAGACCCATATGTGGTAATTAAAAGACTTGCACATTCACCAATTATTTGCGAAAACAATATGACTCCAGAATTTCACTCCGCTATTTTTTTTTCTTTTTTACTTACTCGTGTATAAGTCGACCCCCATTTTCAGCTCCCAAATTTTGTCTAAAATTCTTCGACTTATACACGAGTCTCTGGACGGTATCTGGAAGGGTTTTTTCAGAGTAAAGATGATTTCTAATTACATTGTAATTGTTATCTATGACCATTTGAATGCTATATTTTATATTAATTAACTGATATACGTTTAATTTACAAATGAGAATATTATAAAAATTCATTATCCTTATTTCTATAAGTATAAAAGGTGTTTTTTTCTGGTACCTTCCCGCTTTTTTCATTTTTATTTTTAAGAAATACATCTTTTACTTACCCATCATACGTAGTATAGGGTAAGTCTTGTAATCGTTTTGAAAATCGATTTTTTTTTTGACGGATTTACACGTTTCAGACACTGGAGATTCCGAAAAACATATTTTTAGAAAAAATTGTTTGCCGTCCGTCTGTGTGTCTGTGTGTCTGTGTGTGTGTGTGTCTGTAAACGCTCTATCTCCCGAAAAAATTGAGATAGAGACTTGCAATTTGGTATGTACGTAGTATGTAATAATGGGAAGAAGCCTATTTCATTTCAATAACCTCGATTAACCGGAACTATTTTTTTCGGACTCTCGAAATATTCGTTCTGATGAAAGGTATATAAAAATTTTCGAAATTGTTTATTTTAAGAAATGAATATAAAAGACAATAAAAAAACATAAATTTTGAATAAAGCATGAAGTCGATCGGATAATGAGTTGCCGAGATATTTGGAATCTTATTTTCCACACTCTTCGATTTTTCATGACCCTGTATTTCATCCAAATTTCACTTCAAAGATATATTTTAATTGGAAATTTGACGCTTAATCAGATGCAATAAACCGCTAGTTAATAGGATTATTATTTTTGGAGTTATAAGGAAAAACCTCTTTCAAGCAATTCAGTAATCGAGCCTTTAAAGTTTGTGACGTCATCAAGCCACGATTTTATTACTTACCCATCATACGTAGTATAGGGTAAGTCTTGTAATCGTTTTGAAAATCGAAAATTTTTTTTTGACGGATTTACACGTTTCAGACACTGGAGATTCCGATAAACATATTTTTAGAAAAAAAAATTTGCCGTCCGTCTGTGTGTCTGTGTGTGTGTCTGTGTGTGTGTCTGTGTGTGTGTCTGTGTGTCTGTAAACGCTCTATCTCCCGAAAAAATTGAGATAGAGACTTGTAATTTGGTATGTACTTAGTATGTAATAATGGGAAGAAGCCTATTTCATTTCAATAACCTCGATTAACCGGAACAATTTTTTTCGGACTCTCGAAATATTCGTTCTGTTGAAAGGTATATAAAAATTTTCGAAATTGTTTATTTTAAGAAATGAATATAAAAGACAATAAAAAAACATAAATTTTGCATACAGCATGAAGGCGATCGGATAATTAGTTGCTGAGATATTTGTAATCCTATTTTCCACACTCTTCGATTTTTCATGACCCTGTATTTCATCCAAATTTCACTTCAAAGATATATTTTAATTGGAAATTTGGCGCTTAATCAGATGCAATAAACCGCTAGTTAATAGGATTATTATTTTTGGAGTTATAAGGATGTATCTTTCAAGCAATTCAGTAATTGAGCCTTTAAAGTTTGTGACGTCATCAAGCCACGATTTTATTTGAATTGCAATGCATTTTATAAGTAGTTTACACATTTTTTATTTTCATATTTTATATTATGCATATCCATGATGGGTAAGTATTACGGTGGCCCCCAACGACTAGTTTGAATTGCAATGCATTTTATAAGTAGTTTACACATTTTTATTTTAATATTTTACATTATGCATATCCATGATGGGTAAGTATTACGGTGGCCCCCAACGACTAGTTTTATTCTAATTTATATTTCTTTCTCCTCTTCTTCCGATATGCGATCTAAATATCCAAATCAGTTATAAGGTTTTCGTATGGAAAATGAGAAATAAGTATAAGCTAGAGAAACGGAAAAAAAAAATGGAAATTTAATAAAAATCTTAAAAGAGGATTACAATTTTTCAATGGAAGGCTAGTACACTTTATTAGGAAAACTAATGAACTAGATATAGTCATGAATACTAATTGTTTCAATTTTAGTTAATGTTTCCTTAATTTATTAATTTGAACATACGTACAAAAAAATTACAAACAATAATCAATGTTGTTTGTAGAAAAAAACATTTGTACCCGCTCAACTACGCAAAACTTTATAAAAGATTCACGGACTTGTTTTTACATATAGAAATATTAAATTTGCAGGCATGATTATTGAAATGATTTAGAATCGAACAGCATTCTTCATTTTTTTGATAAGTGGATTGATTTTCGTGCATTTAAGAATAAAAATGTTTTTGTGGTTGTGTTAGTAAATAGAGAGTTTCGCCTTGAGAATATTATTAATAGTTACTTATTTCCGTAAGTTTCAGTTTAAAATAGTAACTGTTGCTGTGTGATTCCCAAATAAATATGATTTTATTTCTTTTTTATTTCTTTTCTTTTCTTTCTTTTTTTTTGAGTTTTAAAAAGACAAAATGTTATCTGATTTTGAACATAGAACTTTCCTTTTAATAATTTATACAGAATATTCTTTTTTAGTTAATCAAATTTTATATTTTGACGATGGCTTTTATTAATGTTATATTATGTCATGATATGGCTTTTTTAATTACATTTATTTATTATTTATTAAATTATTTCTCAAAAATATTTGTCTGTATCTTTTTTAAACTTGACTAAAATCTTTTTTTTAATACTTGAATGCAATATTAATATAAACGAACATAAAATATGTATATTGTAATTCTGTGTGATACCGATTTCACAAACTTTTATCATTTAAAACGGTGTAAAAAAAAGACGTCAAAAGATATTCTCCACATTTGTTGAAAAGCCTCTAAAAGCCCAGGATTATAGCAACCTTGCCAAGTTAACAATGACAAAAATACATAGTTGTAAAACATATTTGCTTGTTTTGGAGAGCCTGTCTGTCAAACCATGAAATAGTGAAACAACCGCGCCAGATTACAATAAATTTCATCCGTGGCAGTGACAGTTGTACAAAGAAAACGATTTTCACGAGCAACAGCTAATCAGTTTGAGTCAAATAGTTTACAGGATAATGTTTAAAAACTCTATTATTTTCTAAAGCCTTTAATTTGAGTCATTGGGGAGGCGGTAAAATGGATTTCTAGAGAGCTAACAAAACCAGAAATGCCTTACGCAAATCGCAATCTCCATATCTTTTGGATTGAGAAAAAAAAAGTTTTATACAAGGGTTTTTGGGATGGGTGTCTATGATTTCGGTCTTGTCTGGAAAAAGAAGTTAGAAAAAAAAAGAAATAAAAAAAAGTTCGGAAAATTTAAAATGTTTTGATGAGGGGTCGAGTCAACCATGCTCGGACGGACAAAAAAAAATTCCAGGTCCCCCGCTACCCCCGCCTTCTTAGCTACGGGCATGGAACTTTTGCTGAAATGTTAAAAAATTGCCAGCAATTGGACTAATAAATCCATCTACAACTGCTTGCAGTCTTTAATTTGATCCCAACAGTTATAATGGTAATTTTGAACATAGTAATCAACTGAATGTTTCTAAAAATGAAAAATTTTTGCATAATTTTCTTACATCAAATCAATTCTGCAAGATATATTTAAGGCTCCTACAAATATTGAGGAGTATTAAAATTTAATCAAGTACACATTTTTTACACGAAGTATTTTTCTTTGGTTTCATATTCGAATAAATAATACCGGCAATTTATTTATCTTTTTAAGAGTCAAAATTATAATTATTTTTCAATCACTTGTTCATGTAATTTTACAAACCTGATAAAAGTAATAAAAATATTATTTTTATCAGATTTATTTATACTGTACACTCTTTATATATTTACTTAATAATGCAAAATTCTGATTATTTATAAGAAATAAATTAAATTTCATTATATAATTAGATAATTCTAGAAAGTTAAAATAATTTTCCATCTACATATATAATTCTAATAAATTTAAACTAATATTCCATCAATATATAATAATTATTCTACTATGTACTCTGAATTAATTAACATTCTTGAACTTGCCTATAAATGTAACCTTTCTATATTGATACTTTTTCTGGTCCTTTCAGTATTGTTATAGACAGGTTTCACTGTTTTATTTTTAAAGTTATGCTATAATTGGTATAGCAACAATAGTAAATTAGCAAATAATTTTTGAAGTGTAATATTAATTTGATATTATTATTAATATTATTTGAGTATTATTAGATTTTTGTTACTATTACATTGCAAAACTGGTGTAAGTAAAAAAAAAAAACGATTTCAGTTATTTAGTAATATTTTTAAACAAAATAAATTGAAATACTGTTAGAAAAATAAGAACATATGTATTCATTAAAAGAACAATTTAAATAAATTTAACATGACTAAAGATTTAAAATAATAATAATTAATGTAATGAATTAGAATCGTATGGATAAGATTTTTAAAATAAAATAATAAGTAAACAATAATATTCTATGAAGTTGTTTCGTTTCATTTTAGGATCTGTTTTGAAATACAATGTTCATTCTTAGCCTGTACAGAAAACGAAATTCTCTAAGACATTTTTTAACTAAATCTGTAAGGCATTCAACTAAAATACAATACAAATAATCCAGTTGACAAATGGTCTGCCCACAGACAATAGAACCCTTATCCTATATATCCTATTCTGTGGGTCTACCTATAGACCCATTGTGTATGTAGGAAGGGGAAGTGTGCCGATAAACGCCTTCTTTACCGCCCAGTGTGGAACAACGGGGGGGTGTCAAAAACGCAGATAGACGGCCATGACCATTTTGAGGTAGAAAATCAGAACCGTTCATACGCGCCCATGACCATTTAGAAGTAAAAAATACTGACCGTCTATAAGCGCCCATGACCATTTAGAAGTACAAAACGTTGACCGCGTATACGCGTTCATGACCACGAAAGGGTTAATGGTAATTGCAGAAACTGTGTTTTCATATATGCTATACTTTCTCCATACTGTGTACTTAGGCATTTCACCTTATTTAACTGTGAAATTATTTTACAGTATTCTTAATATGTTGGAAAGTGTTTCATAATTTATGCTTGAGGCATGATTTTTCGTTCTCTTTCAACGTATAACGGGGAAATCCTGTTATTGCGCATGTGAATCAGCTTAAGATTTTACGAATGTTATTGATGTGAAGGAGCCTAATTTTCTAACTAATTATTTCTGACTAATTACAAGTATATTTAACTAAATACACATACATTTTTATAGATAGTTGCCGATAACTTTGTGTAGCACCCATTGGGCAGGTCACTTAAATGAGTAGTTATTGAGACAACATCCTAGATGAAAATACAATTTATTTAAAAGCATTATTAAAAGGTCACTGCGGTGTAGCCGGGAAACTCAATTACAGATTAATTAACTTTAACGAAAAGGGGAAGCTAACCGTAATAAATCCTCTAAGTCAGGGCATGAAATTTCAGTTGAAAAGCTACTAGCCAGACTAAAATTTTTGCTCGCCGCTATTTTACATTCATTCAGACAGTAACGTCGGCCACCATACCTGCCAAGAAAATGAACTATTTATGACACACTGAATTGAAATTGACCATTGTTAGAAGGAACTCTCTGTTAATTCCAGAATATTTTACATTCATGAAAAATATGAACAATTTTTAAAATGTTAAAAATTCGAGAGAAAGCTAATAATTTTACCGCGTTTAGAGCAGTTGAGATTAGGTGGCGAAACCTGATTCACTTCGGTCAGGAGTGAAGAGCGATCAGATTCGGGATCGGAAGAGACAAAAGCAGCCTTGGTACTTGTGCGGTGCGACAGCGGGGGAACAAATGCCGACAGGGGAAGTTCGTTCCTCCGTAGGAGAGAAGTGGAAGTGGGTGACGCCGCATTTTTCTTTTTTTTTTTGGAAGATAAATACTGTCGCTTGATTTTAAATCTCTTCCGCAAGCCCGATATTCTCAGCATATTCAGTTTGATTTGAAGCACAACATTTCAAAAGATTAAACTTACTCGCTAACCTTAAATATTGGGCGGAAATTTCGTGCCCTGCTCTAAGTCCTAAATAAAGAACAAGATGTCTACTCTAATCATTTACAAATAAATAAATGAATAAATAAATAAAAGACAGAAAGAAAGAAAAACTCCTACGTAGAGGATTACTAAATGCGCTGCAACACTCTAAATAATAGAACTTTGAAATACGTGAATGTCATTAAATAGATAAAAGCTCGTGGGCTCCAAATTCACTTTATTCGAAGTACTGAGATTAACATTTTATCAATAATGCACGCTCCTAAACTGCAGAATCTAACTCCGTTCTTAATCTACGTCAACCGTCACGCTAATGACACGAAGCTTGATTAACGTTTCGAAAGCTGCCGTGCAGAACCACCAGCGCGAGACTTGGCAAAAACCAATTCCTACCATCGTATTTGTAGTCATAAGTTGAGCCTAGAAACGTAATTAGCATACAACTGTGTAGAACAACCGCGACGATCAGATTCATGGTGATTGAATCCTACTTGCGAAAGTAAAAGAAATGACAAAATAGGCTCGTTCACGCACAAAATGTTTGACATTGGGCAACACGCTAACACAATCCATTTAATCCTAGACTACACTCATAAGATAGCAGCTATACACTATGCCACAATTTAAAACGAGTTTTAACAAATCTGGAGGATTTTTTATTCAAAAATTCAGAGTTTTCACCAGAAAGTTTAAATAGCTATTTTTGCTTTATGTAATGATAGACCATTCTATAATAATATGGAACAAAGTGAATAAATAATAATAATAATAATAATAATAATAATAATACTATTCGAATTTTTTCTGTTATGAATTTTGATTTTCTAAATAAAAATTGCGCTAAATTTTTCAACTTTACTTATCACCAATTATTTCCGTTTCGTCAGCATCGGAAGCGCACAAATCCATTTTCAAATGAATAATATCATAAAACATACAATAAAATAAAACACAACTTACTGTAAAGCCAAAGAATGTAGTATTTCACTGCTATTGATACATCAAGTGAGATTACAGTCTCCTGCTTTCAATTTTTGTTCTATAGAGAAATGTGATCACACTCTCGTCTGCAAAATATTATAATCAGTGGTGAGCAGTCCGTTGAAGAATTGTAAGCATTATTTATCCCCAGTGTGACCGTTTTTTCAGGCTAAATTCAGTCTAGATTTGGACTGACAACAGGCTAAAAATTAATTCGATGATCCCGCTATCTATTGACGGTTAATATAATTAAAAAAGGAAAAATCGTATTTTTGGATATAAAATCGATATATGATCTTCAAGTTCACTTTAACACGGCCCTAATCAAAAATGGTTTGAGTAGTATTTGTTGTCCATGTACAGGACTTCACAAAAGTCATCGGATCCATCGCTTTCGATGTGCGGTAATTGTTAGAAATACTACATTTTAATTGTGCTGTCCTGATTTAAACATTACAAAAATTATATACATTGTTGATATATATTATTGTAAGTTTTTATGAAAAGATGGTGTGCTAGACATTTATTATTCATATACAAGGAAAAGTAAAAATATAAATTGCATAACTGGAATTGTTTGATGTCCCCGATACTATACTATTTCTTAGATAATTGAGATTCTGATATATGCGATGCCAATAATATTTTTAAAATAAAACAGTACATGTTAGATTTAATTTTGTTTTACAGGGCTGCACAAAATAATTCAGATATACTTTCGTCTACGAATTGCGAATGATAACGGATGAAAAGGCGCTTTCAATTGCGTCATTCAATTTACTGCTTAACTAAGTATTCGTATATCAAGGAATGTTTATACATTCTATATATATACAGGGCTAGAAAAAAATAGTTCGAAGGCACTGACGCATAAGAAGGTAGTTGGCGAGAGTGCTTTTTCATCTGTTTCCCGATTTTTATGTGAATTAAATTTTAGTAAAGTATCTTGTTCGAATAATATAAAAAAAATCATATACTGGTTGTAGTAAAATATGTGGATACATTGCTGACAATGGTTGTTATCTGATTGAAAGGCATTTTGTTATGCATTTTCTACCTAATGAAATTTTAGTACAATATGTGTCATGGATAAAAATGTTTAGATAATTTAATACGGCTCTGAACTAAGTAATTCGAATGTATTATCATGTATGGGCAGTGCTTTAACTTTGGTAAAAATGGATAGACTGCCATAAAATTGATACGTATTATTGAGATTCATTGTAGCATGTTCCCGCTTGAAAGTGAAGTCTATTGTCTGTGCATTAATTATATGCACTTCAACTTGGTTTCTACACAAAATAGTGTGAGTAGCATTTATAATTCATTTAAACAGGGACACACCATGGACTATATTGCATAATTACATTACTGTCGGAAGACAGTTGTTTGATGAGTGCCTTATGAAATTGGCATGCGTTATTAAAGTTGAGCGATAACATCTTCCGTAAACATAAAAATATATGTAATATTTAATACATATTTTTTTACGAAGTCGCACAAAAGAATTTTATTGAATTTTCGTTTATTATAGAGAAATGTAGGAAGGGAAGTTGCAATCAGGTGATCAACTATTGTTCTTCACTTAGAGGTCAGGGTAGTTCCACCAATCAGAACTGACTATTTGTAGTGTGTGACCTCCAGCATGACATCAATTGCAGCTGCCCTATTATGCCTTTTCAAGCTTAACTTAATTTTGGTATATTATGCAGTGTGTATCTAATTTATGGACTATATATACAGGGTTCCCAAATAAATAATACTATCTATGATGGATAGGAACTCCTGACAATACGTTTTCAAATGTGTTACTTTTTTAAAGTTGATCTGAAACTTGCTGAAATGTTGTGTCAATCTATATAATTAATGTTATAAAGAAGTAACGTTTGTTTATTTGTTTGTAGGGGGACAATCTCTGGTACTACCGAACCGATTTCAAAAGTGATGGGGACAGTCCCTCCTCCAACATATGCTATATTTTATGTTGGTGAGGTACTACATGAGGGGGGGGGGGAGGCAAGAGTGAAAAACGTATTAAATTGCGATTTTTGCGATACTGAAGAATCTAGAAACTTGAAATTTGGCATAGTAGTTACTTATAAGGTGTAAATGACCTCTAAGAACATTTTCTAAAAAATTGGAAATTTAAAAGGGTGAAATGAAAGGAAAGCGTTCTAAAAACATTCTAAATTACGATTTCTATTGAATCGTTAGGCAGGGCTATAATAAATAGTATTTTGTTCATCAGTCGCAAGTATGTTTTTTGTTGCCCCCTCACCATTTTCCAAAATTAATTTATAAATAAAAATTTTCGATTCATTGATCTTATTTTTTATTTTAAATCTGAAATAATTGCTAGAAAGTATATTAATCTTAAAATGTTTAGGTTGGTTTATTTAAAAGTCAACTTATCACAATCATTTCGTTTATATATTATATATTTATAATGAAAATCTTGTCATTATCATAAAGTGTGAAGTACTGAATTAGTTTGAAGCTAATGAGGACAGTAAATTGATCTGTGAGTATCTTGGATGAATTCGTTAATCAAGTTATAGTTCGTTTAGAAGGACACAGAAAAGCACAAAAACATTTAAAACTTGTCACAACGATAACGTCCGAAATACTGAACCAATTCTAACTTAATTGGGACAGTGTATTTATTAATCGTGTGAGTATCTTGGACGAAATCGTAAATCAAGTATTAATTAAGAATTTTGCCCCTACGTTATCACATAATGAAAAAAAAACAGCCCTATTGAAAGAAAAATGTATAAAATCAATGAATACATTTTTACTTTGGCTTATCCAATTGCAAGTTTTTTCTTAAAATTTCGTTATTTGTCTTTTTGTACACTGTAAAAAAAAAATCTGTAAGTCTACAAAACTAGTTTTTGTAAAGCTACAGAAATCTGTATGCTTACTAACATTTTATTTGTAACGCGGGTAAAATGTTATCCATCGCTTTGTGAACGAACATGAAATATTCATGTTTCTCATATCAGCCAATTAGAATGCTTTCTGTGGTGACGTAGTGACTATTGACGCAGTCGCAGAAGCGTAAAAGCCCAGGCAGCTTGGCACCAGACTGGCGAGATCGAGGCGTGAAATTTTCTTGTTTGCTTGCGGCGTGAAGAAATCAGGTTTCAGCACGTGTTTGTAATGTCCTAAGTTTTTGAAAGGTAAGTTATTTTCTCTTATTTATTGTATTATTTCTCTTTCAATTTCAATGTTTATAAATTTTTTGTACTAGTATTTGTTATATTTTTTTCAGTTTTGAAAAAATGTTTTCTAAACCAGCCAGAAAGATCTCGATGTCGCTGAAATAAGTAGAAAATTTCAACAGACTCGTCGTTTCGTCTTCATAAAGATGTCTGCAATGGAGAAAGAAAAATCCGCGTCTCTTATTTAACCATCGGAGTGTGAAAAGTAGGCTATTTATAGATTTTTTCTTTTATTAAACAATTTTACACGCTAATAATAAAAAAAATGTATACGTGTAGAAATATCATCATCAACATGTTTTAAAAAAATAATAATATGGATTTTTTTCTGCATTAAAAGCTTTAAAATAAATAGTAATTGCTTTTGAGGTAAATATTAAGTGTTAGATCTAGCAATTTTGAGTTTTAAAACATTAAAAACTACAAAATTTCTTGTAGAACACAGGCATTGAAAGTTTTTAGCTTTTTCACTGAAATCAGAATTTTCTTAATCTTAATGTCATTTTGTCTCTTTCTGAGAAATACAAAATCATGAAAAAAATCATGATCTAAAATAGGGGGGGAGGGGGAGGTAAATGGATAAAATTATAATGGTGTACAAATTCTATGCTTTTAAGTTTTCCTTGTAACATTTTCAACATTGTAAATATATGAGCAATATATGAACAATATAAGCTTAATTTTTTTTTCTAGTTTTCCCAGTTTCACAAAATATTCTTTGAAATGTAAAATGAAGCGGTGGGGGGGGGGGGGGGACTAAAGAAAAAAAGAACTAGATTTTTAAAAAATATCTTTCTTTAAAAAGCACTAAACTAAAATACATAATAAATTACCTCTATTTTGTGCTCCTAATGCCTGCACATGTAAATTTTATGACATTATCTCTGATTTTTGTTTTTTTGCTTCAGTTTGAGTATCTATGCTAATACAGTACAGAAATTTTAATACAAGGATGTGCTTGAACTCATAATATAGTATAAATAAAAGAAATTAGCGTGGACAGATATAATACTGGTTTTAACACCTAAATTAATAATACTAGAACTATGTTAGTGAAGAACTGCTCAGTAAATCGACAAATAAATTGCATATGAAAGTATATAGATATATTTATTTATTTTTGACTGTGTAAAATTTGAAATTGAGTGGTGTTTAAAAGTTAATAAGTTTGATAAAAATGAAATTGTTCGCCCAGGTCATTGCCACTGTTGATATGTCAGCGTTACATGTTTTTAGTTTATAATATAGATTCTTAATTTAGAAAATTCGGCAAACTTGTTACTTTTGAATTCCAAATTAAATTTAAAATTAAAATGTTTCTTCTGTTTATTGGGATTTGTTTTCATTCACTTTCTATGTAAAATTAAATTATTTAAATATTTTAATAATTGTTTTGACCGCTTGGTCAAAACATATCTTCATATTTATCAGGATGTTTAAAACTACCTTTTTTACATAGTTTAAACCAATACAACCCTGGTCTGTAAGCTGTTTACATTCTTTTGTGAGTACTTGTTTTTTAAATTATTCAAAATATTTCCAAACGACAAAAAACCAGAAAAAGGAAATTTGTTTTTAATGTAACATTCTCCTTTCATATATCATTCAAGATCTCTAAAATTACTTTTTGTTCAGTATTAATAGCTTTAGTTTAAATAATATAATACCACAATCTTAGGCACTTAATTAATAAAATGTATTATGACAGGGTGCACTTACCTGCTAATTCTGTCTATTTATAAATAGTTAAATTAATTTATATGAGTTGAAGTTTTTATAGCAATCAGGGGTCTGTCCAGACTTTTTCCCCTGGGTCCTGTTTTTTGTGAAATTGGAAACAACTTTTTATATTCGTGAAAAATCTAATCCTAATTTTGTGAATTTGAAATGATCGTTATATTCAGGTTCTTGTTTATACATTTTTACGGAGATATATGGATGTAAAATACATGTATTTTCTTTATATATGTAAAAGTGACACGTCAGATTTTACTTTTAAATGATTAATTTGGGAAATGTTTGGTTTAAAGATGGAAAAATTTTGTGAAAAGCCTATTTTTAAGACAAAGAATTTTGTGAAGGGTCCTGTTTTGAAATGAAAAATTTTGTGAAGAGTCCTTTAAAGGACCCAATTTTTTCCTAGATCCCTGGCAATAGGTATTCAAATGTCTGTTTTTATCAGTATTGAAAGGTTATATATCATTAAGTATATCACATTTCAAGAGGAGGAGGCGAGGGATGTGAAAGAGAGAGGGTGTTTACACATTTTGTGACATTGAATCAAAAATTGAATTGAAATATATCAACAGAAAGACAGATTTTCATATGTTGAACATACAAATTATATAAAGCTAAATTGGGTAAAAGATGTGTTGCATCAGAATGCTTAATTTCTAATTGTATGATTATCATTTGCGGAATTGTTAGAGAAAGAATTGGACTTAAAATCGTAAACGAATTTTCTTAAGATCTCTGAATTTGGTTTGCGGTAAATTTCAGTGCTTCAAAAGTTTTACAGATATTTTTATAATTTTTTTTTTACATATATATATATATATAGATAGATAGATATGCTGTGAACTGAAAGTTAAAATGTATGTTGTATTTTTTTTAGACATTTATATATATATTTAAAAGTTACCTGCATTTTGTGCTCCTAATGCCTGCACATGTACATTTTATGACATTATCTCTGATTTTTGCTTTAATGCATTTTGTTGCTGCAATGTTTGCTTCAGTTTGAGTATCTGCTAATGTAGTACAGAAAATTTAACACAAGGATGTGCTTGAACTCATAATATAGTATAAATTAAGGAAATTGGTGTGGACAGAAATAATACTGGTTTTGGTTTTAACGCCTAAATTAATAATACTAGAACTATGTTAGTGAAGAACTATTCAGTAAATCATCGACAAAGAAATTGCATATGAAAGTATATATAAATATATACATACATTTTTTTTTTTTTTTTTTTTTTTATGTTGTAAAATTTAAAATTAGGATGGATATTAGATAAATAAATGATACTTTAGAACTCATAGACTGTAAATTCTTTATTGAAAGAATAACTAACAGTGTTTTTGCATGATAAAAATTGGTTTTTATGCATATTATTTTTATTAATTTTTATTTTCTATTCATGTTTGCGATTTCAACTAAGTTTTACAATTAGGTCTGAAAGGTATCTCATGAATAAAAATTACCATATTATATGTGGAAAAAAATACGCATGGAGCATTTTTGCTTTTTGATCAACCAAAGCGCAGCGTTACTGCGAAAGTATCTCGTAAAACGGTGGATATTATTTTAGTAAAAATGTAGGTTTTTTACATATTTATTGTTAAAATTTTATTGTATGCATATATACATATATATTATAAGTAATATTCATTTATTTTATGGTATTTAATGTTCATTAATATTGAAATACTAATGTTTCTGACTTAAAAGTTGATTTTCTCAAAATGAAAATTTTCGAATAACGTCAATTTTCAAAATGTTCCATGCGCCTTCCTAATTTTCAGAGTTCTTCAAAATTTGTTATGTATTTACCTTATGGTACATAAAATGGATATTAGATAAATAAATAGTACTTTAGAACTCATAGGCTGTAAATTCTTTATTGGAAGAATAATTAACAGTATTTTTGCACGCTAAAAATTGGTTTTTACACTTATTATTATTTTATTAATTATATTTTCTATTCATTTTTACGATTCCAACTAAGTTTTAATCTTAGATATGAAAGGTATCTCATAAATAAAAAACAGTGTATTATATGTAAAAGAACTGCGCATAGAGCATTTTCAATTAATTATTTCAATAATTAATAATTACCAAAATAATTAATATTTTTCCTTAAAATTTTAGTTATTTTTACATAACTACATTTGCAATCACATATTTAATTTTCACGCAAATCGGTTAATTTTTTTTTTTTTTTTTTTTTTTTTTAAGTCCACCTTCGCCTTAAACTGATTTATTTAAATCAGAATTTTCGATGATGGCTTGAAATCTATTTAGTTAAATCGGAATTTTCGATGATAGCTTGAAATCGATTTAGTTAAATCTGTTTTACGATGTTTGCTTTAAATCGATTTAAGCCAATAGATAAATACGATTTCCGGTGTTAATTTTAAATCTATTTAAAACCTATTTTTTCGACTGCAAGAACACCAATCGTTCTACATTTTCAAGAGATAAGGCATTTCTTTTATTATTGTAAATACCTTAGGAAAAGTGTGTTTGCTACACTGTGTTTTAAAATTTTCATATGTTTAAATAAAATGCATCTTAAATTATGTTAAAGTTCATAAAAAAAACTTGTGTATTTTCTGAAAATTAGCTGATACTGATAATTTTGCATAGTAGTAAGCCTCTAAAGACTTGTTTTTTTTTTATCTAGTTAAAGCAAAATTTTGTCTTCCTGATTCTGCATTCTTCAACTTGATATATTAGACCTGGATATCATGGATAAATCCAATGTAAGTAAATATTTATATTATATAAATTAAATTTTGTCATGGTTTTAAAAATTTTGTGGTTTATTCAGAGTTTTCCCAAGGAAGTTTCAGAAGAGTGCTGCACACTGCCTACCCTTTTATTAAAAAAAAAAAAAAAAAAAAAACCTTCTACCCAGGGCTGGATTTTTGTCGGCAGAAAGGGGTTTCTTCTGTGCCATTGGTAGAAAGTCGTTATAACCAGTTTTAACTGGCAAACGCATTTCGTTACATATTCTGAGGCTTTTTAATAGTATTAAATTCCTTAAGTTAATTTTATTCAGGATAAATAACAAATAAAATACAGTAGACTCTCAAAATCCGCAACCCTAAAATCCACACATTGTTTCAGATGTAAACAGTGAAACTTACATTTAAGATATAGGGGGGGGGGGGAAATTCAAGCTTTTTTATTTTTATCATTCTGTACTCATTTTATTATGTAATTCTGGTTAATATTGAACTCTTGCTTTTTCATAAAGGAAGTATAAATTTATCTCTGAAAATTTTCAAGATAACACTTATATTAGTGGTGATTGATCTTTTTATCAAATACATTTATGTATTAATCAAGCTTTTCTGTTTATTAAATCTGGCCAAACATCAAATAAAATTTTGTAATTTTATGGTTTTGTAATTTTTATGGTTTATTAATTATTTATGTCACCTTTACATTATTTCACATAATTATTTTAATATTTTACTTTATTGTAAGCATTCATGATAATTTCCAGTGCATTATTACATTCAAATTACTGTTTAAAAAATGTAAACAAAACAGTGACCAGAAATCCGCACAACCTCTGGACCCAAGCTGTGTGGATTTGAGAGTCTACTGTATTGTGGATAGTTTGTATTAAAAAAAAGGAATAATGTAACAGATAAAATTTTTGTTATATTATGGTTGTGTAATTTTATTTATAAATATTAGATTTAGATTAGATTTTATTTATAAATATAAGAGTATTTAAAAATCTCAGTTTTATATTTCCTATAAAAGGTGTATATCGTAACTTATAATTGATTCCTTAATTAAAGCAATATTTCATTTTCCTGAAAATCAGCTTAAATTAAAAATTTGACACCGTTATCTGAAAGATCCTGTGCTTTTATAGGAAAAGTTGAAACACTCTTAGATTGCTTTCTATCGGAATAACAATATATGAAAATTATGTCTACTAACGAATGAAAGTGACATCGTAAATGTGCAGAGCAGAACTTTAGCATCAGCAGAGTTCATAATTAAAAATAGAATCGCTAATGTTGTCTTCATATGAAGGGCGAGTATGACTCGAACACAATAGAAGACTAAAAATTTGCAAACCTAAGCTAATGCTGATTGACTAAAAATGAAAAAAAGTATTTATGTCGCATTAGATCTCGAAAAAAAAAAATAATAAAATAAACGGTCCAATAAAAAAAATTATCTACTGTCACAAACGAAAATCTATCAAATAATTTATAAAAAATATTTATTGAAAATAATTTATTAAATTTTTCTTCAGTTTTTATGTTTACATGTTTTGTGAAATTCTAGATCATATTTTAACTGCGTGTAGTAAATCAGGTGAAGTTTAATGCAAAAAAGTTATATTTTTCTTACATTAATGAGAAATAAACATGACTTTTTTTAAGTGAAAATTCTGATTTTATGGAGTTTTGACTTGCAACTTCTGAAAAGCTCCTTGATTTTCAGTTTGTTACTCACAGCATGAGTGTAAAATATCATTGTTTATCCACAATTGTATTTGTCATCCAAAACAAATTTAAATATGTTTATAATAATTCAATTTTGTTTTCATATTAAAAAATGTCGAACAGTAAAAATTCAAAATATTGCTCAAAATACCTAAATTTTATATAAAGCAGTGTCTCTTGCATAAATTATATCTTATTTTAAGTGTTGCAAGCAATCTGAACATACTATGTTTCTTAAATTTTTACATTTGAAAAATAATCTTAGAAAAAGTCCTTCATTTTATGCAATTTTCATTTTCAATGGTGTCGATCACTCGCATGCATATATGTACTTAGTTTGTGTTATGTAAATACAGTTTGTTTACATGTTTTGTGAAATTCTAGATCATATTTTAACTGCGTGTAGTAAATCAGGTGAAGTTTAATGCAAAAAAGTTATATTTGTCTTACATTAATGAGAAATAAACATGAATTTTTTTAAGGGAAAATTGAAAAACACATGATTTTTACATGTTTGATTGACGACATTTTTTTCTGCACCCAACCGATGAAATTAAGGATTCTTATGCAACCGATAGATGAAATTAATGATTTTTACATGTATGATGAACTATTTTCTTGATTCTTATGTGCCCGTTTGATAAATTTTGTTAATTTCCCCCCCCCCTTTTCCTCCCCAAGAGGCACTTTTCTAAATTTATTGACACTCCTCATGTCATATATCGTTGAGAAGGTCTGTGACAGCTTAATCATATTATGTATCTCCGGTGTCCCCCCCCCTGTTCGCCCCGCCAATAGTTACCCGGTTAGGTCGACGAGTGCGGCAGGGGTTAAGTCCACTTCCAGAAATTTAAACAAAGAGTATTTTAAACGTATGCTGAGTTTTAACTCCCGAATTCTCCAAAACTAAGACCAATTTTATAAAATCCTTTCAAAAAAGTAGTTAGGTGTATGACACCTACAACATACTTTAAAATCATCTGTGCAAAATTGCTATGCACCATCCTTGTTAGTACTTTTATTTTTATGTTATAAAACAATGCCTCAGAAAATTTTGTGAATTTATTTTGGAACTCTGCTGTTTCAGAAAGTTGGCTGGTATTGTCCTACCCCCCCCCCCTCCCCACCAAAAAAGAAACCTGGTTGTGAAGATATATATATATATTCGGATTTAAATAGTTCTTGCTCTGTTTTCATTTTATATAGGTAATGATTTAGATAACAATTTTTTTTTTCAATTTACTTAGTAATTTTAGTTTTTATATCATAAAATAGTGTCTCATAAAATCTTCTAATTTATTTTGTAAATCTCCTGCTTTTTTTGGTAATAGACGTTGACAGGCATGCAGGAGGAGAGTCAAAATTAATTTTATCAGTTAAAAGGGGTTACTCGGTGAAAATTACAAATAAATCAAAATATTTCTTTTTTTTTTCACTCAGTTTGTGTGTTTATTTTTTCATAATATTTAAAGTATTTATGTAATATGTGTTTTATCTTTTAATAGGGAATACTTGGTTATATGTAATACAAAAGATCAAAGCCCCTCCCCACAAGCAGCAGATGTGCAAACTAAAGATTCAGAGCCTGATTGATACTAATGCAAATTTTTATTGTACATGTTTATATATCTTCAATAATTTTACTAAATATGTATATAAAAATAAATATTGTTTGTAAAAATATGTTTAATAAATGTATATTAAGATTCTAATTCTTTTTCTTTTCTTTTTTTTTCTTAATGATATCGCAGTAATAATAACAAATGCAGGGTGTGTACAGCCCTTAAAAAAACTTATTTCTGATGAAGAATTTCTAAAAAAAAATTATTTGCTCATTGTTGCTGTACCTAGTTTATTATAGAAATAACATTCAAGAATTTTTTCCTTCAAATTCTATTATCACTGATATTTGACTGTTTATTTTATGTTTGAACAGAATTTATGAAATCACACTATCCTAGATTTTTGCAGCATCAGAAACCTATATTTTCTGAGTTTACAAATTTAGGTGAAAACTGAATAAGGACTAGTGAACATTTTGACCAAAATGTTAAATGTTACATAAACATACTTTATTAATGTAAAAAAAGGGCAAGTTTTACAGAGCATCATTCATAATCAAAAGGATTGTTGTTACATTTAGTTGTGAGTATACCTATGTTTTCATACAGCTACAAAACACGTTGAAAAAAAAATCACCATATTTATTTGCAGAAATCTGCAACTAAATAAAGTGAAGATTATTTTTAAAATATAATGGTTACATAAAAGCATTATTAAAAAATATATATTTTATTTGAGATTGCTGGTAAATAAAATATTAAATCATTTTGTAAGGATAAGCACATTTAATATTATGATTGCCAGTTAGGCAGTTTTTTTTATTTAAAATGCTACTATAGCACTCACTGTAGAATAATTATACTTTTTGTATCTCGGGGCTGAAAGAATATTTCTTTAATAACACCAGAAGTAAAAGATTGTTGGCATTTTCATAGATTTTATTATTACTTGACGCAAAACACACACATCACAAAAACTTTACATGACACGTATATATCAGATTTTACTTTCACATTTCCCGCGAACAAAACAACCCATGACATAACAATATTCTGTTTACAATACCGCTCTTCGAATAACATACATCTTACGGCAAAACTCACATGACAACTGCACTGAACGAACGAAAATATTTTTAGATCACGTGATGCGTTTCGCCAGGAAGAGTCTATTTTCGGGAAGAGGTTTTCTGCGTTACATCCTCCCCCTCTGTTTCCGACATACGTCTCGGAGAGGAAACAGGATGTTTTCTGGGTCTCCCTCTTTTTCTCAGGGGTGCAACTGGAGTAGTTTCAGTTTCTTGGAATGGTGTCAAGGCTGAAACATGATAAGACCCAATTCTCTGAGTAGGATTGTCTAGACTGGCAATGTCATATGTCACCAGTGATTTTTGAGTCAAAACTATATATGGCCCATCTCTCTTAGGCATAAATTTTGCTGTTTTCTGGTTACTTGCCTTGCTGACAGGGTGTAAGGTAACCCATACTTTTTCACCAGGTGTAAAATAAACTCTTCTACGCTTTTTATCATAATATTTCTTACGCTGATCTTGTTTTATTTCAACTCGCTCTTTCACTCTCTTTGAGACATCTGCAAGACGTTTAAGAGATGTGGAGTTATTTCAGGAACAAAATTGTCATTTTCAACAACTGCTCTAAAATCGTTCACCACATCATCGATTGTTCTTAGTTCTCGACCAAAATGCAGATATGCGGCAGTTTGGCCTGTTGTATCAGATTTGGCAGAGTTCATAGCAAATCTAATAAAAGGAAGTTTATCAATCCAGGAATCGTGTTCATCCCCAACAAGGATTGCTATTCGAGGTTTCAAGTCTCTATTTTTCCGTTCGACTGGGTTGGCCTGAGGGTGGTACAAAGGCGTCAATGATTGATCAATTTCAAGAATGTAACAAACTTGTTGTAGAACAGCGCTCACGAACTGAGGGCCATTATCACTTAAGAGTCTTCTTGGGATACCGTAACGAAGGAAAATCTCTTCAATCAGCGTAGTCGCACATTCTTGGGCAGTGGCAGTTGTTAAGGCAAACAGTTCTACCCATTTAGTGGCACAATCTTCTACTATAAAAATCCATCGGTTCCCATCTTTACTACGAGGCAATGGTCCAAAAAGATCAATGCTGAGTGTCTCAAACCGTTGAGCATAAGCAGGTGTTCGCAATAAACCAGCTGGTTTCTGATTTGTTGATTTATAACGAGCGCATTCTGGACACTTCTTCACGTATTCAGAAATATATGTTCTCATGCCTGTCCAATAATATCTCTTAGAAATTCTTTGATAAGTGCCTGCTTCACCATAATGTCCGGCTGAGGGGTCGTCATGATGAAGTTTCAAAATGTTTTGTCTTTCTTGTACTGGAATGACCAGTTGCGCTTCCTCGGCGTCCGATTCAGGAGCATACCGGTAAAGTACACCTTGATTCATCAGGAATCCTCTATCAGTCCAATTGGCAAAGTCTTCACTTTTCTGTTCGTGTTCAAAACAATCTATAATCTTTTTAAGATTTTCATCTTGCAACTGAGCTTCTCTGATATCTTTTGGGCTTCTTGTTGGCATGTCTATGCTGATAAAGTTGCATGTCTCACAGAAAGCAGACTGATGACTACAGACAGGACGTGATAGCATGTCAGCCACAACATTAGATTTTCCAGGTTCATATTCAATTTTTAATAAGAACGATTGTACTTGTAGTGCCCAACGGGCTAATCTCCCCGATGGTGACTTAAGGCTCAGAAGCCATTTTAAAGGTTGGTGGTCCGTAGCTACAACTACTTCTTGACCTTCCACATAGCCACGAAATTTTCCTAAGGCCCAGACTACAGCTAATGCCTCGCGTTCCGTAGTGGAATAATTTCTTTCAGCACTTGTAAGAAGACGGCTAGCGTATTCTATGGGATGTTCAGAGGTCTTGTCATCACCCTGTAGAAGAACAGCGCCAAGAGCATAGTTACTAGCGTCAGTACGCAGAATAAATGGTTTGGTCCCATCAGCTTGCTTAAGCACAGGAGGTGTTATGAGACATTGTTTTAGAGTTTCAAAGGCTGTTTGCTCTTCGTTTCCCCATTTCCAAATAACTTTCTTTTTCGTTAGATTACTAAGGGGCCTTGAGATATCAGCAAAATTTGGTATAAATCTTCTGTACCAAGAACAGGTCTGTAAGAAAGACTGGATCTCTTTCACATTTTTAGGAGGAGGTATCGCTTTAATTGCAGATACTTTGTCTGGATCTACTTCTAGACCATTTGGTGTTATCCAGTGCCCAAGGTACTTGACCTTTTCACAAGAGAAATGACATTTTTCACGCTTGGCATCTAATTTAAGTTCTATGAGTCTCTCGAACACAGCCGTAAGATCTGAGAGATGTTTCTCAAAGGTGTCTGATAAAACGATGATGTCGTCTAGGTATGACAAAGCAAGGACATCCTTAAGACCATTTCTAAATTGATCTATCATTCTCTGAAACGTAGCTGGAGCGTTCTTAAGTCCAAAAGGCATTTTTAAGAAACGAAAAGTACCGAAAGGACAGACAAATGCAGTTTTATCTTGATCTGGTGGGTAGACTCGGACTTGGTGATATCCTGAACGAAGATCTAAAGTTGACATATAAGAAGTATGCTTGGCTTCATGTAAAAGGTCGTCCATTCGAGGTAATGGATATTTATCTGCCACTGTAACTGCATTTAATTTTCTGTAATCAATGCATAACCTCATACTACCATCCGGCTTTGGTACGAGAACCACCGGTGAAGCATAAGGTGATTCACATTCCTCTATGATTCCCTGAGCTAGAAGATTATCTATTTCTTTCTTAAGAATTTCTTTCTTAACAGGAGTCATCCGATAAGGTGGCACAGCAATAGGAGCACTATCACCTGTATTGATACGATGCTCTACATACGGGGTTGTCTCTCCCCCTGGTTGAAAGCATTTTTCATACCTTTTTAGAAGACCATTCAGTTTTTCTCTTTCGTCAGAAGTTAAATTTTTTCCTTCATCTTCACGTAAGGCGTATGGACTGACTTCGACCGCACCAGCTGATGAATTATTTTCTTCAACGTATTCATCTACAAAATGAAACTTTTTCTGAGGTTTATTACTGAAATAGCACGTTTTGTTGGCAGTATCTAACACCATGTTAGCATTGTGCAAAAAATCCATGCCTAAAAGCGTTCTATTACCCTTAGCATTTGGTAATATAATGAACTCCGTTTTGAAGACTCGACCTTCAATCTCTACTGGAACTGTAGCAGACAAAGTTTCTCTGGCTACTGTAATTCCGTCAGCCAACGTGACATCATGAGTATGAGGTTTCAGTGCAACACCAGTTTTTAAAAATAGATCATACATACGTTCTCCCGCAATGGAACGATTCGCACCCGTATCTGCACAGACTAACACTTTCTTATTGCAGATCGTGATAGGCACATTTGGAGCTGAAACTGTTGAAGTATTTATTCTATACAACTTAAGACGATGTGCTTGCACATTTTCTTTTTTAACCGAAGGGGTACAATCTGGGCATTTCTTCTTTATAAATCCCACTTTACCACATCCATAGCAAACAATATCAGATTCTAAGCGTCGATTACCAAACTTATGAGATCTGTCTTCGTTTGGAGGCTTACTCTGCTTCCAATTATTATCTCGACGAGAAAACTCTTTTTTCACTTGGGGTACAACCGGATCTCTTTTTGGGAACGTACTTCGTATAATTTCATAGGCATCTAGTTTTTCGGCGAGGTCGACTGGCGAATTTAAATTTTCCCAGTCATCTAACATATGCTGTTTGCATTCAACAGGCACGCGCCTTTTCATTTGATCAGCTATGATCAGATCCTGGAGTGCTTCAAAAGACGTTACAGTTAACTCTTTAAGCCAATTTTCAAAATAATCTCGAAGTTCGAAGTAATAATCTCGCCAAGAAATTTCTTTTACCTTGCGATGAGCAAAGAACAACTGTCTGAACTTTTCGGCACTAATTTTAAACCGTTTTAGAAGTAAATCTTTAACATGCGAAAAATTTGAAGCGTTTTCTTCCGATTCACGAGCGATAAGCGTAGAAATAGAAGATGGGACAACACTGAGTAAATACGTTACCCATAGATGCTCAGGTACCTTAGAGAGCTTTAACTGGCGTTCCAGGAGAACCAAAAACAATGTTACATCATCTGTTTCTGGCCTGAATGTAGGCAACAACCTTTGGACATCTATCTTACTTTCCGCGTGAGATACTATCCCTGTCGCATTACCACCTACCACTCCACTGGAAACACTTTGGCTCTGAACCTGTAACTTAAGCTTCTCAAGCTCAAAATTCATCTCAAGCTTTTTAAACTCCATCTCTTCTGCCCTACGCTTCTCTTCTAATTCCAGTTTACGCTGTGCTAACTCTGCTTCTTTTTGTTTATCCTCTAATTCCCGCCTACGTTGTTCTTCTTCCCGAGTTGCAATTTGATTCCTGACTAATGAATTCACAAAATCAACATCGAATGAGGGGGAGGATTTGATTTTTTCCCGCAATGTGACAACGGTCATAGTGGTTTGCACATCTAAATTCATTTCTAACGCAACCTGGAACAAATCCTCTTTGCGAGCTCTATTAAGTTCAGACATTTTTAATTTTAGCAAAACAACCAGCCGAAAACCCTATAAATGCCAAAAAATTCGTTTAAACCGTACCCCAAACGTGAGTTTTGCCGTTACAAATCATATAAACTTTTAATAAAACAAAACAGTGAGCTTTAACCATAATATAAACTATTACTACGAAACAGAACAAACATTAAAAATAAACTGGATTTCATAACGCGACACATTCAAAACAATATTTCAAATGAAATAAACTGCAACTGAATAGTTGTCACTTAAGTAATATTCTAAATTAAAACAAAACACATAACTGAATAATTGTCACTTAAATAATATTCTAAATGAAATCAAAACACATAACTGAATAATTAAATTCTCAACCAATATTATTTTTAAATTACTAAGACAGCTTAATACCTGTTTTGTTCAGTACAATTAAAAAAAAAAAAACTTTCTACCGTAAAAAAATCAAAACAACAAAACTTGCATAACTTACTCATTCAGTTTTAAATTCCACAATAATGCTTCTTTTCTCAATCGAGAACTCAGAATTAAATACTTACGTCCAATATTAAATAAGAACAAACATTTATATCGAAACTGTAAATACGATAGTTATTTTAAAACCAGTAATAAAAGAAAAACAAAAAGTAATAAATTATTTTAAAAGTAATAATAAAAGAAAAACAAAACATCTTTATGATAACTGCGATAAAATTACGAATACTTTATATTAATTTGACCTGAAAACGATAATATCATAATTCTACTTGAAACTGATATCAGTTTTATCTTTTTTTTTTTTTCTTCTGAATCAATAAAAAATTTCTTTTAACACAGTCACGATAATCATTCAAAAATAAAATCAAAAGTAGGGGAGGGGGGAAGGGGAAATAATGTAAGAACAAAATAAAACATAACAAAATAATGCACCAAAAGAATGTTATGAATAATTAAAATAAAGTTAAGAATAATTCAAATAATGATAATAATAATAATAATATTAAGATCAATCAAACTTAAGAATAATTCCAATGATGATCAGAATAAGAATGCATTCTTTGTATCTATTAAAAAAAATATATACGGATCCGTTTTTTTTACCAAGTTACACATGAGTTACACAATTAGTAGAATTCTGTAAACACACATAATGCATTATTTTCTTGGGCGTACACGAAACACTTTTTAGAACTATAAGAACACATAAAAATCGCATGCTGCAATGGCGACCGGTTGCGCCATTTTCTGGTTATAACTGATGAAAAACGAAAAAGCTTCCAAAACTTAAATACGATCTTTCTGTATTTAAAATGTATCACTGGATTTCTATTTGCAGAAAAATAAATCACATCGCACTTTCACTGCGGATCTGTAGTTGTAGAAACATAGCAATTTTTCACTGCGGATTCGAGAAATAAATCCTTTTATCACTATTCACAATATCATTATATCATTATATGGGTGATATTTATCATTCACTGTGGATTTCTGCCCGAGTTGGGGAGCCAATTTTTTTATAGCACTCACTGTAGAATAATTATACTTTTTGTATCTCAGGGCTGAAAGAATATTTCTTTAATAACACCAGAAGTAAAAGATTGTTGGCATTTTCATAGATTTTATTATTACTTGACGCAAAACACACACATCACAAAAACTTTACATGACACGTATATATCAGATTTTACTTTCACATTTCCCGCGAACAAAACAACCCATGACATAACAATATTCTGTTTACAATACCGCTCTTCGAATAACATACATCTTACGGCAAAACTCACATGACAACTGCACTGAACGAACGAAAATATTTTTAGATCACGTGATGCGTTTCGCCAGGAAGAGTCTATTTTCGGGAAGGGGTTTTCTGCGTTACACTACTGCGTTTCCAAACAGCAATATTTGCCAGATAAATGATAGTAGAAATAATATATAATAATGACAGATCAAATGCGTCAAATATTGCTATTTGAAAATAGTGGTAGCAATCAGAAAAAAAAATCCTTCCCTTCCCATATGATACCACTGCAATTATCCCCTTTTTCTTCCTCACAGAATGAACCCATAAAAGTAATATTGCCTGAAGACACCAGTTTAAAATTTACGGGCAATCGTACTTTTTTAACATATTAAACAGATTTCTAATTTTACGGGGAGTTATACTTTTTAACATATTAAGCTAATTTTATAGGCCATATCCATTTTTTTACAGGGCACATATCACCAGTTGTTTTATTTATAAACTCAGTAAGGATATTTTATTTATATTGCTGTATTAAAATCTTTTTTTTTAGTTTACCTAAAAATCGTAAAATCAGCTTCTGCTCATTTAGTGCTGTTGTTATAATGCTCATTTAATATCGAATTGAATTTCTACATATTTAAATATCTATAGTAAAACTTAAGTCAATTTTTTTATCCATAACATACAAAGACTTATGGCGATTGCTGTGGTAATATTGAAACACGTTAGGACTTATTGCTTATTTTGAAACTTGAGGAAAACTACATTCTAGATATTTAAAACTGAAAAATTCGATTTCATATTAAAAGAATACCATTACAAAAACTCCAATATACAACAATATTTACGTAAAATTTTTTCTGTATAATATTGAAAAGCCATTAGTAAACTACTGCAAAAATATTGTACAGTTACAAATACTTTTTGGTGAGTGTAAATAAAATATTTTCGATACAATACTAAAAAATTATTAGCAAATTTGCAATTCTTCTAAAGTGGCAATGAACTTTCTGGCGAGAATACAAAAACTGTTTCAGATACAATAATACAAAATCACTGGTAATTTTTCTGACATTACTTTAATAAAATTACCAAAAACTGTTTTGCTAAAGTACATTAAATGTTTTAAGGGGGGGGGGGGGGAGATACACTTACAAAAGAATTTTTTGTACATTTACTAAGAATTGTTTTGTAAATTTGTGAGGGACTTTATAGTACATTTACTACGATTTATTTAGTATTGTACTTAAGGGGGAAGTTCAGGTTGAGCAGCCGGAAAATGACAATAATTTGACCATTACTAAAAGTTCTGTACTTTCAAAACCAATTAATGAAATACAACAATTTTTTTCTATACTTTCATAAAATACTAATGGTTTTTAAAAAACATTCAAATATATATATTTAGCAACATTAATTAGTTAAATTTTAATGACAAAATTAATGTTTTAAAAATATATTTTCAGATATGCATTTTGCGCGCAAGATTTTAAAAATTCTACTGCCGATACATATTTAATATTGTATTTATATTTACTTATACTACTATATTTTACACTGAACCTCAATGTAGCCTGAGTTTTGTCATAGAAAATTTTTCATTGAATAAATAAGCACATTTTTTTTTTCTAAATTTAATAAATATGATTTTTAAAGCCATTAATTATGCAAATGAATTTGAATGTACTTTTAAATTTAGGTTCAGTGTAAAATGTAGTAGTACAAGTAAATATAAATGCAATATTAAATATATATCTGCAGTAGAATTTTTAAAATCTTGTGCGCAAAATGCATATTTGAAAATTTATATTTTAAAAACGTTAATTTTGTCATTAAAATTTAACTAATTAATATTGCTAAATTTATAGATATTTGAATGTTTTTGAAAACCATTAGTATTTTATGAAAGTATAAAAAAAATTCTATTTCATTAATTGGTTTTGAAACTACAGAGCTTTTAGTAATGATCAAATTAATGACATTTTCCGGCTGCTCAACCTGAACTCCACCCTTAAGTACAATACTAAATAAATCGTAGTAAATGTACTGTAAAGTTCCTCACAAATTTACAAAACAATTCTTAGTAAATGTACAAAAAAATCTTTTGTAAGTGTACTAAATAATCCTTAGTAAATTTACTAAAAATTCTTTAGGAAACACTTTAAAAAACGTTAGTTCGTTTACTAAATAATCCTTAGTAAATTTACTAAAAATTCTTTGGGAAACTTCCAGAAAAAACGTTAGTACGTTTACTAAATAATCCTTAGTAAACTTACTAAAAATTCTTTAGGAAACTTCCTGAAAAAACGTTAGTACGTTTACTAAATAATCCTTAGTAAATTTACTAAAAATTCTTTAGGAAACTCCTTAAAAAACGTTAGTACGTTTACTAAATAATCCTTAGTAAATTTACTAAAAACTCTTTAGGAAACTCTAAAAAATCGTTAGTAAGTTTACTAAATAATCCTTAGTAAATTTACTAAAAATTCTTTAGGAAACTCCCTAAAAAATCGTTAGTAATTTTACAAAAAATTCTTTAGTAAACTTCCTAAAAAATCGTTAGTAAGTTTACTGAACATTATTTAGTAACAGTTACTAAAACAACTTTAGTAATTTTACATGATTTTTTTTTGTTACAGTTACATGAAAAGTTCTAGGCATCCCAGTTTCCTAGAAAATTCTTAGTAACCTTACAGATTTTTTTTTACAGTGTACTGAAAGTCGAATCAAATTCTCTTTTGGCACTCCCTTCTACACTTACACCCGGAGCATATGCTCCCTTTGTTACCCCTATATTCGTTTTTAGGTATAGAAGGGCTTAAATCAGAGTAGAAAATCATATACCCTCCCTGATACACATGCAAAATAAAGAGAAATTTGCAAACGTGCTGGGCAGAAAAAAATCATGACAATTTTTACACATAGACAGCCGATAAATAAAAAATAATAATCGTGTCTAATTAGGCAAATGAAATAAGGAACATTTTTCTATGGTCCTAGCTGTGCCGAAAGTATGCTTAAGAAGTACCTCGTAGGCATAGAGATTTTTTTCAACGTATATATTGTATTAAAAGAATGTTATTATTTACTAGATTGTTTGGGTGTCGGGAAAAGGTTAAAAAGTACCCCCCGGGGCGCAAATTGGGGGTGGGAGGGAAGCGAGGTTCATAATTTGAAAGAGTGGTCAAAGGGCTTGCTAATGATATACCACATGAGAGTCGGAAAATATTAAGAAAGTGTTCCCGTGGGGGAAAACGGGGGGGGGGAAGGGAAAGCGAGGTTCATAATTTTAAAGAGTGGTCTAAGGGCTTTGTATTGATATATCACATGATGGCTGACGGAAAAAGTTTAAAAAGTGCCACTCGAGGGGGTGAAATTGGGGGGAGACAGTAGGTATATAAAAACATCCGCGTATTCGAATGCAACGTTGTGTGTCAAAATGTCAAAGCAATCGAGGAAGAACTTTCGGAGATTTAAGATTTTGTACAAACGAGCATTTACATTTTTATTTATATAGATTAGTTACAACATTTCCCGCCAGGTGATGGTATAAACACGAGATAAACTTGTGTCGAATCATGACACCTACCTTTAAATTCAATATATATTTATCATACAGTGAAACATTAAAAAAAATCTATTTTACATAAGTTTGGTTACACTATTTCCATTTTCTGCAACCCTATAAAATATTTATAAATGCTGTATTCACCCTCTTCAAGAAAAACAAAACATGCTGTAGTTGACTGTAAACAACATACTAAAACTACATAACGGTCAGCGTTCTACAAATGCCACATTAAACATATATTCGTATTCTTTTGTGCAGCCTTGTAAAATAATTATAAATGCATTATTCAACCTCTTCAAGAAAAGAACAAACATTCCGTAGTTGACTGTAACAACACACTAAAATGACATAACGGTCAGTGTTCTACAAATCTCACATTTAACATATACTCGTATTCTTTTGTGGAGCCCTGTAAAATAAATGTAAATGCTAGATTCACACTCTTCAAGAAAAAAACATGCTACAGTTGACTGTAACAACATACTAAAATTAGTACATTACGATCAGCGTTCTAAACCCCCCGGATTTAACACATATTCGTACTCTTTTGTGCAATCCTGTAAAATAACTATAAATGCTATATTCACCCTCTTCAAGAAGAAGAAAAAAACATGCTGTAGTTGACTGTAACAACATACTAAAATTACATAACGCTCAGTGTTCTACAAATCCCACATTTAACATATATTCGTTTTCTTTTGTGCTGCCTTGTAAAATAATCATAAATGCTATATTCACCGTCTTGAAGAAAACACATGCTGTAGTTGACTGTAACAACATAATGAAATTACATTACGGTCAGCGTTCCAAAACCCTCGGATTTAACACATATTCCTAACTTTTGTGCAGCCCTGTAAAATAACTATAAATGCTATATTCACACTCTTCAAGGAGAAAAAAAAAACATCTGTAGTTGACTGTAACAACATACTAAAATTACATAACAGTCAGTGTTCTACAAATCCCACATTTAACATGTATTCGTATTCTTTTGTGCTGCCCTGTAAAATAATTATAAATGTTATATTCACCGTCTTCAAGAAAAAACATGTTGTAGTTGACTGTAACAACATACTAAAATTACATTAGGGTCAGCTTTCTAAAACCCCCGGATTTAACACATATCCCTAACTTTTGTGCAGCCCTATAAATGCTATATTCACCCTCTTCAAGAAAAAAAACATGCTGTAGTTGACTGTAACAACAAACTCAAATTAAATTACAGTCAGCGTTCTACAAATGCCACATTTAACATATATTCACATTCTTTTGTGCAGCCCTATAACATAATTATAAATATTATATTCATCCTCTTTAAGAAAAAACATGCTGTAGAAAGACAGACAGACAGATATAGAAACAGTCATATAGAAAAAGAAGCTCCCGGAGCAATAAGCACTTATGTACTACTGTGCTAATCATCCTTAATCATGTCTAAATTTTGTTATACGCGTATTAAAAATAAAAAGGCTTCTGGAATTCCGTCTAAAGGACTGACAACCGGCGTTTAGCCTTTTTTAGCTTGTTGTAAGTCCTACAACAGGCTAAAATAGTTACAACTAACTAAAAACGGTCACCGTGTCCATACCCGCCAATCTACCGCTTTGTTTCAAATGGAATAAAACGGCAAATTTTATTAAATAAAAAATAACACCGTGTCCATACCCGCCAATCTACCGCTTTGTTTCAAATGGAATAAAATGGCAAATTTCATTAAATAAAAAATGGTGATAAAAATCCACATAAAACCAAAAAGCTTTTCATTGAATATTTTTTCTGGGTTTAATTACATTTTGTGACTTAAAAAAATTATAAGCTGTAGACAAATATGGGTCAGTGTTGCCAGTTTGGCTTTTTTTTATTCAGAAAATCCAAATACGTACTGGAAATTTAAAAAAAACATAATTTTGAATTATTTTAATTAATTTTTACCTTATTTAATCATGAAATGTTTGTCATTAAATAAAGAAAATATGTTATTCGAAATTTTTGGTGTGAATTCGTTATTTCTTAATCTACAAAAGACCAAACTGGTAACGGTGGTATGGACAAACAAAGCTTACATTGCTTCTATGGACCGCACACATCCAATTCAAATATACCGGGTGAGCCAAAAGTTCGTTAAAACTTTAAAAATCTATAAAAAAGGAAGAAATTACTATAAAGAAGTGCGGTTTGAGAGAAAGGGCTCACAAGGTAGTCGTATTTTTTAAGAAGCAAAAAAAAAAATAAAAAAATAGTTAAAAACGTTACCTGTAGATGGGGATAATATGCAAGAGATTAAGAAAAATTATGCGAATTAATCCTGCAATAAAAGACCTTTATACACATAGATTTCCCTTTTGCTTTCAGAATGTTATCATTACCCGATCGAGCGTTGTCGGTGAAGTTTTTCTATTTGAACGGAGAGTTTCTGCAATTCCCACCGACATGTTGCATTCAGCTGTAACCGGTGTTGTGAGTCTCCTTACTTGTGTCGCACAATGTTCTGGAGGTCATGTTGAAGAATTGTTATTGTAACAATAAATGGATGGAGCGTACTGTTGCCATGTTCATTGTGTTTCGGATCGTCAGCGCCCTCTACCAGTGACATTTTTAACTACATTTTTTTATGCCGCTAAAAAAATCCGACTACATTGTGAGCTCTTTCTTTATCCCAATTTTTTTCTTTTTTATGAATTTTTAGTTTTAATGAACTTATGGTTCACCCGGTATTTCATAATTTACTTAAATTTTTCCAATCACTGACGCTTTCTTAAATCATTTTTTGATCTTAATTTTTACTTATGTTTTAATTTATATTACTTATTTCATCTTTAAAAAAAAAACTTTAAAATTTTACTCATAATTAATTTCAAATTCATAGTAATTTTAATTAAACCGGTGCAATTCTACATTCTTTTTCCAGAAGAATTTATATCTTTTTCGTAACATTTTCTTTAATTAATATGAAACTTGACTTTGAAAAAACTAATTGCACAGCGAAAATCGTGGTTCAGGTTTAATTTTAAACAATTAGAAAAGTCAGATCTAGGAGAGATTGTCTTAATTGGAATTTTCCGCTCTGAATTTTGCGTTTTTTCTTCCGGAATAGAATTGTTAGATGTTACATCATCCGATTGAACTTTTTCTTTATAAATGTTAATTCGCATGTGATACAATTATAGGAGAGGCATTTTATAAGCATTCTATTATATCACATTCAACTGTAAAAATAAACTTACATTATACCACATTTCTCTGTCTCTTTTCAGATAGGTTAATGAAATATGATTTAATTTTATATTGATAGGAAAAATTAATCCTTAAACAGCAATTTCTTTTAAGAAAACATTTTAAATCTATTTTTATCCCTCGCTAAAAATTTGTATTTAACAATTATATGCAATATATAAATACAGTAGAGTCCCGCTAATCCGAGTCCTGTTATTCCGAGCTCCGCTTAATCCGAGGTGGCTAAAAAAACCCATTTGCTTGAATTTCCTGAAAGAATATGACAAGAAAAAAATATTCTAAAAGTTTAAATGGACAAGTATTAAAAAATAAAAAAATATGTTCTACATTTCCTCATTTCCTGTTAAACTCCCGATGAATAATTTCAGATGATTTTAATGTACCGTTAGTATTTTACAATGTAAATATATAGGTTACCAAATGGAGAAAGAAAAGAAAAGGCTAAACTGTTCTAACTTTTTATACATTGCGAAATTTATTTATGTTATTTTAAATCTTCGTTTTTCATTTTATTATTTGTTTTAATTTCATTCTCATTTAGAAAAAATAAACACAATTCTCTTTTTATCTTTTAACGGATTCCTTTGAAATGCTACTGAGCATGTGCGAATTGTTGGCATTTCATAAAGCATTTGGCGATTTTTTTTAACGCTGAACTGCCAATCCTGGTTATCATTTCAGATAGAACTGAATGCGCAGTAAATAGGGAGGCTTTGCAGTTTCGATCAGCCTGTTCCGACATGTGTATCATTTCAGTTCGAGAACTCATAGAAGTAACCATACGTTTGTGAGGAGAATGATCTGGAAAAGGAAACACGTGTCTGTTTCGTTAGATGTTAAAAGACGAAATTTAAAACGGTTAGACGCGGGAGAAAGTATTTAAAAAATTGCAAAGGAGTTAGGTGTTGGAGAAGTGACAGTAAGTACACTGTTAAAAAAATTGCAGTAAAATTACTGCAGCAGAGATTCCAGTCATACCCCGTAAGAAAAAAAGTCCATGCCCATCATTTTGTGCAGCCCGTAATTTTACGGGGCAAAGTAATACAGCATTATAATGCACAGGATATAATGCACTTTAAAACACAATAACACTTTACTTACTGTTCCGTAGCACGTAGCACGTTAGATAATCATCACAGAATCGCTATTTTGGCGGGTTAAAATTTTCGAAACACGAGTAAAATGAAGGGTTACGCCCTAGCGGAGGACAATGTATGGGGTTGCACCGTATTTTTGCTAACATATGGACTAGAACTGTAAAAATATGTGGATTGCACTTAATTTTCTAAGTATCTAAGGGATAAGGCCGCTTATTTAGTGGATCAGACCGTTTTACATCAAATAAGGCTGTTGCCCGTGAAAATTGAAGGGCAAATGCTCATAAATTTACAGTTTTTTCTGAGAGTGTAACTGGAGAAGGAATAGTGCAAAAATTGAAAAGTGGAGTGCCGGAGATCAAACAACCCGATGATTGTTTAAACAACAGAAGAACAATGCGTGAAAGAGATTATAAAAAACAAATGAGGCTCTCTTTATGTGGTTTTCTCAACAAAGATCGAAAGGCATGACAATATCTGGTCCGATGTTGCAGGAAAAAGCCATACATTTTTGCCAAAAAATGAATGAAGCCCACAATTTTTCTGCCAGCATCGGGTGGTTAAACAGATGGAAAAAAAGGTATGGAGTTCGCCAGATGACTATTTGCGGATAGAAACTTTCAGCGGATTTTGAGGCTGCGAATAAGTTTTGTACTGAATTAAACAATTTAATGATAAAAGAAAATCTCACAGAAGAGCAATTGTACAAGGCTTGTACGGCGCGGCGCCTGGAATTTTGCGACCAGGAAATTCTTCGGATGTTGACCTTCTCTATATTGAGCAGCAACCATATATTTTACCACATGACGTTTTATTTTTAAAAGGCTTGCGAGACAACGCAGCAAAAAGAGACTTTCTGCTCAAAAACAAGCAACTTTAGATTCATTTTTTAAAAATTAAATCAAGTAAGTGGGTTGTTATTTAAAATACGTTTTTATATTTACAAGTCTGTGTGCTCGTTATTTTTCCGCTATTTGATCTCTCTATTTTTTAGTTTTATGTGTATATAATAAATTGAATTTTTCTCTTCAATTCTATCATGTAGTCCGTATAATCCGAGTTTTCAGTAATCCGAGGTGGAGTCGGTCCCGATCAACTCGGATTATTGGGACTCGACTGTATACTTTGTTATGCATAGTAAAACCACTGAATTTTAATTACCACTGAGGCAGTAAAAATGTGACCGTACTACAGAGGTAGTCATATTGAGAGGTTCGACAGTTTAAAAATTTAATATATAATTTAAAATCAATATAACGCACTTTATAACACATTCCAACGAAGTTGAAAAGTGTTTATGAATTAGGTTTGTCTGTCTGTCCATGATCTAACTCACCTAAATATACACAGATTGCTATGAAATTGATATATGTTATTCAGGTTTACTATGGCATGTTCGGAATTGAAAATAAAGTGTGTAGCATTTATGGTTGTTTTACAGGGACACTCAAAATAATTCCGTTAGATTACGCCTATGGAAAAATAATCGCTTGCGGTGTATTTCTTGCATGTTAATATAATACAAACATGTTGAAATTGATATATATCACTGAAGTGCTTTACACTGAGTGCTTAGCGTTCATCGCTCATTTACAAGGACACACAAAAAAATTCAGTACAGTACTGTTTATGAACAATACTGGAGGCGCATTTTCAGATTTGTGGCGCGCGTTTTTACATTTATCTAATTTTTTGCATATTGCTTTGTGTGTATAAATTCTATCGATCATATACAGGGCTGCGCAAAAGATGTCCAGTACATTATCGTTCATTGACCGAAATTGCCGAATGAAAATTTTTAATTGTGCTGTGCGTTTCCTAACTGAACTAAATTTTAGCATACTATGTAGCATACATGAAAATCTATTGACCATATACAGGGTTGTACAAAAAAATCGGATATTTTTTCGCTTATTAATGATAATTACTGAAACTGGGTTTTTCAAATATGTTATGTGTTTGCCAAATTGTTGACTTTGATATTACTTTATCAATGAAGCTTTCTTACAGTATTCTGAAAGTGTTGTAAAGTTTTTCATAACTATGTTTAACGCATGATTTATCATTCTTGTTATTTTTGTAATTGAAAAACATTGTACTAAAGAAATAACCTATTCTTCTTTTTTAGTACATATTTATATCTACATTGCAGGACCTCGCCTGATTATCGCAAGAGCAAACTGGGCAGCTGCCCAGGGCTGGAGACTATAAAAGTCTCCTCTTACCAAAAAAAAAAAAAAAAACTTACTAAAAAAAACCTTACCAAAAAAAAAAAAATCTTACATGAGTACAAATTTTAGTTAAAAACATGTTATAGGTACCCCCCATTCGGATGTTTGCCTCACTACCGAATATCGCGCTTTGGTCGGGCGTGATAAAATACGTGAATAATCAATTCACGTGTTTTTAATGTTTGTATTTGTCATTTTTATTAAACTCAAAATTTTGAATTAGTGTGAAGCTGAAGAGAACATCAGAACAATGTTTGTGGCGGTTTCTTGTTATTATCTCTATCTTAATTTTTATCAAAACTGTTACGAATTATAGATCTTTCTTAAAATCAGTTCTTGTAACGTGTCACAGGAACGAAAAACTTCTATCCACAGTGAAGTGCTACAATGATATATTTGCTGATGCTGACTTTCATGTTGCTTCCACTTGTATTTAGCTTCAGAATATAGTTCAACTCAATAACATCGTTTATTTCTGTACTTGTACATCGGTGTGCAGAAAGTTACAATTCGATTTTAATTACAGAGATTCTGTTAAAACAACAAATATCGTCATTACATACCTTGCCAATCCCAGTTGTAATTGAAGTTTAAAGTTAAAATTGTTTATTATAGTTATTGTTTATGGTCATTTTTCTCAGAGACAAGTGTAATATTATTATTATTATGAAAGTGAGCCTGTTTCACCAACACATGACCTGTCTTCAGAGGTTACCTGTCTTCAGAATGACATTTACAGGAGGTTTCATTGTACAATCATTATAACTTGAAACAATATTTTAATTCTTTCATTTATTTTTCTTTTCACTTACTTTTCAATGTCTTTTGCATATGTTTAGTTTTTTGTTTAAAAAAAATGTTATATATTTGAATTTGATTTGCAGAATTTGTTAAAAAGAATCGTAAAGAACAAAACATATTCTTTTTATACAGTCATTTTTAGAATTTTATTCTTTTAGTTTGATCTTGTCAAAAGCAAAAGTAACTTTAATCGAAAAATATCGCTGGGAGCAGATTATAGAATTAAACCAACCAGAAAAAAATTGTTATTGTATCTCTGCCATTCAGAAACCTCGATCTTGACTACTGACTGTAAAAAAATATTAGTAAAACAGAATGTCGTGTTATTTTTATATTGCATTAAAGTGTATAACTTTTGTACTCTGGCCAAGGCAGGCGAATTTATGCATTTTTTGTATCTGTGTAATGTTTGTTTTTCGCTTCAAGTAAAAAATATATTTTTTTTTTCTTTTGCTTGTTTAAATTTTTGTATATTTTTAAAAGATACATCTGAAAAAAACAGTCACACAGTTGAATTTTTTTTTTTCAGTTTTATTACAATGTGTATGTCTTGTATTTGTTTTAGTGATTTCATTTCCAGAAGTATGTAACAAAAGAAAATCAATTTTGTGATGATAGGTTTAAGGTATCCGAACACCTTTAAAAGCCGATTTTCGGCCAAAATATCGATTTTTAGATTTTGGTATAATATAATAGCCGGACTGTTTATCTTTCCAAATCTGTTTGAATTTTGTTTATATCTTATTTAGAAGTCAAGTTATTGTATTTTTAAAATTACTAAGTATCAGTATTTTGAAACCGGAAGTATCGTTCTGCTCACCGGAAGTCAGCACGTTTTTCAATGCTATGTAAACCCAAAAGTAAAGAATCAGAGAAAATTTTAAAAGAATTTGAAAAAGAAAAACAGCAATTGTTTTAAACAAAATAGATAAAATAGTGTATAAATTGAATAACATATCAAGGTTTGCTTTTCAAAATAAAGGTAAGATTTTGAATTAAATTTTGTTTTTGCGTTTTCTGAAAATCAATTTTTTAACATTTTATATTTACGCAAAACATCATAACGGAAAAAATTATGGATGAAACTCTTTCAAATTTTTTTTGTATGCTTTGCAAAGTGCAATAAAGGGAATGAACTACACTCGTAACAGTAAGTGTATTAGTTTTTTTAAATTATTGATAAAGTTTCCAATTTGCAATAAATTTTTAGTAATTTTTGCTTCATCACTGATTAACTGTCTATATAGTTTTAAATATTTGACTCACAAATATGAGAGTAGTTCATTCCCCAGAAAAAAGGTGTAATAATTATAATAATGCTTACAAAATAACAATATCTTGATTTAAAGTTGAGTTACGATGTTTTGCGGAAATGATTATTTTCGCTGTTTTTTGCTAATTTTTTCCCCAAAATATAAAAAAATAATTTGAAATGTATAACTTTTTATGTTTTATTTTACTTTTTCAATCACATCATGATATACAATGCAAAAAAAAAAAAGTCATATTTTTAAATAATTTTAAAAAAGGCCCTCCGAAGGTATTCGGATACCTTAAAGAGGTATAAAGAGGTAAATATACTGTGAATATTCTCTCGGTTTTACAGACCATCATTTCGGGATTTTGTCGTTTATTCAGGGCCTGATTAATGCACGGACCTCCGGGGCTTCGGTCCTGGGCCCACCAATTTTAAGGGCCCACAAATTATGTGGCTGATTTTGTTTTCCTTAATCAAATACTTTTCAAATAATATTGTTTTATAAAATATGAATGCCAGAATTATAGTTTAAAATGATTACTAGACTGTTAGAGAAAACTCAATTTTTATGATTTTGGATAAGGCAATTTTGAAAAAGACGTCCTCATTTATTCTGCAACATAAACTGTGGATCATAGATGTTTGTGAATTATACAAATGCTTATTTGAGAAAGTGGACGGTAATTCGTTTTTTTTTTTTATTATTCTTGTAAGTTAATTTTTTTTGTAAACTTGAAACTTTCCCCAAACAACTTTGTCAACTCATCAAATAAACCTACTTTTTTCTGAAAGTGTTGCCGAGAATGAGGTGGTAGGGGGTGGCAACTTTTTAACAGACTCTGGGCCCAACTTTAGCTTGATTGGGCTCTGCGTTTATTTATTTATTTTTATCAAAACAATGTCGCAATTTAGATATAGATAGTTTTGTTTATAGATAGCCCAATCTGATTTAAGAAAATGGTCGTAAATCTTGCTAAAAGTTTACAATAAATCTCATCAAATTATTCTCATTTCTAAAATATGCAAGTTTTTAATGAGACTCTTCGGATACTGAACGGCTGATTTACACTTACATAAATACCTTCTTTCAAAAACTTTCAGGAGTTCTATAATGTAGCAATAACATTTTAAATATTAGTTTTAAAAAACAATTTATCGGCTGTTTTTTAACATTTACATAGCATTCTATGGTATATTCAATTTATTTAATGGTATTATCATAAATAAATAGTTAAATGCATATGGAGTACAATTTACATATGTAAAGTTGTTGAAAATGAAATTATTACATTATCAGGTATGAAATTGTCTTTCCTAATTTACACTATATTTTGAAATAACTAGCTATTTCTTAAATTGTTTAAATGAATCACATTCGTTTAGTTTTAAACTATTATATTTCTTCATATATGGCTCCTAAAGATAAGTACGCAACAATTTAAAAACTTTACTGAGAATCAATATTAAATTCGTAGTAGTTTTCCTTAAAACTCTATGAGTCAGCGTTTATTAACAGAAGTAATATAAATCTTTTCAAGTGGCATATATTTTAATTAACATCACACAATTTGTCTCTTAAAGAATATCTTCTCAGTTTAAAACATGTTTCCGTTTTTAATTAGGTAGTTACACAATTGAATATTAAAACAGTTTCATATCTTATTTAATTTTGTAGTCACAAAAAAATCTTAAATTAGTTTTAGAAATTCATATTATTTTTATTTTATTTTATCCAGGCTACATCTTAGATAACTCTTACATTTAAGTATTGGTTGAATAGTATATCATTGCTGTTTATTTCCGATGTTAGTTTTTTTATTTCATGGTCTATTAATTTTTTCCCTTTTAAAAAATTCAAATAAAATGTTTATTTCTGAAAATGAGCTTTTGCAACAATCATGGTAAGGGCGTTTTTTCCACAATTTTTTAACAGAATTTTTTGCCTAGTTTAATTGCTGAAAAATGTTGCGAAATCTGCAATTAAGTCAGGTGTTTGTGTATTATCGATTGAAATATTAAATAGAAAATTTCGAATTAGTGGTGCCAGTTTCTTGGAAATTCTAACCAGACGCCAGATTCACTTCATAGTGTTATAATGAAAAAAATCTAAATAAGCAGCAATCGAAAGAGCATAGGGAGAAAAGGCGTGGTTCTCATTCAGAAATTTTAACAATCAGATTAATATAAAATATAAAACATATTTAGACATAGTAATATAAAAATGAAAGAAGCCCGCAAAAAAAAATGCTATTGACAAATATGGTATGGAATCAAAAAATGCTTGAAGCAGAGAAAATAGTGCCACCAAGAACATTTCATGAATTTAATTCTATTGCAATGATTACAATGGTCCACCTCCTGTGAAAAACAAAATTGCAACGGTGTTCCATGTTAGATCTAGGAACGCAGTGAATCCTGGACATATTTCTTTCTTCAACCTCATAATTGCAAAGTTGACAGGAACTTTGGCACTGCAAAAATGAAAATATGAACGGATGACAAAAATACTTTCTGTGGAATATCGCGAGACTGTCAAAGTAGTGAAAATTACCAGTTACTCTGTGACAAACATTTTGCCTGAAAACATATTGTTATTGGGTTTTAATAACTGGTGGCCGAAGTAATACAAAAAATCTATGAAATTTGTTATTAAAACTGAATTTTCTGTCTGAAAATACCGCTATACACAGTATGTTTTTTTTTTCAAGTGTACGTTACGTACTACCATCTTGGGTGTTAATTGATGGCCATTTTAGAAAACATATCTTGATGCAATAATCAAGAGCTGCTGTAACATTCCCCATGGATCAGACTGCAATGTCAAATTACCAATGAATTTCAAAACAATGGAAACTTTGACGATACTTCTCCTTTACATTCCGGACGACAAGAAACCATTCTACGATGTCATGTACGATGGTGACTTGGGTACTGCTGTTAACCTCGATGAAGATCGATTAGTTGATAAGTAACTTTCTTCTTTCTTTCAGTTTCATTCTATTTTTAAATCTTGTTTTAGAAATACTATTTTTTTTAATTTTCTGTTGTAAACTAAACGAAAAAAATATTTTTAATCTTAGAAGTTGTTTACTACTTTTATCCTGCTGAATCTTCATAGTTTTTAAGAAGGAAATGTGTCCAACGACTTTTTTCAACTTTATAAAAAATTCTGGGTACACTGTTTTAAAGCACTACTCAACGCCTAAACAGGGTTCTAAAGTTTTTGTAAAAATTGGATAGTCACTAATAAAAATTCAATGACTGATAAACTTTTTTTTTTCAATTTCTCAAAATCGTGATTTTTGGACTTAGTTCCATTTTTGACTGTTCAATTACATATGTAACAAACATGTTGAACCATATTACGTAAGCGGTCATAGAAGTTTTCCGGCCTTTCTTTACAAAATAGGGAAGAAAGACGCCCGAAAATGCATAAATTGTCCGCTTTTTAAATACGAGTATTATCTAAGATAGAACTTCGTGGTAAGTTTCTTCAATACTTGCACTACAGATATTCTGCGAGGTAGGATTCTAAAAAATTTGCAAGAAAAATCTAAAAGAAAATGTTTATTACAAAATACTGGTATTGGAAAAGCGGACCCTATTCCTTATAGTGCTACATTAGGTAAAATAGTTCAATATCTATATGGAAAATATTCCCTTTTGATACCACTTTAAATTTGAGGAGAATTTAAATTTATGGAGATCTATTCAAATAATTTTAAATAATCCAGATAAATATTCCCACTTTAATTTTTTATATATTAATATGTGGCTAATTCCATTCGTGAACGTAGTGTAAGTCACACAGCCGCAAAAGTTTATTGTTTTTGGCCACCGGTATTTTCTAAAAAAATTCTTCACTGTATTTAATTGTAAATATATGGTATTGAATAAGTCAAATTTACCTTTACTATAATACTGGTAATCAAACACCACAGCCGTTTACATCTTTGTGACTGACACTACATCCACTCATGGAATTAGCCATATATAAAATCCAGATACAATACATTTGAGCAAATCTGAGGCTGTTTGTTTGCTGGACTGAAGAAGGATTTTCCACTAGTGAGGTTGGTGCCTATGCCTAAAAGTTGGCTTCTGGCGAGAGGATGAAATCTAGTCAAGTCAAACATCCGCCACATGATTCAGACTCCTTTAATATATTGGCCGCCATGCCACACGGATTCGTATGCCAACAATATTTCATGGGAGCCATGCCGAACGAATACATGTGACATTAATATTTTCATTGAAAACAATTCATTCCTATGACACGGGATTATTGATAAGTTATTGGCATATATTTAAAACAAGAACCACGTGACCCCCCCCCCCCCCCGAGGGATGTTTAGCGATTTCAGTTTGACGTTCAACGTGTAACAATAACTAAAATTTTATATTTTTGAATTAGAAATGTATGAAACTAACATTTTGTATAAAATTAACAAACATTGCCGCTAATGGAAATTGCGAACCGACTCGATAAACACATAAAATAGCTTTGTCAATGTCTGACAAAACAGCCACTTCGTCACAGTCTGCGACAGTCAAAGTGTTAAGCCGCTATAGAAATGGTCGGTTACGAACCCTCGCAGCATCCACCACATGCTTCTCTACGTCCGATTTCCATTAATTCTTATATTTTTTTCAATCGTTTAATTGCGTTTCATTCAGTAATTAGGTGGAAATGAGAACCTTATTGGACTATTTATTCTACTGAAAACTAACAGTTATATGAGACGTTGAGAACCAGAGTGCACTATCCCACATTTTTGTGAAAAATGTGTTTGCAGTGTCCAAACATTGTATGTAACGCCATCTACTGGCTGTATAATAAACTTTATTAATTTCGAAATTATTCAAGTGATAGAACCTGTTTTACAGATGATCCAGCGTAACTAGGATATCAAGTTCCCAGTGCATGAGTTGGACAAGCGACTTGGTCTTCTCTGGCACTGCCAACTTAATCACCACGTGCTTGCTGAAGAAGCTTGTAATCATCGTAATAGAATTCGTAAATATCAACATCATTGACTACATTGTTTATAGTGTATGATTAAAAATAAATCTTTTACATTTGATAAAAATGGAAATGATAATTTTTCTCCACTCGACACTCCACTTTTTAATGACCTAAAATAAAAATAAAATCAACCATTTACTAAAATTAATAGCAACAAAAATAATCAAAAGATAATAAACGGCAATAAGAATATCCTTTATTCCCATGTAAGACCACATCTAATTTTCAAAAGTGCAGTAGTTTTCATTAAAAATTCAGATTCCATATTTTGTTATCGAAATAATATTACCCCCTTTTTTTCGATTTGTTGTTCAGTTAATATGAAAATTGCCTCGTAAATAGTTACTACACTGTGAAAAACAAATTTCAGATTTCCTGCAAGATAATTATTGCTTTAGAAATATCGAAATAAAGGTGGAAAATTAAAGCTTATTTAGGTATATTTTTGTCCTGCGTGAAGGCTGTAATTTTTATTAGGAAAGAAGTCTAATTCAGAATGATTGTATTCTAGGTAGGGTGAAAAAGTATTCAACTTGTGGCATAATTAGATAATTAGATGAAAGAAAGTAGTTGATAATCTAATCACATACCTACAGAAAAATAAAAACATTCAGTTTATTAAAAATGTGTTTTAAAATAAAAATGCGTAATATATTTCACTATTGTTTAAAAAAAATCATTTTTAATAATATATTTCTTTCAACTATCTTTTTATTACCATTGACGGATTCCTATATAACTCTTGTATTTAATTATAAGACCACATATAAAATTTTCATCATTGAATACATTTCGCTGATGGGACACAGGTATCCTGACGGTAATAAAAGGGTTAAATTGTACTCATTATATTTTATTTTTAGGTTTTCATTCATCTCACGAAGCCCTATTCGTCTCCCTTCTCTGTCTATCCGTCACAGAGCCGATTCTCAGAAACTGTATAAGTTAAAGAGTTGAAATTTTGTGTACTTACAGCTGAATACCCACTGTGACGAGGAAAATCATAAAATTTTGAAAGGTCTTCATCAACATAAGAAATTAATTAACACCTTAAAGATACTCTCATTAATAGATAAAAATATTCAACTAAAGCGCTGAATTTATTTGAATTTTTGCCAATTTGTAAAATAGCGCAAATAATAATATTTCCTTTCAATAAAAAAACGTATTTACATGTGACTATCAAAAACAGAAATAAAACTTTAAAAATATAATTAAATGATCACGTGTCAAATAAGTAATTGTAGAAAATTACGTATTAAAAAATATATTTGTATTTGAATATTAAAAAATCCCTGACGGCTCGACCTACAGGCACAGGGAGATTTCAAAGACGCAGACCGTGGGGAGCCTGTTTGTTGGGAATTGCGGAAGAAATGACCTTTTTGCCATGATGCCGCTGTTGGGACCGCCCGCTTCGAAATCTAACTTGTTTGCAAGCGGAGCAGGAAGAATTTTTTTATTTTTATTTTTATATTTTTTTTTTGCTATAAGGGTTGATTCTATAAAAAACTTGTCAATATAACAGTTTTAGATAATATTAAGAGGATTTATAATAAATTTAAGCGGATTTGATATTTTGTGAATTGACGAAGTTATGAATTTTTTTCTCTTAAACCCCCCTTTCCCCCCCTTGGGGACATTTTTAATGATATCAAAAATCTGTCCTTTATAAATTTTCGCCCCTGTTCCTAGAAGTAATAACAACTTTAAACGGATTTGATACGTATCATAATTAAGAAGTTATGAGTTTTTTTCAGTTTTCACAAAAAGCCACCCCCCCCTCTCCCACCCCTTGGTTTGATTTTGCCCATTAACGAACTTGATCGAGATTTTATGTCTCTTGATTTTATGTATGAGTTTGGAAGAGATTTATGCAGAATTATTGAAGTTATCGTGTCCATAAAAAAGTGACATAGATAGATAGATAGATAGATAATGTTTTGAACTGGGGGTGGATTTAGGTTCTGGGAGTCATAATCGGCGTAGATCTGCAAAAAATTTTCAAAAATTCCAACTTTGGTGAGAATGTAATAGGTAGTATTTCTTACGAAATCTACCTAAAAGAGAAAAAAAAAAATGTAGTACTTGCAGTGATTTCAATTAAACACTATGATTCAATATTTTCTTTCAGAATAGTATACGTATTCTCTTTTATAAGATACACTTTATTTAATATGAAAATTTGCTCGTAAAAAGTAACTGATCTTTGAAAAACAAGATTCAAGTGTCCTTCAAGATAATTACTGCTTCGTAAATACACGAATAAATTGTCAGAATGTCAATATTTAATTGGGGTTCTTCTGTCCTGAGTAAGGCTGTATTTTTTATTCGGATAGAAGTCGAATTCTGACTGATTGGATACTAGGACTTCTTTAGAGGAGGTTCAAGTTGTGGTCTAATTGCATAGTTAGATGAAAGCCGTAATCCATTTAATAACATACTTACACAAATTCCAGTAAGTGAAAAATGTTTTTATGTAATGTATTTCAATATACACAACGTTTAGCTTACGGGAAAATAAAACCTTATATAGCCTTTCACTACGGGAGAAATCTGTACATTTCACTCCCCTTCGTTAATGATTATTCACGGCAGGTGTGTGTGCGGTTAGCTTCAATCGCTAGACACATGTGTTACTCATTAGAGGTCGTGGGAGAGCTGGGGAATTTTTCCTTTCCCTACCTGTTTACCAGACAGAAGTATTTCTTCGTTTGTAAATAAGTTTTAAGGGGTATACTGTGATTAAAATTATCTTTTTCTGTGAAGTAAATGTCATTAAATTCAACTGATTATGCTTCGCAGTAATTGAGTATAAATCGATCTTTTTTAGTTATTGAAATTGTATGCTAATACAAATCTTATTTTAAAATACAGTGATGTAAATGATATATTTTTGGTGAAGTAAATGTCATTAAAATCGAGTTTTGTACGTTTTGTAGCAATTGAGTGTAAATCGTATATTAAAAAAAATCTATCTTTTTTTAATACGTAAAAATGCATGCTAATATAAATCTTTATTTCAGAATTTTAAAACATCTTTTAAAAATAACTAGAAAAATCACCTTCATTGAATGTTTTAATACTATTTTATTTCTTGTGAAAGGTGAAATATAAAATATATATATATATATAAGCAAAATAACTAATACCAGAGGACCCGTGCGAAGATATTCGAACTGCATTTTAATATTTTTCAGATGCAAGTTTAAATTTATATTTTAAAAAATAAAGACTAAATATATCTGCAAACAACATTAGTCAAGTCAGAATATCAGCTCATTTATCCCATGAAAGTTACAGTAAAAACTAATCGCTGATAGCGAAGGCAAAAAAAAAAAAAAAAAGTATCGTTTTTTTAACTGGCAATAAAAAAACGTATTTACATGTGACTATCAAAAACAGAAATAAAACTTTAAAAATATAATTAAATGATCACGTGTCAAATAAGTAACTGTAGAAAATTACGTATTAAAAAATATATTTGTATTTGAATATTAAAAAATCCCTGACGGCTCGACCTACAGGCACAGGGAGATTTCAAAGACGCAGACCGTGGGGAGCCTGTTTGTTGGGAATTGCGGAAGAAATGACCTTTTTGCCATGATGCCGCTGTTGGGACCGCCCGCTTCGAAATCTAACTTGTTTGCAAGCGGAGCAGGAAGAATTTTTTTATTTTTATTTTTATATTTTTTTTTTTGCTATAAGGGTTGATTCTATAAAAAACTTGTCAATATAACAGTTTTAGATAATATTAAGAGGATTTATAATAAATTTAAGCGGATTTGATATTTTGTGAATTGACGAAGTTATGAATTTTTTTCTCTTAAACCCCCCTTTCCCCCCCTTGGGGACATTTTTAATGATATCAAAAATCTGTCCTTTATAAATTTTCGCCCCTGTTCCTAGAAGTAATAACAACTTTAAACGGATTTGATACGTATCATAATTAAGAAGTTATGAGTTTTTTTCAGTTTTCACAAAAAGCCACCCCCCCCTCTCCCACCCCTTGGTTTGATTTTGCCCATTAACGAACTTGATCGAGATTTTATGTCTCTTGATTTTATGTATGAGTTTGGAAGAGATTTATGCAGAATTATTGAAGTTATCGTGTCCATAAAAAAGTGACATAGATAGATAGATAGATAGATAGATAATGTTTTGAACTGGGGGTGGATTTAGGTTCTGGGAGTCATAATCGGCGTAGATCTGCAAAAAATTTTCAAAAATTCCAACTTAGGTGAGAATGTAATAGGTAGTATTTCTTACGAAATCTACCTAAAAGAGAAAAAAAAAAATTTTAGTACTTGCAGTGATTTCAATTAAACACTATGATTCAATATTTTCTTTCAGAATAGTATACGTATTCTCTTTTATAAGATACACTTTATTTAATATGAAAATTTGCTCGTAAAAAGTAACTGATCTTTGAAAAACAAGATTCAAGTGTCCTTCAAGATAATTACTGCTTCGTAAATACACGAATAAATTGTCAGAATGTCAATATTTAATTGGGGTTCTTCTGTCCTGAGTAAGGCTGTATTTTTTATTCGGATAGAAGTCGAATTCTGACTGATTGGATACTAGGACTTCTTTAGAGGAGGTTCAAGTTGTGGTCTAATTGCATAGTTAGATGAAAGCCGTAATCCATTTAATAACATACTTACACAAATTCCAGTAAGTGAAAAATGTTTTTATGTAATGTATTTCAATATACACAAAAAATCGTATTCTTATAGTATCTATATTTCTTTCAGTTCAAGTATACTTTTTTCAGTTGACATTTTTATCAGAAGTAATGGATTCCCGTATAATTCTTGTATTTAATTATAACATAAGGGAACATTTATAGCTTTCATTATTGAATATAGGGATATAGTATTCTTACAGTGACAAAACAGTTAAATTTTCTAAACATATTTTTTTTAATTTGTAGCATTTTCGATTTTAGGATATGATTCGGTATTTTTCTTCTATCGTAACAATTTTTTTTGGATACCTTTTAGGTAATATCAAAATTTGCTCATAAGCAATGACTGCACGCAGGGTTTGATTACTGCCTAGGCAATTTTTCATCATTTTTTACGAAAAGGAATTTTTGTCATTCTTAATACAAATATTTTGTAATTACAAAGGGCATTCCATAAAAACTGAGAGTTATTTTTTACATAGTGGCAACACCGCGAAGCTAAAAAATAAAACTGCAGGGATTTTTTCAAACTATTAACTGTAAGTTTATAAATATTCTAAACGAAACAGACGATTTTATTTTCCTAGTTTCGCGCTTTCTTAAAGAACTGTTTTTATTTTCTCTACAGAAACGGAGGTGAGTGATTCAGAGTTAAAAACGAAATGCGTTGTGCCATAAAATTTTGCTATCGTTGATAAAAATAGCGACAGAAAGAGTTAAGTTAATGAAAGAAGCTTACAAACACAAATGTTTGGGTGATTCTACGATTTTTAGAAGCATGGTTATTAAAAAAAGGACGTTTGTCTGCGTAACTGTCTCCTAAGACTGGTCGACCAGAAAGTGTTGTGAATGATCGAAATGTTAACACTGTGTGGGCAATCTTGCAAGAAAATCGGCGAATGACATGTCAGGATATAGTGTCATTCGAAAATGTCGATATTTCGCATTATACGCAACAATTTACAGCTTCGAAATGTTTGTTCCAGATGGTGCCTCATCACCTTACTAAAGAACAAATGCAAACAAGAATTCGGAAATGTTGTGAGTGAAAACGGATGCTTCAAAATTTTTTGGAAGTTTTCACGATTTCTTGCTATTTTTTACGTTGAAAGAGAGCCTCCGTGGACGAAAATTTAATACACATTCTGAAGTTATTTCAGCAGTGCAGGGTTCATTGAAGCAGCTTCCAGAAAAAGGCTTCTCTACTTGTTTTGAAAAGTGGGTTGAACGATGGGACCGTTGCACATCATCTGAAGGAAGGTATTTTGAAAAAAAAAAATTTTTTTGCTGTAAATATAGTTTTTTATTTTTTATGATTTTACTCTCAGTTTTTATGGAACTCCCTTTCTAATAATAATACGAGTGCAAAATGCGAATGCCACACCGTCGGACATACATTCGGGGCACATTTTCGGGGTCAAATTTAATTGCCGTCGAGAAAAATCGTTTAACTTGGGTGTAGAGTACTGCATCGGGTCCGGTAACATGATTTTCCACGAAGTCGGGTGCAGGTGAGTTTTTAAGAAATGACCCGAGTTTAGTTAATAAAAACACGAACCGCAGGTCAGGTTGCCGCTGACTGTTTCTTTGTAATTCGGGTTGGATATGATTGCTTCGGTTTCGGGTTGAGATTTGATTCTTATGCGTCGGTTTGGGTTAAACTGATTTTTCAAAAGTATTCAGAATATCAGAATATTAGTTAAGATTAAAGTCTTGCATCGGGTCAGGTCCCGAGACTTTACTTGAACACGCGGTACGGGTTGGTGCCAACTTTTTTCGTTGCGGTTGGGTTTGGTTCTGATTTACTCTAATTGTTTAGAGTTCGGATTGGTTTCGGGTTAAGTTTTGATACTTGCGGGCCGGGTTTGGGCTAACATTACAAAGAAAGTCTCTAGGCTATTTTTTCAGATGAAAGTATATTTAAATATAAATGAGTCTCTTTACAACTTTATTTTTCTACATTAAGGATATAAATCATATTAGTGATTGTAGACTATCTCTTCATAATTTTATTATATTATTGACCTTTTTTTTAATTCGAGTCACGTTCGTGTTGAAGTATTTCCGATTTCAGTCGCCG